>WEKW01009472.1:11698-60044 GCA_013389905.1 Sula dactylatra
GGGGGGGGCACCGAAGGGCGGGTAGCGCATCCCCCCGGCTCCTCCGGCCAACACCCCTCCGCCTCCCCGGGGAAGAGCTCGGGACGCAGCGCAGGGGAACCCCCCACTCGAGACATGCAGCTCCCCGGGGTGGCGGAGGGGTGTGGGGGGGCAAAACAGCCTCACCCCCAGCCCCCGGGGCCGGTGCTCGGCGCTGCCGGTGTGGTTTGTGGGGTGGCGGGCGGCGGGGACCACGCATCCAGCCGGCTTCGCGTCCCTCTTCCAGTGGGTCTCACCCCAAAGCTGTGCGAAACACTCTCATCCCCACGGGAGACAAACCCCACGCCCCGCCACGGGGACGAGAACGGGTTTTCTCCGTCGCAACCGCGAAGTTCCTGGTTTTGCCCGTGACCTTGAGATGGGAATTTGGACTTTGGGAGGGTGAAGGCAGGCAGATAGGATCTCCTCCTCGCCTTTCACCCGCTGGGCTGCTCCGGCACGTCCCCACCGGCTTTTCGGTGGGGTCTCAGGTGGATAGGTAATACCGACACACACCTCAGCTCTGCTCGCCTGCTGTCACCTACCTTGATTTTCTTATTCCAGAGGCGGTTCTGGCCTGAAACTTCCCAAAGTTTCCCAAAGAGCTCCAATTATGGGGAATTTTTCCGCTGGCAGCCTCGCCGGGCGCAGGGCAGACGATGCTGCCGTGTCCTTGCGGGTGACGCGGCGATGTGGCTTGGATGGGCACGGCGGTGGGAGATCTCCATGGAGGCCTGTTGTCTTGCCCAACGGTGTGGCGTGTGCCATGCTGCCAAAGGGCAGCCATCGCTGGATCTGGGGGGCGAGGGACCGGCCATGGGGCTGCCGGCCCTTGGGGACCCCCTGACCTTGCGACGCAGCCCTGCCCGGGGGGGATGCTAGACGTGAGGAGCCCTTGGAGGAGATGGCTGCGAGGTGCCAGGGTCCCTCACCATGCTGGGGACGCGTTAGGAGGGCAATGGCTGCTCGTGCTTGCAAGCTCGGCTCCTCCGGTGCCAGGCAGGTATTTTCCCTGCACCAGTTTTTCCCAGCTCTGGCTGGAAGAGCCGGTGCTGTCGAGTATTTGCTCAAGCAAAGGGGAAGGGGGGCTGCCCAGCCACTGTGCCCTGCAAACCTCTTCCCTCCCCGTGGCTTGCCTTCCAGCCTTATGCCCCCCCCTCCAAAAAAAGAGGGAGAAGCAGCCCCCATCCTGGGGAGGTTGATCAGGGCGCTGCGAGGTGGCACAAGCCCCCATTTTGGCTTCCCTCCTCCTGCCTACTCCCCGGGCTGGCAGGGGTCCCGCTGCCTGCTCCTGGCACCCTGGGGCAGCCTCCCCATGCCTCTCGCCTCTCCCCCCGGAGGGACCCCCCGGTGTAGGGGAGCTGTGGACCAGGGTGGGATCCCCCCAGAGGAGCCTGGAGGGGGGAAGCAGAGCAATTTGGAAAGGAGGTCACGTCACTCTGGCCGGGTGAGAACAGCATGTAAAAAGCTCGATGGAGGCCTTATTTGGTAGCGGAGCGGCTCCGGAGAGCCAGGCTCGTGGCCCTCGTCCTCATCCCATGCCAGATCCCTCATCCTGGGGGACCGGGGTGTGGAGAAGGGACCCCAGGGACAGTTTCTGGGGCGAAGGTGCCCCAGAAGGGTTGGATAAGGTTTGCCCCCGTGGCCCCTCCGTCACATCCCCCCCGTGCTCCTGCTTCCTTTCCTCCTTGAAGAACCTGGTCCGGAGGGTTTGGGAACAAGCCCCCCGGCTGTGGCCACCACTCCTCCGCTCTGTTGCCATCCCCCATCTGCTCCCTTGGCTTCTCGCTGGCTTTTCCTCCGCCGCTTCCTCGTTCCAGCCCCGGCAGCTCCGGACTTGCTCTTCCCCAAGGGCTGCTCCTCTCCTCCCGTCCGTCCGGCGACGTTTGGCTGCCGGTCCGGAAAAACAGCTACGGGTGGCGGGGCCAGAGGCTAAGCCCGGTCCTCCCGCATCCCAGGAGCAGAGGAACCAGCATCCCTCGGCCTCAGCCTTGTTTATGTTGGGGAGCTTTGCGGGTTGGTGGCGTGCGTACACACAGCCCAGGAATCTAAACCCAGCCGACGAGGACGCTCCATTAGCAGAGACAGTATTTACGCAAGGACTAATCCCCGCGGGGCTGGAACGCACCCCGCCGCGGGGGAGGCAGCACCCCGCTTTGCTAGGGGTTGGAGGGGGGTGGGAACCTCTGTTTGCCCTGTTTTACGTCTCGATCGCAGCCCTGTGCCATCATCTTCCTGCTCCCATTGGGGTCTGGCTGCCCGGCGGTGCCTCCCCGGCGGCGGGCAGTCAAGCGGCTAATCGGCTGGTAGAGAATTAAAGCGAGCCCCTGCTGAAAGGTGGTGGATGGAGAGCTGGGGTTGAAGGAGGCGATTAAATGCCTCGTGAATGAATCACCCGGACGCTTTCCGCCTCTCCCCTCCGGCCCCTGGCCTGTTAACGTTTACCGAGGGGTGGTTTGCACAGGGGCAGGGGACCGTGACCGTGCCAGCGAGGCATCCAGCATCCCACGGGGCACCCGGCATCCCTTGGGACACCCGGCATCTCAGGGGGGTCCAAGGCAGGCAAATGCCTCCCTGGTGCCTGCTTACATTCAGGAGACAAAACGTGGTTTGTGGCTTCTACGTGAGGAAGAGGAGGACTACCAGTGCTCCACCGTGGACATCTCCGTGCTGGGGTCATCCTTGAGCCGTGGTCTAGAGACCCCAGCCACCTCTTGGCCCAGGTCCCTGCCCCTCCTCACGCGTCCTCAGCCCCGACCGTCCCAGCAACCCCCTCACCAGGCCCTCTTCGGCATCCCTTAAATTGGCCCCAGACGGGACGTGGTATTTCAGGGAGAGCAGAAGGTGATGGTGGGATGCAGAGGAGCAGAGGCGAGAGGGACGGGCCACAAGTGCGATGGAGATGGCTTCCTAGAGAGAGGAGAGTAGCAGAGGCTAGAAGAATTTCTGCAGGGATGATAAAAGCCAGGAGGGGACAAACCAGGAACGAGGTGGCGGAGGTGGGATCCAGCGGCCCTGGCAAATCTGGGAGCTGTGGGGCACAGCGACAGGAGCGCAGGAGGATTGTGAAAAGGGGACTTTGTGTGTGCCTCCTGCGGTCCCGTAGCTGTCATCCCTGCTGAACGAAATCAAGGTGGTGGTGGTCACCTGCGAGGTCCTGCACCCATGGCCGGCGGCTTCCCGGAGTAAACATCGGCACTTCTGACCTGGCAGAAACCTTTGGTTTCACCCCAGATTGTAACAAGGAGAGATGGAGAAATACTCCTCCCAGAAGAAACTCTGAAAAATGTCTGCGCAGCACAATTGAAACAAAACAGTTTGGGCTGCAGGAATCCCACTGCCATGCTTGAGCGCCCTTCGCTAATCCTTGCTCAGGAGCTGTAGGTCTGGCCCCATCCCACAAAACATTTGGGAGCGCGTGTCTCACCTGATCCACCTCCGCGAAGGGGTCATTTTTCCCTATGGAAGAGCATATACCTGCCTACCGGCCAGCAATTTCTCCGATAAGGCTTTTTTTCCCCCCTCAAGGGCAGAATTTTGCCCTGGGAGCGTTTTTGGTAGAGGATGGAGGCTGAGCTCCCGGGATCTCCAGCACAGGAAAGCCTGGAGCAGCTCCCCGCAGGCTGAAGCTCCTCTTCCATTTAAGGGCAGGACTAATATTTCCGCCTAAAATCCTTCCCTTGGCAGAAGGATATCCGTCCAGCCCGACAGGAATTATTCCTGAGGACGCTCCCTTTCTCTGCCAGTCCCACCTCATTTTAGCACAGCCCAAACCCTCCCACCTGCTTGTTACCCAGCTCCGAGAAAGGATGCTCTTTATGTAGGACCTACTCAAACATCCCTCTGGCTGGGTACCCAGCCCCCCTGGCAGCCTCTTGCAGGGTGCAGATGGGGAGCACCCATGACCTCCTATCTCCTCCCAGCCCCCAGAACATCCTTTTGGGGCTGGAAACCAGCTGGGGGATCCTTGGGAGCCCTTCTCCCTCTCTCGCTCGCCGCTGTATAGTTTTACGGTTTAAAACTTGGCCGACCTGCGTTTGAACTTTCAAAGAAAACAAGTCATTACCGAAGAGAAGCCCTTCCTTTGCGAGGCCGAATTTCAGAGGGTTTTTCAGGGTCTTTTATCTCTCCCATCTCTCTTCCGCACGGCTATGGGGCTAAATGATCTGGCGAGTAGGGGTTTGGATTTCAGGGACGCGGCAAATTGGCGGCGGGTTCTCCCCGGAGCCGGCTCTGACGCCTCTGGTTTCACGCAGCTCCCCGGGGAGAGGAGAGGCCAGCGTGCCGGGGAGGACCAGAGGCTCGAGGGATGTTGCAGATAAGGGGGAACACGCAGGGATGCTCAGCCTCCTCCTCGGGAGGCAAACACAGCTGGGAGAGTGGATGTGTCCAGCGAGCCGATTCCCTGGATAGCAACCGTGCTGGACCTGTCTGAAGGGGAATATTTTTTTCCCTAGGAAAGGATAAATTTGCCTTCTTTACACTGAATTTCATGGACACATGGGGAGCTCCTCTGGATGAATCCCTCCCCAGCCCCTGCTGGGAGAAATCTGGCCAGTGTCTCCATCGGTGCAGCAGCATTGAACGCCTTGGGATGCTCCGTCACCCTCTGATCTCAGAAGATAAGCAGAAAAGCTGGCAGGGGTCCGCCAAGGTGCCTTTGGTGGGGCTTCCAGCCCACCGTGGATGGTCCCAGTAGGGAGGACGGGCTACTGGGTTGTGCCTAACTGCAGCCCTGGCTCAGGAAGGGGTGAAGACATGCCTTAGCTGACCCCATCCAGCCTGGAGCTCTCAGCATCCCTCTGGGCAAGGCCCTGAGCATCCTTTCTTGGTCGGAGCAGGACTTCCAAGAGCAGTCAAGCACGGGATGGCCGTACTGGGATGGCCGTACTTTCACGGCTGGCTTGTTTTCTGGCGGCCCCCATGCACCCAGCGGAGGGTACCAGCAGCAGCGATGGGTATCGCTGGGCTGTTGACACAAGGACTATATGCAAACGGCCCCGAGTACCTTTTGTTATTTAATAGATATAGGTCAGCCAGAAGTTTTGTTACACAAAGCAGGAATGTTTGCTGCTCCCAGGCTGGGAGATGGGGTAGATAGCTTATCTGCAAGAGAAAGAAGAAATGTCAGCAGAAGAATAGGCCTGGGTTGGCTCTTTCTGGCTGTTTCACATGTCTCTGTCCCAGGGAATGGGGCGGGCAGGATGCCTGCCAGAAAATTAAAAAAAAAAAAATAAAAAAAAAAAAATCAAGGTTTTCCCCTCCTTCAGCCCAAATCTGGCAGCTTGGCACCCAGGGGTGGGTGCCCTCGGGCTAGCCCCTCTGGACCAGCTCTCACAAGGCATTTGGGTGCCTGAAAAAATAAGCTAAAGCCATCAAATCCTCCAGATTACCTGCCATTAAGATGCTGCCGGTGAGCAGGAGCTCACAAGCAAGCCCAGAGCCAAGAGGGATGGCAAGGCAGGGACCCCACCGACACAGCCACTGTCCCTGGGTGCCCTAGCAAGGCTAGAGCGGGTAAGTGATGGCAGCCAGGGTCAGATCCACCCATGGGGACGCAGCAGGGCTGAGACTAAGCCAGCAGCTCCTTCCCCAGCAAGGTCTGAGCTGAAATACAGCCTGAGCGCTGTGGGCAGGGGGCATGGGTGGGGGCGGTCCAGGTGGGGCCGGCCACCAGGTTCCCATGGGCCCCCAGCTGTCAGTCATCAAAGAGTCTGGATGAGATTTTGGGGATGAGGAGAGGAGGACCAGCAGCAGCAGATCCAGCTGTTGGTCTCCTGCCGCACACCGCTCCCCCAGTTACGCCCCTCGGGGCTTCTGGAAGCAGGGTGTCTGCAAGCTGCCCCGGCGTTGAGGATGTCGCACCACGGCAAACATTATATCCACCCCAAAAGACTTAAAACCCCTTAAAAGGTGACTTTTATAAATTGGGGACAGGCTGCTGAAAACCAGCCCCTTCCAAAACAGGGCCATTCCTCCAGGAGGAAGAGTTGGGGTTTGCTTCTCCCGGTCCTTAATGAGCTGCTGCAATTAAAGAGAGACAATAGGCATTGTCTGCAGAGCAAGGGCTCTGCTGGGGATGCCAGGAGAGATCCTGTTTGCCAGAGCCTGGTAGGAAGGCGCTGGGATGCTGGCAGCCTTTTTGGCACCCGGTACGATGAGGATGGGTCTTGGTTACCTTTCCATGGTGTCTTAGCAGCTTGCTTCGCGGTCACACGAAGGATGGGGACGTCCCTCCCAAAAATGCCGCATTCCCCAAGTGTGGCTTAAGGCTTTTGGCTGCCCACGAGGTTCCCCTTGGTCTGGCATCGTCCCTCTGGCATGTCGCCACCTAAGGCTGCAGGATGCTTGGGGTATCCCCAAGTTAGGGATGAGGGAGGGTCCCCAAGAACCTCCTTTCTTCTTTTCTAGGTGAGGACACTCTTTGTCAGCGGGTTGCCTCTGGACATTAAGCCCCGGGAACTTTACCTGCTCTTCAGGCCCTTTAAGGTACCAGATTAGGGAGGAGAGAGGGGGGCTGGAAGCACAGGCCTGGCCCCCTGCCCCATTCCCATGGCCCCACCGACTTGGTGGGATCTGAGAGCCCGATGGTTTCCCCCAGAAAAGTCTAATTTGGTCGTTTTATTCACAGAAACAAGTTTCTGAGCCTTTTTTCCCTGATAAACCATAGGAAAAACGGCATCGGGCGCTTTGCTTGCACCGGGGTTTTAATTGCACGTTGACTTGCGCCCCATTTAGCAGCAGAAGAACGTTGGCTGCAGCCCTCTCCAGTCTCTTCACCCTGCCAGACCTGCAGCTCTTTTCAAACATGAAGGATAATATTATCAGGCACCAGCATCCCTACAAAAACCCAATGGCAGCGAGTCCCTGCGCCGGTGCTGAGCCTTGGCAAGGTCCCCCCCGTGCCTGCCCGATGCCCCCCAGCTGTAGGGCTGCTGGGTGATGGATGCGGGAGGTTTCCCTCTCCAAGGGGCAGCTGGAACATGGGGATCTCCACCAAACACCCTTTTTTATTCTTTTTTTGCAGGGGTACGAAGGGTCTCTCATCAAACTCACCTCCAAGCAGGTAGGAGCAGCTCAAAACGGGGTGAGCATCCCACGCTGTGCTCCCACCCTCCCCTGGCACCGCCAGTCCCCAGGGCCGGGGGGGGTCCCCCCTCTGCTCCCTGCCAGCGGGATTGATGATGCTTCCTCTCCTTCCTCCGCAGCCCGTGGGCTTCGTCAGCTTCGACAGCCGCTCTGAGGCGGAGGCGGCGAAGAACGCACTGAACGTGAGTGTACCCACCCGCTCCATTTTTTTGGGATTTTTTCCCCCCTCATTTACCTGTCCCCAGATACTCTCTGAATTCCTCTGTCCCAGGGACGTGCCTCTCCCACACCGGCTGGCCCCACCGCATCCCCATCCCTCCAGCCGATCCCCATCGGCTGCTTCCCATATGCATCCTCCCTCCCGGGGGCTGCATCCCTCTCGCCTTTCCAGGAGGGCTTGAACCCTAAGGATTAGAGCCTTAGATAGGAGTCAGTGAGAGATGTCTTTCCCAGCCTCTCCTGTTTCTTCAGCAGGAAAAATCCCAGCTAAAGCTGCAAAAGAAAAAGCAAATTTCAGTTTCCTTTAGCAGCTCCCTCCTACCTCTGCGGAGTTGCCCTCCTGAAAAGTCATGGGGAGAACTGCGTGAAGCCAGTTCTCCAATTCCTCCCCGGGTTTTAGTTTGTTTTTTTTTTTTTTTTTTTTTTTTTTTCCTTGTCTTCATTTTCAACGTAAAACTTTTTTTTTGGCTCCGCTAATCCCTCTGGATAAGAGCTCTGGCTGCGCGGGATGCCAACTGCCAAATATGGTGCCGATGCTAAAGATGCCGGAGGAATGCGAGCCGCCTCGGGGCCCGGCAAATTAGCTCATTTCAAGGCTGGATGTTGAAAAAAAAATAAATAAATGGGAGTTATTTTTGCTGCGGGGCTGGCACATGGCTGTGCTCGCCCACCCGCCGTGCCTCCTTCCCTCCCGCAGGGCATCCGCTTCGACCCCGAGATCCCCCAGACGCTGCGGCTGGAGTTCGCGAAGGCGAACACCAAGATGGCCAAGAGCAAGCTGGTGGGCACCCCCAACCCCAGCACGCCTCTCCCCACCGCTGTACCTCAGTTCATCGCCCGGGAGCCCTGTAAGTACCAGCTGTGAGTCTCCCAAGGGAGCCCCGCGTGGTCCCCCCCGCCTGGCACCGCGGCAGTGCCAGCAGCTTTTGGGGTGGCAGGCGCCGGGAGTCGCCCCCATCCTCATTTACCTCGGGAAAACATGTTATTCGGGCAGTTTGATACCGTGCAGAGATCACGGGTGGATGTAGCAATGCCGGGCCCCCGGCACAGGATGCTGGAGGATGCAGGGATGCTGCGGGGGAATGGCGATGGGGAATGCCAGGTCCAGTTGGAAGCAGCAGTGCGCGCTTGCTGCAAGCGCGGTGGCATGTGCCGGCCGGTGGCCACGGGTCCCCAAAAGCGGTTGCCAGCGCTGGAGAGGACCCAGGGGCAGGCGACAGCCGGCTCGGCACGGCGCGCGGGAGCGGGACGAGCCCGCGGTGCTGCTTCACCGCACCGGGGAGTTTCTGAGTCGCGGCTGCGGGGTCTCGGCAGAGACCTCGGCCGTGTCTTGCCATGAGCGTGCTATACCCGTTTCCGCTACTGGAAGAGCATTTCTCACGCGGACGCCGGTTCCTCGCCTCGCTGCTGCGCGCGGGCATGAGCCGCACGCTCTGCTTTGCGCCAGATCCCTGGGGTAATTAAACCTCTTGGAGACGACGGGCCCGGCCCGGCCCCCCAGCGATGCACCCAGCCCCACGGCATCGCCTGCTGCCGGCCGAGCTCCGCGTTTTCCCAGCGGGCGAGTTCGGCGTTGGCTTTGCAGGTTGGCTCTCGCCGGCGGCACCGGCACGCCACGCTTCTCCGGGAGAAGCTCTGCTCCTGCTCCCGCCTGCTTTGGGGGGAGAAGGAAAGACCGGTGGTGCTGTTGACCAGCGCGTGACATTGTGGGGGCCGCAGCCCATCGGTCGCCGTTAACTGTCCTTCTTCTTTTCTTGCAGATGAGCTCACAGTGCCTGCACTTTACCCCAGTAGCCCTGAAGTGTGGGGGCCGTACCCTCTGTACCCAGCGGAGTTAGCACCTGCTCTACCTCCTCCTGCTTTCACCTATCCCGCTTCGCTGCATGCCCAGGTAATTCAGACCCCTCCGCCACCACTGCGCTCACCCTCCCACCCACCCCGGACCCCCCTTCCCCTCGGTGCTCGCCGCACCACTAACCTCTGCCCAGCTAACAGGCACTGCCCCCTCCACCCCGAGATTTAGGGATGGCACCCAAACTGAGCTGAGCACTGGCAGCAGGGCGTGCGGGCAGCACCGCCTGCCTCTCCCCAAACACCTCTTTCTGCCTTCCTACCTTTGCTCTCGCCCGCGCCAGGGGCAAACGGGGAGGGAGGGATGGAGGATGCTCGCCGGGGCTGGACCATCCCCATCGCTCCTGGCACAGAACGACCCGTCTGGCTGCCGGCGCGGCACAAGATGGGGGCTCCCGAGCCCCCGGCCGCCCCTTGAGCATCGCTGCGATGCGGCTTACCAGATGCGGAGCGTGAAGCAAAGCGACTCTGACGGGGAGGAGAGGGCAAGCGAAGCGCAAATGGAAGATCCATCTTTTATTGACGAGGCGCTCTCTTGTCACAAGCGCTTTTCTGCTGGCTGCCGCCGCCGGTGGTCCCTGATGGCAGCACGCGGCTGTTAAAAATTAACCACCCGCCCCGGGAGAGGAGCAGGGAAAAGAAGAGAAGAAGTGGAAATGGAGGCAGCGAAGGATTTCTTTGCAGTGCCAGCCTTCGGAACGTTTCCAGGAGTGGCATCATGGGGATGCCGGGACGAAACCCCCCGCCGTGGGACGGGGGAGACAAGCAGCTGCCTCTCCAGCAGCCATGCCGGACATCATCCCAGCTTTCGCTCCTTGCCGCTGGCTCCGGCTTGGCGGTGAGCAGGAGGAAACGAGCACACAGAAACAGATTTGCCGGATAAGCTGCATCCGAAAGGCTTTTGGCCCCGGCCTGCCGGGATTGAGCCAGGTTATCCGGAGCCACTGTTGCTGGGAGCCGGAGGCAGCTGGGGGCTGGTTTGAGCGGGAGGGTGAGGAAAAGCACTCTGTGTACAAACCAGCCGCAGCCTCTGGATGAAACTCCGGCTTTTCGGGCCCTGCTGTTTATAGAAGAGCGGCGGTAAATATTATTGCAGCTACATACTTGCTTTGTCAAATAACTGCTAACAGGCAGCACCTGCGCTGCTCGGGAGGCTGGGGAAATGGCCGGCAATGGAAATGGAGGCGTAAGGAGGCTCCAAGGCCCCCCCGGGAAATCCCAGGCTAAGACCTGATGTTTAGGCGCTCTTAGAAGAAATGTTATCTGCTGCGGTTACAGAGCCTGCGTGGCAGGGAGGATGGTGGTAGCCCCTTCCCCGTCTCCCCCGGGTGCTGCGGTGAAGCAGGCAGCGCTCCCGTGCTGGGGGCCACAGCCTGTCCCCCTGCATGGCTGCTGGCGTTGTGGGTTCGGTGCGGGGTGCTGGAGAGGGGTGCCAGCATCCTAACGGAGCTGCTCGCTGCAGGGTGACCTCCCCAGCTGGGTCCTGCAGAGAGCGGCGGGATGGGGAACCTCAGGACAGCGGGGCCGACGTGCCATTATCCGGGCAGGGCACCGAGCGCCTGCGGGTGGGCGGCGAGAGCTGCTGGGTTTTGGCATCTGACATTTTCCCCTACCCCATCTCACGTGGGCTTTGTGGGTATTAAGAAGGGATGAGCCCACCTCCTGCTCGGTGAGACCACGGTGCTGCTGCCCCGGCTCGGTCTTGCTGCAAACAGTGATGCCGGGGGCCTCACACCAGCCGGTGTTACCATCCGAACCAGGGCTGGGATGGCTGTGCTGTTTGCATTTCGACCTTCCTCCACCCTGCGCCTGCGGAAGGCCGGCAAAGGGGAGCCCAGAGGCAGACAGCTCTTGCCAGGGTGCGCAGCCACCACCCCTCTCACCCTGTACCCTTCTTGTCTTTGCAGATGCGCTGGCTCCCTCCCTCCGAGGCTGGTTCTCAGGGCTGGAAGTCCCGTCAGTTCTGCTGAATGCCGGGTGAGCGCCGCTTCCCTGCTCCCATCCTTCTGCGCCGGTGTGGATGGCTGGGGGCCACCTCCACCCCTACCCCAAGCTCCCCCCGCCGCGACTCTTGGGGTCTCTGGCAGCTCTGGGTGGGTGGCCAGACCCTACGCCTGCGCTGGCGAGGCCACTTTCTGGCAGACAGCGTAGGTCCAGGCACCCTCCTTGCTCCCAGGGATGTCTCTGTCCACCCCAACGCCTTCGCAAATAACCCTGGGCAGGATGGAAAGGCAGGTCCACGGTTCGCTGGCCCACGCTGTTGCAGCAGCGGAGGCTGCGTGCCCAGGGGGTGTAGCGATGGTGCGGTGCTGCAAATGAAGGTGGCAAGAGGGCCGCCCAGCTGAAGGCAACCTCCACCTCCCAGTGCAACGCAAACATGTCATTAAATCTTAATGAAAACTCTCCGGGCAGCACAGGGTGGTGGGGCTGCCAGAAGGAGAAGTGTGGCATGATCCCAGCTTGCCCCGACCATCCCAGCTGGCACCCCCCACGTTGCCGCTGCTTGCCTTGAAGCCTGCTGCGCCACGTCGCACCCATCTGCAGTTCCAACGAGGTGGTGAGGCTCCGGCATCGGCTGCCTGTGTTTCCGTGTCACCGCTCTGCCCGTCCGCCTGGCACCCGCAGCCCTGTGCTGTGGCCATGAGGCTCCCTCACCCGGGGAGAGCACGAGGACCGGCCGTGGCCGCAGCCGAGCCGAGACTTGGATCTGCAAAGCATTTACTGGCTATTTTAGGCCCAGCAGATAAAAATAGGGAGCGACAAGGTTTTGGGAACCAGTGGTTCTTCCAAAATATGGAACGTGCCAATACTTCCAGCTAAAATGTAAGCAGTCTTATTTGGGAAAGGGAGACGAGTGAATCCCTTGGAACAGGTCCACCTGCCCGCAGCAACCCGGTAGCCGCAATGGGCAGCAAGGATGGGCTCAGCCCGGACAGGAGGGTCGGGGACCTCCCCGGCTCCCTGCCAGGCTCCTCCAGCCAGGAAGGACTATGGAAGCGTTTTGCTGCCACCCTGGCTCTACCACCTTGTATTTGCCGAGTAGAGCCCATCAGGACAGTGTTAAGCTGCAAACTGCCCCCTTGGGAAGCGCCAACCCCAGCCACCGCAAAATAACCTCTCCCTGCAGCACACCGACCTCAGGCCCTGGCTGCCAGCTGCCCCTGCCAGCGTCCCTAACCCTGTGCTGTGTCCTCTCACAGGTCTCAGGTGTGTGATGGTGGCCTACAGTCAGTCTTGTGGGTATTAATGGAGTCTTCCAAGGCGGCTACTGGGTTGGCGTGCTCTCCGCAAAACCACAGTGTGCTGGTAAGGCTGCAGCACGGCGCCCGGCTGCACGAGGTCGGATGCGGCCCCTCGGGCTTTACTGTTTTGGGGAGGGGGTAGAGGGATGAGGAAGCCGGCGGGATGTCTGCGAGGGGCAGCGAGACGGGCACACGTCTGGGATGGAGCCCTACAGGGCGGCATCGCTGCTACGGCACGGGGCGGTCCGGCACCGAACCATGGCTCTGCCATTCCCGCGTTTGTCGTTGTTATCTGGAGCGAGAGTTTCGACAGTTGAGGAATGCCTCTCGGCTTTGAATTACCCCCAGTAATCTCATCTCCCTGCCGTCCTAGCTTCCTGCCTTGGATCAACAAAGACTGAATTCCTCTTAAGTGCAAAATTCAGCTCAAACTTAACTCTCAGCTTCCCAGCTGGTGCCTCCTCAGTTAAAACCTCCGGGGCTACAGCCATAGGGAGGAGCAAACTGGGACCTGTGGGGTCCTTCCCCTCTGCCCGGCCGACTGACCCCGGGGTGCTGACAGCCCCAGCTCTGCCCACAGGCATTTCCCACCTTGCCCTTTCCGAGTTAAACAACTGTTCTTGGAGCGTGGGCTGCTCTCCCTTCCTCGCCCCGCTTCCAAAAGAAGCCTCCCACTCCTCCGGGCTGGGGCACTGGAGCTTCCCCACGAAGGAAGAGAGATTAACCACAGCCCCTTTTCCGCTTTACCTCTGCCCAAGATCGCGGCTGCTTTTTTTTTTTCTTTTCTTTTTTTTTTTTTTTTAACACCTCTCTCTGTTGTTACAGGCTTGAAAAAAATAAAAAAAACCTTCACACAAGTTTGGATTCCTCCAAGACTTTCCCACAGCCTCTATCACACATCTGCTCTCCTAGAAGAAAAACGAAAAGCATACCTAGTAATAATATTTTCCTCTTTTACACTGTATATTTGTAAGAAAGAGTGTGTTACTTCTGAAAGCATGGTTTGACAGGCATTGCTGTAGTGTTTGAAAAGTCTTTTCAAACAGAACCATAGGAAAGCAGACTACAAAAAAAAAAAGCAAAACGAGAGCAAGTATTTTTGTACCAAACCTCCTAAATAGGACAATCTTACACTGGGTCAGACCACAGGCTTTGTGCTTGACTTTTGAATGCCTGTAACTGAGAGTCTCTATCCCCCCCGCCCCGTCAACTGCATGTTGAAGGCATGATGTTCACGTGCGTGCAGATGTCGACACGCACGATTCGGGTTTGTAGGAATTGTGCTCCGGCTGTGTTGGCAAGATGTCTGCGACACTGACAGTATTACTGTTTTCTTCCCAGTTGTACCAAATGACAACCAGGCAGGACAATCAGAAACTTTCTTATGGTGATTTTTTTTTTTACCTTAGGGCTATGTTAATAGCTTGCTGTGCAAAGCTTTGGCATGGTACAACGGCTCGGATCAGGGATGGGCACAGACAGCCCGCACGTATAGCAAGGTGACATTTTGCCTCCTCCTCCTGCCATGGCTCCTTGAAGCTGTTAAGGGCAATGTAAACTGCTGTATGAGAAAAAAAAAACCCAACGAACCCTCGGTTCGCCAGCTTACTCGAGGTTAGGCACGAGTCCTGAGTGAGCCGAGCAGCTTAGACACGTGCCTAACGTTACACCAAAGCGCTGGGCTGAACTGGGGTTTTAGTGTCAAGGTTATGCCGGTCCGGCGGCTCGCTGTGTAGCATTTCCATGTTTCCATGTGCAAAGACAAGAAGGGAGGCTGCTAACACCCTTGGGGCAGTATCTTTACAGAGGTAGCACACCAGCAAAAGAGACTGCTTGATGTACTAGTCTCTCCCTCTCCTTGCTCCAGGAAGAATTTGGAAAAAGAAAGAACAAAGCAAACCAAACCAAAACCTCAAAGAGATTTCAGTTTCTTGCAAAAGGGAGGCGCAAAACTTCTCCTTTGATTGCCTTTCCCCCCCCCCCCCCCCCCCCCCNTCGGCCGCTGCCCGGGCTTCGCCGTAGCCGGTTTCCCAGCTGCACTGAAGACACAGGGCGCCCGTGGCCTGGTTAAACATCGTAACCTTTTTCTTCCTCTTTCCTTTTATTCTGTGGGTGGGCCAAAATAAGACAGCTGAGATTTCGGCTGCCAGAGCCGGGGTGGGGCGGGGGGGGGTGAGATGGTGTGATGGGAAACTGTCCCATTGGGGTCTTCTGTAAAAAGTGGGATTGATAAAGATGATCAATTCCCAGACAAACCTCTGAGCAGCTCTAAAAGGAACGATACCAGCGCTTCCAAGTGACGGACTAACTCCTTTAGCAAACTGTTTCCTGTACTTTGTCTTGTGGAGAGGAGAGAAGCTTCCACATTGTCTACTCCGCTTTTGGAAATATGTTTAAAGGTACTTTTCTATTGTAATTTTTTAAAAATAAAACCAGTGATTATTGTAAGTTACGCACAGAGCGTCATCGTGTGCTGTGTATCGAGTTGGGAACGGGGAGAACGATTCCAACACACACCCTTTGGGGCCTCGGGGAACAGCAGCCTCCTTCCTCCCTCGGGGTATTTGAAGGCAACCTCCTGCGGGACACGGCGATTTTTCAGGGCAGATACCATCGTCCCGCCTGGTTCGCTTGGATCTCTAGGAAAGCTCCAAAATCCAGGCTGGAAGGATCAGCAGGCTCTTAAAGAAATGACTCCAAGTGTACAAAGATGTTATCGGTTAGTTTCTAAACCTACTAATCTTGGCACCGATTAGCTGCGATTTTCCATGAGCTCAGCCACAGCAGAGGCAAACGTAACCTAGAGACGAAGGGCCAGATTTTTTTTTTTTTTTTTTAACACACTGAGAATTTTCAAAAACTTCGGTTCATAAGCCCAACCTAGAAATTCCTCCTTCCTCCGCTCCGCCCCCGCCCTGATAAACGTGACCAGCGTCCCCAGGAGCCTCAGCCAACAGGCCAGACTCTGAAAACAAAGTACCAGGAGCAAGCTTCAGCTTAGCAAACACAGCCTGGAGAGTGGTGTGTAAAGGACATCATTAAAGCAGGCTACGAACTGTCGAAGGGCGGAAGAGAAAGGCACGGCGGTGTTACTTGAAACCCCCGGCTGGCAGGGATGAGCGAGGGAGCTAAGCCCTTAACGTTGGATGCTAATCCCCCCACGGCCGCTGCAAGTCACAGCTCTCTTTCCGAGTTGCATTCAGGGGAGAGGTTTGTTGGCACGCCCGGGGCAGGAAGGGAAGAGAGCGACAAGCTGCGAGCGCAACGCGAACATATTGCTCAGCCCAACTGCTGTTCACAGCGGCAGTAACTGGCCGACACCAGTGTCCCAGGCACCGCTTTAGTGACACATGCAGATGCTTTCGGGAGTCGATTCAACAAACATCCTCCAGCTAAGCGAGTGATGAAACACGCACGCATCCTCCTGGACTTTGCCTGGGCACGGCATCTGCTCCGAGATCTGCCCTGCAGATGGAAGTGGGGTCTTGCTGAAAATATTTAACCTCTTGAACCCTTTTTTTTTTTTTTTTTTTAACATTTCCCCTGTAAGCCAAAACGTTTTCAGCTCCGTGTTGATTGGCACTGCTCTCATCAGCAAGGGGCGGGAGCAGCAAGCTGCTCGCCCGGCCCCAGCATCCCCTTTGCCTGTGGTGACCTTTCCCCATGCGGCCGGGGGAAACATTCCTTCCCCGTGACCGTCGGGGCACTTACAGGAAGACCCAAGCTGCTGGCTGACACCAGGAGATTGCAAAATGGGACCAGGGACTCCCAGGCCAGTGTTGGCATCTGATACCAGGGATAAGTCCCGGCGGGTATGTACAGGCAGAGCTGGAAAAACCAAAATGAGAAAATTTCTCACTCTCATTGTTTTCACTTTCCCAAGACTTTCTCTCCCCATTCCCCTAACACCAAGGCTAAGCTCAGGGAGGGGGTACGCGAGTGGCTCCTTCCTACGCATCCCTGCATCCCTGCGCAGAAGTTTGCTGCCCCGAGGCTGGCTGCTGACGAGCAGCAGGCTGGAAGCGACGCCAAAGGCAGGGAACAGGCCAGCAGGGTCTGCAGAGAAAAACACAGCACTAACTCCCCACGTCAGACGGACATAAGCAAGCGGTGGAAGAATGGGAACAAGACAGGAGAAGAAGAGCTTTATCTCCCAGCGGATTGTACGGAGCGGCATGCAGCCGGGCAGCAGCGGCAGGGACTAGGGGATCGTGCCACAGGAACAGAAATGAGCCAGCCAGGGCAGGGAGAGCAAAGGGCAGATGGAGCTGGCGCCGAGGCCGATGGCAGCACCCGCAGCCTGGTTGGGGAAGGGAGGAGGAGCGAGCCCAGCACCCGCTCCTGCAGGCCTCCTTGGGAGAGCAGCGAAAGGAATAACGAGGCCAGGAGAGGAAAGATGAGATAGCACTGGGGTTTGGCCAGGCAGCTTTAGAGGCTGAGACACAGGCTGGGAGGGAAGCTGGCGGCTAAGAGCAAAGAGGTGGCTTTGTAAGGACAGCTGGGGCCACGGCGAGGGCATAGCGCTCACTGTGGATTTGCTCCCTGATTCTCGAAGCTTGGGGGAAATAGAGAGGCGTCACTCTGCAAGGGTCACCGCACTGCCTGAATGCCACCAGGCAAGGCTGCTCTGTGCTCCCTGCCAGTACGAAAAGGCCCCACGCACCTGGGAAAGCATGCAGCTAGAGCATCGGCCATCCCACAGCCCCGGGAAGGAGGGGATAACTGCACACAGGGGATTGCCCAGTGCACCTAAAAGCCTGAAGTTTGCCCTGGGGCCGTGCTTACAGCCCAGAGCCAGGGCAGCCGTCCCCAGGCCAGGCAGTGCCTGCGCAGGGGAGGTATTTCAACCCAGGGATGTGAGCGGAGTGCCACGGACGTGCGCTCTGCAACAGCAGGCTGACCGGAGAGCCAGGCTCCAGCCAACATTTAAACACCGTTATCTGCCTCGCTGCCATGCTCAGGCTAGAAACCACGACGACAGCAGAGCTTAAAAAGCAAAGCTAAGAAACACCATTAGCAGATCCCTGAAACGTTTCTTCTAAAACACAGGGAAGTCAACCATTAGCGAAGTCTGGACTTCATCTCTGCAGTCTCCATAATTAATAACTAGCTCAGGAGGGAACGGAGAACACAACGTAACTGATGGAGGCAGGAGGAAATCGCATAAGTACTTCAGGCCTTGGATGTAAGCCCAGAAGTGCAGGTAGAGTAAAAAAATTAATGGAAGGCCAACCTCCTGCCTTAACCATCCTTTTTCCCTGCTGTGCTTGCACTCTGCACAACGTCCAGCCCACGAGGCTGGTGGAGTCCAACACGTGGGTCCCAACTGCAGAAGCGCTGATGGGTTTTCTGTCATGGCTAGTTTTTTCTGGGCTGCTGGGTAACACGGAGACTGCTGCACACACTTGCAAACCAAAGCAGCAGAAGGCAAGCCAGTGAGCAACAAGGAGAACTGCTCTTACAGCAAGCCAGGCAGCACCAAAGGAACCAGGGCTCGGACCCACAGGAGCACGTGGGTGAAAGGGGCCACAGGAGGTCTGTGATCCAACCTCCTTCTTGCAACAGGGCTGTTACCAATAAGAGATCTAGGCAGCCTGGTCTTGTCTGCCAAATGCTTGAGACTTCCATGGATGGAGACACCTTCCCCTCTAGCTTTTTCTTTCTAATATCCAAGCCAAACTTCTCACGTTCCTCTATTATGTCATCTGCTGTGGCTGCTAAAAAGAGTCTGACCACATCATCTTCCTAATTGCCCTTCACATTGCTGTACCTGGGATTACATATGCCCCCAGTCGCCTCCTCACCACACCAAGCTGTCCCAGCTCTCTGCTCTCCCCCCAGGCCCTCTGCCCCCAGTCCTGACCAGCCCAGGAGCCCAAACCAGACCCTCCCCAGCATCCCTGCATCCCTCTTGAATGGAGGGGGAGACCCAAACTGGACTCAGTTTCCAGCTGTGACCTCCCCGGTGCTAAGCAGAGAGCCAAGAGCTTGCCTTGCTCCGCTGGCCCTCGCTGGAGTGGCACAGCCTGCATTCACCTCATTCGGGAAAAGAGCAGCTACAGCTATGCAATACCCAACGTAACGGAGAAGCTGCCTTCCTGCCAAGAGCCCTGCTGCATCCAGACAAGCCCTCTCTTCTAGGGAACTGCCGTTCTTCCTTATCTGCTTTATGGGGACGTGTGCAGAGAGCCTACACAGGACTGACAAGACAGACACGGTTAGGAACGCAGCTACGGAGCCAGAACAACAGACCCAAGAAGCAGCGTAGAAGCAGACCCTCTCTCGCCTGCGAGGAGCTTGAGCCCCAAACCACCTGGCCTTCTGCGTTACAGCAAAATGCCAGCCCAGGGCTCCCGGCTGGTGCGGTGCTGCCTTTTTCAAGCACCCCTAGAGCCAGGCTGGGCACTGCTATAGCAATGCCAGCTACCCGAGGTGGCCAGAAATGCCGTTTTCCAGCTGATCCTTCTCTTGCTGGCAACTCAGCAGCAGGCCTCGACAATCCAGCCCTATCCCTGACTTTGCCAGCAACAGAAAGCCAGTACCAGCACATTGGGATCCAAGCTCTCCTCTCCCTGATGGCTGTTAGCGGTTAGCCTTGCCAGTCTTAAACCAGGCAACAGTAAGCACTCAACCCTACTGGACATCCTCCCCGAGATGCGGTACCTGCCAGAGGCCCCCCGAGCCAGCAACACACAAAGGAATTTGGGCCTGGTACATTAGCAGCGACCGGAAAGCGAGCAACAAAGCTGGAAATAATGAGATGTCAGTACCGTAGCTGCTTCTAGTCATCTGCAAATGGAGCCCCTCCTCATCAGCAGGTACCAAGAGCCCAGCTCTCCCCAGTGGCCCTGCACCGCCCACCCGTGCTCATCGGAAGTGACAGCCCTTGCTGGCTACATCCACGTGCGGGGTCTTTATACCATTTGTCAGGGCTCCCTTGCCTCTCTCTCCTCTGCTCTCTAAAAGCCTTGAATGATCATGATGAATTATAGATTAGCTCTGGTACACACCGCCTTATGTCAGTTTTCTCATTCAACCATACAAAATCCCGCTGCTTTCTATCCCCTTCCAGAACGATCATCGTAACAGAGGAAGAGATGGAGCAACTCTTCAGTTGGAGCAACTTTTTGGAGAGAAGGCAGTAGAGCTCCATGTTTAGAGGTGTGACGCCTCTGGGCTATTCAACTTGTACCTTAAAACAAACAACCAAAAAAAACCCCCAAAAAACCCCCCCAAAAACCCCCCCAACAGTGCTTTTATTTTGGGGGTGACGAGCAGATGAAATAAAAGGTTTGGTTCACGTACACGGACACACAGGAAACCTAATGAGCTCCTCCTGAAGGGCCCGTGCAGCCCCTGATCCCCACAGGCAGGTATGCTGACATTGCTACCAGATGCCCTACGAGGATGCCTTTTCAGAAGCAAATCCTAGACCAGCAACGCCTGGCTAGAGAGGAAGAGCTATCAGTGACGTGACCTGGCTTACCCCATCGGCTTCCTCCTCCTCCTCCTCCAGTTTCATCATGGTGGAATCAACACCTCTCTCTCTCACCAAGATGAACTAGTGTGACACCAAGGGGGAAACAGAGGACTGAGTGCATGTCTCTGGCTGCTTGCAGACCTCAAAAAGAGCTGTTTTCTCTTGGGAATAGCTCTAGCGACTGCTGCAGATACTGTTCTTGCAGCCACAGGCTCAAGATGCGATTGTGCAAGCAAAAGGAAGATGTGGACAGCCAAGATAGATCTTGGAGAGCTCCCATCATTGAGAAAGAACATCCTCCTTTTCCCCAGGGCCCTGTCTGTATGTCCATCAGCATCACAAGGGGTGGGAGCTGAATGTCTCTCTGCTCCCGGCTGATATGGCAGGGAAAGAAGAGATGGATGCTGCATCAGAATAACTCCTGCATTGCTCCATTGCCCCAGAGCGTCAGAGAGTCTCAAATGACAGCCCCGCCAGGACTGACACGCCGAATCCTGCAGCTGAGACAACAATGTCCTTGCTGGACAGGACATGCATCACCTGAGGAGCCTCAGGAGAGTGGAAGAGGCAAGTCCTCACCTGCCACGGACAGGTAAAGACTACATTGAGATGGGTTTGCCAAAGAGCCTTCCTGAAATGCATGAGACAAAGGTGCCTGTCACGGAGTAGACGATCATCGTAGGTCCCTTCCAACTGGAATATTCTATTCTATGTTCTGTCTTTATCAAGGACAGCCTGAGTCCCCTTATCTTCCTGGTTAGCAGCAGACGCTTCTAGGGAAGGAAGAGAAAATGAAGTAATAGGCCCGCGGCCCCCAGGAGAGAATACGATGCGTCTCAGCAGCCCTTCACACTGCCAGACCGAGGGAAGAAGGATTTTGCCAAAGAAAGCGAGCTGAGGGCGTGATGGTTTTGGCCACTGGGCGAACCATCTTGCCAGATGCAGAATACATGAGAACACCCTGGAGCAAAATGAAATAGGTTTAAGTTTTTAACAGCTGTGAACTCTTATGCTGAACTTCAGCAAAAAGCCTAACTTGGACATTATGCTGTGAAGAGACTGAAGTGGACTAGAGTGGTACTAAAATGCTTACAGCAAACAGACTGCTGTTGATATGGTCTGAGATGTTCTCAAGTTGCACCATTTGATTTTTCAGAGGTCTTCGAAAAAACCCGTAAGGACCGCTGGGAGCATCTTAGACAGGGAAGCAAAACCCAGCTCCTGAAACCCACACACAAGAGAGGAGCTCATGCTTATTTTCTGAACTCGTTTTCTTCACTACTGCTTGCCTATACTCCATGCCACCTCAAACGGGCCAACTATCATTCAGCTTCAGCTATTATTGAGACTGTACCTAACAAGTTGTAAAATTTACTATGCCCTCTCTGCAAGTACAGCAGAGAAGACTGCCTCCAGGGAGACAAAGTATCTAATCCCGTCTTTCCAACCGGACATCAGCTGGACCATGTTGTTCCTGTGAACACTAGAGCCTGACAACACCAGCACAGCACACAGAGCTGGCAGTCAATCTTCCTTTCCTGCTCTCTTCCTTTTTGATCCAACATATTTTTAATCTTGGAGAGGCGCTGGAGGTGTTTTCTTTAGACTCCCCTATAACCTTAATCACTTGAGCAGGGAAACAAAACCAGTAGCCCACCTTACAGTCTGCTTTGCCAGCTTTGGTTCCTAGAGAAAGGGTAATGCTATGTAAGATCACTGGAAAGTTACCCCATAAGAACCCCCAAAGGTGTGAAAGGCAACTCGGAGCTCACTAAGAGCTCTGCTTTTGTCCGAGCACCCCCCCCAAAAAAAAAAAAAAAAAATCACTGCTCCAAAATGCAGCAGATGGAAGGAAATTTTTTTTTTTTTTTTGAGTGAAAGTGGCAGAAGAGAGGTGAACATTACAGCAGAGCTGTAATGGAAAACTAAAAGGCTCCAAGAGGAATTGCTTGTGCTGACCTGGAAGATAGGGGAAAGAAAAACAGTTTCAAAACCAGCTGGAGCAGCATGCTTACATACAAAATTAAAAAGCATGAAAAAAATAGAAAAAAATAATTGAAGAAACCTCCTAGCGGCATTTAGCAACTCTTTACACAGGGTTGACGTGCAATGCTGGCAGGATTGTCTGTTTCTCAAAAGAGCAATCTTTAAAATCAAGAGGATGAATGCTACGCTTACAGAAGTGTATTTCGCCTCCTGCGCTTCCCCAAGCAGACTTTCAGTGCGACAGCAACAAAGCCTTATTCTTCATCCGTTCGTGTGTCCGGATCCAACGGCCTCAACCTGCTTCGACCCCCGACACATCAAGCAAGACAACAGTTCATGTGCACACAGCAGCAATCTACGGTTGGTGGGATATCGCGGTCACCTCTTTTATCTTTGGTCCTAACCCTAGAAGAGCTGAGAAACGGCTCCTCTCCCACAGTGCCATGAAAACAATATCAGCATTGATTGACTCTGGTTCAGTACATAAAAATAAGTTATCAAGAGGACATAATTTGGCCACATTCCACATTAGTCTGTACTGCACAGAACATCAGGCATCTACAGGGAGCTTTCATTTAAGGTGGTTCCGCCCCCCTGCCCAACCAAGAACAATGAAAGGATGACAGTGTTAGCCCGGAACAACAGCTCATTGAGAAGATAAAAATATAGGAAAGATTCCTTTACCTCCTTGAAAAAGAAAACGCGACACGCAGTAAAGGTGTTGATTCTCTCATTCTTTAAGGAAGCAACACTGGAAACCTGCATTTTAAGTTTATTACTTAAAAAAAAAAATCGCTTCAGCATTACACTGTCATTTTATTTCCCTCCAGTCCATAAAGCAGAACCGTGCAACACATGTACATCCACTACAGTGATGAGAAATCGCCGAGGGCAATTTCTGATTAGCATTAGGAAGCTACAGCTGCATTGCCATCCTGCAGCCTGCTGGGAGTTCAGGAGAGGGTTTTTTCTGAGTCTGAGCCTCATATATCACCGACTGTTCAGTAAAGCTCAGTCTCGTGCCAAGGAAGAAGCATACAAACCGTGGGTATATTTGACTGTGAAAGAAACTTGCCTACAGTGATTTTAGGAAAAGGTTTTCCTGAAACAGGTAAAACAAATGCTGTATTCAATTCTACTAGAAAGCCCCTTGTAAGTAGTTCCAGGTAAATACCCTTTAAGCAATGTAAAAGCAGAGTTAAGCACTTAACAGCAACTCCTGCATTACATGCTGAGCACCACTTGTCACTCTATGCCAAGAGGCAACTAGTGAGAACCTCTTACTTAAAGACACAGTTCCCATTAGCTAATTAAATTAAACTCTAAATTTAGTAGTTCATACTTGCTCTTAAACTGACCTGTTTCATCTTGGCAGTTGCTGGGATGGGGGAAAACACATCACATTACTATATACAGTCAGTCTTTCTGCGAGCAGACACTGAGCCCGAGTGGCAAAAAGCCTGTATAAAAATGCATGTTTGCTCCAGAATTCAACCGGTCACTGTTTGCCCGGAACAACATCAGAGTAATCTTTTAATACGCCAGCTAAGTGGTCATTGTGAGTCTTAAATCGACGTTTCTTCTGAGAAGCAGGTTTCTTCCTCCTCTGAACAGGAGCCTACAAGAAAAAATGAACAGTAGTCAAAAGATCTGCCCTCCAGCTGCAACATCTGACCTGAAGTGTGACGCTGCGCTCGTCATCGCTTCTGTGAAGAAAAGCCCTGCTTGAACGAGGGATGAGCAGGCAGGGTGAGTGCTTGCTTGTTTTTGCAAGCAAGACAATTCAATTCAAATCCAGGCAGGGAGATGACCCTGGGGACAGAGCAGAGTCTCCGTATGCCACGCACGGGCAGTAAAGCTGGCATTTTTAAGTTAAGTTTCCAAATGTTCCCATGCAGCTACAGAAGCAGGTACGTGCCCCACATTTCTATCCACAATTACGTGCTCAAAGACACATTTAGCATATAAGGAACCTACGAGGAGTGCCTACATGAGGACAGGCATTAAAGCACCTAGTGTAGTGATTAGCAGAAACCAGGAACAAGTCTTGTGTGGAAGGGCTCTCATGAATGGACAGTTTGAAGCCAAGTGCAGAAGAGAAAAGACATGGTTTATCACATAAACATAAATGTAAAAAAAAAATTAAAAAATTGTTTGAAGCCAGGAAGAAAGCATCTTTGGAAAGCTTGCAGCCATTTTGGCCTCCCAGTAAAGCACAAGCATATTGCACCCAGTTTGGAGAAAAGCGTGTGTGTGATGGGAGACACGTTACACAGTTCCCATCAGGCTTTCAAAGCTATTTAGCAGAAAAGAACAAGTTGGAAAAAAACCCCACCCTTCTCCCCAAAAAAGTAACTATTCTTCTACTCCTCATGTATTGTACAGCTTCAGGCAGAAGCTTCCACTTCGGAGCTCACAGGGATTTCTGGCATTTGCCCTCTTCTTGATGCTGCTTGGATTACACTGGCTCAAACAAGTTACAAAAACACTGACTGCTGGCTACAGCATTGTTTTTTGCAGCTTCTTAAAATTGGTCACACTTCCCCGAGCTACACAAAGCAGCTGTGCATAGGCTCACCAACATGGTTTGGAATTAACACTGTGGGGTCAGGAAGGGGGAATCTCCTAGAAAGATCTGTAATTTGTATCTCTTACTATTTTCTTTGGTCCAGTTTCTTGCATGGAAGAAATACCCTGTCGTTTCAGATACTCTTCAATTTTCTCCTCATCCATAGAATCCACAGGAATGCTCCTCCACAGCTTCTGAAATTCTGAAACACCAAACAAACCCTCATTTTATATCCCAATGAACAAACCCTGGGCAAAGGCCCCGCACAAAGGGAAAGATACAGACTTGATTTCAAACGTTAAAGTATTCTGGCACGTCAGCCTGTCACTGTACAGATGCAGTGGTCGCTGCCAGCGACAATTAGCACAGCCTTTACCCACTCCAAATGCCGGACGCACTTCAAAAAAAACAAACCTCCAACCGCCAACCAACAACACAACAACAACAAAACACCCCCAACACTCAATGGAAAAAGATGAGCTGATTCTCATCTGTGCTAACTGCACTCCAGCATCCCAGCACCAGGAGCACCCACAGGCAACATGTGCTTTTAATGTTCATTTGCTGCGGAGTCTCTCTTTTTGCCTAGCATCTCCCTAGCTGTGTAGACTGTCAATGTGTTTTCTAAGCCTGGGTTCAAAAGATCTTGGTGAAGGGTAATAACTAACCATAAATGGCAACTTCATTTACACATCTTCAGCTGCCATTGTCTTGGGAGACTTGTCATCTCATCATCCAATTTACTGAAGATTCAAGACACTTACTTCAGTGGGTTTAAGCTCGTTTATCACTGTAATATAATACATACCATGCTGTACAGATAATAAATTACTAAAATTCCTCTGGTGTTAAAAAGAAGAGAGATACCTTAAAAGCCACAGCAGCAGGAGAAAAGACAGAGACAGTAAGTCTTAATTAGAGCAGCTGCCATCTGCCTGCACACTTTCTGCCTCATGCAAAGTTTCACAGAGCCTCTGGAATGCCTTCTCCAGGCAGCGGCTGGTACAATCCTACCTCCCTTCATTCCCCAGGCAGTAAGTTAGATATATCCTTGTCAGCAGGTTTGGCTAACGAACTATAAATAAAACACGAGGCACACATAGCAACGCAGGACTAAATTTTTCCCTTTATTTCCAGATAAATTTAGTATACAGTTGTCAAAACAACCACAACTTCTGCATGCTTAAGAAGCTGTCCTATGCAGCAGGCGATGAAACGCTCCAGTGACGATCTGCCACAGACTCACCGGCTCTAGACACGCTGCAACAAAATGGCACTGTACAAAGGGCGTACGTAACAGACTCGGTCCCTGCATTTGGACCAATTCCCTTCCTAACGCACCTTGTTTTTCTATGGAAGTACATGCTTTAAGTCTCAGGTCGGTCTTTTCTTCCCATTGCCTACAGTAAGAGGCTGTTCAAGCTTTCCAGGAAACAAAAGAAAGGAATTTCGTCAGTGAAGAACAACAACGTTCATTTTTGGTAATGCAGCGTTTTTGAAAAGAACTAAATCCTGTCCAAACACAGCTTTTGGTTACATGGAGATAGCGCTCAGCTTGTTTGTCATACAGGCTATAGCGCACAGCGGGGTCATTGAGACTGCAGTCTTCAGATAACTTAATGCAAGGCCAGACACTGTACTAAAGACATTCTCCATCTGCTCATCCATGTTGAGCGTGACTCCGGGCTTTCGGCATAGCTTGCAGTGCCTGCTATCACAGATCATCTCTCACCTAATCCTGTTGCGGCAGGTGGAGAAGGTTGTGTTATGATCAAAGCTGAACATGCAAGAGAGAAATCTCGGCGATGAGCACTCAGATTACGTCTTAACAGCAAAAGCCTGCGTGAGGGTGCTATTGCATCCTCCGGACTGAGCAGAACATGCTCTTTCAAGCTACTTCTTTTCTGTTCGCGCTCCCTCCCTGTCCTGGACGCCCAAGCTGGACACAGCTGGACACCGAGACCAAGCGGCGCTTGGAAAGATGAATCAGAGGCTGGGTGTGCAAACACGGTATCGCACTTTGCGAGTGACCGTACTTCAAATCGCGTGCTTCTGCAGTTGACACATGAAGTGTCAAGGCTGCACATAAATGCTTGACTATTGAACAGATCCCGGTTAGAGATACTTTAGTGTTTGTTGCGCTATACTGCCTTCGGCTCTGCACAGATGATTCTTGTGGGAACTGAAGAGATGCAGGTCAGTCCTCCGAGATGCACGACAGGCACGTGTACACGAGGCGATAGCAGATGAGACTCGGTAACTGTGAACTTTTACGTGTCAGTGTCCTTTCATTTATAATGTTCTGCTACAAACACAGATGATGTGTCTCCTTATTAGAGTTCACGATACACGGACAAATATGCCCTGGTGCAAAAGGGAAGAAAAAAAAAAAAGGCTGAGGATAGGTGCTTAAGGTTAAACTGGTCTACATTCTTCTGGGGAACAGAAGTGAAAAATTAAACACTAGAAAATAAATGTTCAGCTCTTCAAGGATCAACATGCACAGAAGTGCAGATCACAGTTAATACCTAACCACAGCGTTCTGCATTTCTTGTAATGCAGCGCTTATACCATCATTACAGCTTCACATTCACCTTTTAAACTTGGCCAACATATACGAATGTAACCGTCAACAAGAATCAAAACCGCAAAGCTGAAATGGACTTTACATACAGATAATTTAATCCATTAATTGGCCCCACTAGAGTCACTATACAGTATTCTGCAACTCCATTTAAAAATTCCCTCATAAATCAGGTTGCTTTCAGCGCTATTGCTTTCATTGCGGTAACTGCAAAAGAACCTTCTTCCCATGCTGAAGCTCTCTGTAGGGCATTAACGTACCTTGCTGCCTAGGAAAGGGGGGAGTCACAGCAACATGGTATCTCCCCCTGGAAATACACCCTGTTGAAGGACTGGTTCAGAACTAAAAGCACGGGATCAAGGTGAAGCAGCATAGAGAGCTGCCACCCTTCAGACGGCTGTGCATACTAGCTGTTTGCATTTAGGGTGCCATCTAAAGGGAAAAGGAGATACATCTATCTTCTCACGACGAAAGCTATTTGGTGTAACACCAGACACTGAGCTAAATGCAAGAACTGAAGAAAGAGAGCAGCTGTCTGGCTGGCACTGAACCATTTCTACATTACCTGTCAGACTTACTCAGAAGTCTCCAAGGACTATGTCCCTATCAGCTAGTGAAAAGTTTAGACCTTGGGAATACGCTGAGTTACTGTGACATCCTCTCGGAAATATGAGAGCCTATGGGAAAAGCTGGCAATAACTACAGCTCTCAAGAAACAACCCTCTGCATTTGTAGCTGTGGTATTTCTGTACCTCAAAATTCATACCCCTGACCCAAGACAGAAAGAGATTTCTCCAGCTTCTTTGAGGAGAATCTGAAATACCGTCACTCTGGCCTTTGCTGCGTGGCCCTAAGCAAAGGGGGTCACCACTTGTTAAAAGCCGTAGCTCATGAGAGGGGCCAGGGAGGAGGAAGTGGCACGCAACAACCCAATTACTGTGCTCCACCACCCATGGAGCGGTGCTCACGCCTATGGTTGGCCGGGCAGGAGGATGCGACGACAGGCTGGCCTATCTCTGGGGAGGGGAGAAGACAGAAAGAAAAATGCTGCGATGAGCTGATGTGTCTGAAGAGCAGACAACAGTGACAGAAGGCAGTTCCTAGAGATGGTTTCAATATACCGGATCTATTTTCCGCAGTGTCTTTCTTTTGTCTGTGGACAGGGCACAGGGAGATCAGTACTGGTGTGAGGAGCGGGAAGGGGATTGTTGGAGCAGAAATGCTCCAGCCCACATGCTGGCCTGCTTCAGCCAGGCATGGAGAACAGGTTCAGATGCACACATTCCTGCAGCGCACGTAACCATTATGATTACAGAGCACATTCGATTTTCCTTCTCTATGTCCTGTCAACTGCTAGGTGATCTTTACACCATCAGAGCACGGCGAAGGTGAGAGACTCTCTATCAGAGCCATTAAACTATTTGATAGATTAGCCACAGAACAAGCTTGTAATAGCTACAGAAGGAAAAAAACCTGTCCAGCAGTCAAGACAGAACGGCTTCACCTGACCGCAGCAGGCTGCCTTCAGAGAAGCTGACAACGTCTCCTACCGCTTAGGCTGCTATGACAAGACGAAGCGCAGAAAAAATCCCCCGGGGATAAACTTCCAAAGAGTTTCTAGCCAAAGCAACGCAGGACCTGTGAACCCTCGAGCAGACGTGCGTGTTTTCAGCAGAGCTCTTACGTCCTGATGCCAATGCAGATCTTCCCAGCAGAGACAGAAAGTTGTGATGCCGGTACCCGAGGCAGGTGCTCGGTGTCTTGCCTGGACTATGAACAAACCCTATATGTGGTATTTTGCAATTTGATCACTAAAATATTTTAACTCAGAAGCTTGACAGAATCAACACTACTCACAGGCTGTTCCCTTGCTCCTCCAGATAGCTAACTTCTGGTCTTTCAAATAATGAGGAGGGAATCAGACCACAAGCTGACTGAAAGGCCACTTGAGATGTTTGCTGTCATCTCCAGCATCACGATGTCTGCATGCACAGACTGAAAACCGTGAGCTTTGACCAGCAGTAACCAACACACAGCAAAACAAAGGGCAGCATAATTAAGATTTTGCAAACACCTTCTCTCTCAAAATACCCAAGGGGTAAGGATACACAGTTACCTCATATTTACTGCATCCCGAGGTGCCTCATATACGAGAACAATTTGCACTGACATTGCCTGAGTGATTGTACTCTAACACGCTCCCTTTCTATAAATGCTTACATTTGGGGAACAAAGTCATGGGTAAATGGCTGCACGGTGACTTCAGTGCAGCTTATCCTGCACTTCTGACTGCCTCACCTGCTCTTGCTAAAAGGTTGAGATGGCTTCTGGAGATAAACTGCTATATCACACTGGTAATAAAATCTGCCAGAGATTAAGAACAGCTTAAAAAAACCTCACTGAGCTGAGCCAAAAATCTGAGCACAGGACAAGAAGAGACAATAACAGGGCAGAATAGAAGAAACAACTGAGTAGCAGGGAAGACCGAGTCCTGCTTCGTAACAGTCCCAGGGAGCACACTACTAGATTGACGCCAGAAGGAGGAGGTGCTTGATATTAAGTCCGTGCTGTCCCTGGACCACTTCGAAATTCAAAGCCAGAGCCATATGTCATCACTGATCCCAAGCAATTTTTTATAACGTTAAATTGGAGAGGCGTTGGCCATTCATTAAATTTCTTCAAAGGTGCTTCAGAAGATCATTAGAAACACGTATAATTAAGTATCCAAATTTTTAGGCATTAAAATACCTCCCATATTGCATTCAGATGTGAAAGATACCATCTCTAACAGTTACGCAATCAGAGTGGCCTTTCAGCATTCAGCTGGCGCGGGGTGCAAGCTTGGTTCACATGCAAAGTGCTGAGCCCCAGCACAAAAAGGCAGTGCTTTACTTGGCTAAAGCACCTGAAATCTAGCCCGGCTTTTATAAACACTTTCAGCTACACACTACTGACAGAAGATTAATTAGTCAGGAAGTCAAGAAGGAACACGTGCAATCTGAACCTTCCTTGGCTAATCACATAGAAGGAAGAACAAAAGCCATTCCTCACTGCACAAACCTTCTCCGGTACCCCTGAAATCATGATGTATCAGGTACTGCACCACTGCTGCAGTACATTGGGGTTTATTTTCAAAAGGGGAGAAAGAAAAGCTTGTTCAGCCATCAAAACAACTGTAGTAAGGGCAGAGGCAGGCACTGCCAGCAAGCAGTTCCTCCCACTACTTTAGACAGCAAACTCCAAATTGCCCTGGCAGCTCCTCTTTCTCTACTGACTGCTGATCGAGCTCAGACAGCGATGAGAGAGGACGCCTAACTTTTAGAGGATATTAAACCCAGCCAACATATGTTCGAAACTGGAGGGTGTCACACGGCAGAATCATGCACTGAGGAGCGCAGAGCCCTTATTTCTAAGGATAAACATTAAACTAGAAACATATTTTGAACTGTCATCAGCTGCTAGATCAAAGAGTCTGACAACACTTCCAGGCTTATCGTGCAGTCTTCTAAAAACTTCGTTTTAACGTTGCTGGAGATAATGAGCTGAAACGGCACTGCTAATGCAGAAACGTGTCATAACTCATCCTGTACGCTGACAATTCTGCCAATGACTCCCTAAGAGACATGCCTCTGGTGCTCTGGAAATAATAGCGAAGCAAAACTGCTGCGAAAGGATGGGTTTTCTTCACCACAGGATAACAGGGATGGAAAAAGGACTCGTTCCAGCTGCAGTAAGTGAGCCCACTCAGGGATGTTTTACGACTTGTGACATACGCAGGCAGATCACAAAATTCACAAAAGAGAAAGTATTCTTGCTCCCTCTCAGAACAAAGCGTCATCATCCGCATGAAAAGAAAACCCAAAACCAGCAGGAACCGAACAACAACAACAACAAACCCCAGACAAACCCACTTTCTGATCAGATGGGGACATGCTGCCACCTGCGGATGAAAGAAAGCAAAGCCACCTTGAACTACAAACACACTGAACGCTAGGCGATACCTTCATTACAGCCATCGCAGGCTTAAATGCCTGCCTTCATCGGGAGATTAAGCCAAACGGCTTAAACATTTTGTTTCAAGGGGATTTAGGGGTTTGGTTTTTTTTTTTTTTTTTTTTTTTTTTTTTCTTCAACCTTTCCCCCCCTTTCATAGCAAGAGCCTGCATGGCTCGCTCCTCACCACAGATCACTGCTGGGTGTGCCAAAGTAGAATGCACTGTATACGAACAGCCTTGGATTTATGCTGGCTACCTGATGAAGAGTTGGCAGATGTCTCTTGCTACGTCTTAATAAAACGGGCTCTTTTTGTTAAGTTTCACAGTTAATCCTGGAGTTATTACCAACTAAGAGCAACAGGGCAGAGATCTCCCTCTGATAACTCTTTTAGGATGGTTGGGTGCCAGTTATCCGGAAAAAGATTGCACAAGAAGAAATGATCAGCAATCGTAACTGTAATACAACCACTAGCTGCTAAAAACTTACAAGCTTTGTCTTAACAGTTACTGCAACAGCACTGACTTCTAAATGTTTTGGCCGTGTTCAGATCCCTAAAAGCTGTGGGCTAACGGACTATCTGAACAGGATGACAGTGTAAATGGTAAACTCATAAGCATTTGGGAGGTTAGAAACTCCCCAGCAAATGCAGACTAAAGCCTTGTAATTCTGCATTTCACATATAGCTCCGACTGCCACTATCAAGAAGTGACAGAAATTATGGTGTAAAAAGAGATTCACTTCAATATTTTGAAACAATTTTTATATTTTTAAATGCTGTAGATATCACAGCTACTTGATTATCTTTGTAGAAAAAAAAAGCTATTATTACTGAGAGCGCAAGTGTGGTACGTAACAAGTAAGTTAATAATACACATTTCCAGTTGCTTAATTCTATTGAAAATAAAGAGTTTCTCTGAGCTAGTCAAAGAAAAAAAAATAAAAAAGAGCTTTATGCTTTGTCCTGTGGTCCTGTAAGTAGAGCAGTTCAAGTTTCTATCAAAACTCTTCCCTTTTTATTTTTTACCGTAATGCGACATTATATGGTAAGACGGCTTTACGTGGCACATTACAAGAATGATAACAACAGAAAGCATTCAGCCATGTTGAGTTATTTAAAACAAGATCTTCTCCTTTCTGTATGTACAGGCATCTGATATTGGCATAAATACCATCACTGGAACATACCCTGATTTGTGTGATTAATTTCTGTGCATAAACAGGCACACTGCACCAGAGGCTTTTACCACTAATAGTGGTGAATAAGTGTTAGACAGAAAACGCATGTCAAACTTCTGAAGTCCCAAGTCCGCTCCAGCTCCAGGCAGCAGCACTATTCCACATCTGTGCTCTCCTCCCAGTTGTAAACTACCCCTTCTCAGGACTTTTGCTCGCATCTCCTCCTCGTTTGCTTTCTCCTTCTGTTTCATTTGTGGCTTCTCATCATGTTCACCAATGAAAAGGCACATGATTAATAAACTGCAAAAACTTGCACCCAGAAGCTGTTCTTTCTGGGTTTTTTTTGGCTGCCCTTAACACAGCAGAAGGTTAGATGCCATTTTAGTCACTGTCAGGTAATTTTTAGTCTCTTCTGTACCGCTACACTTGAAGAGAATTGTTGGATTCCTGGTGCCACATTCCAATGTATCCATTATAAAACATAGGACATGACCCCTCAACTCACTCGCTACTCTTGTTAGCCTTGTGTTAATATAAACCGTTCTCCTGACATCTGGATACACCTAACATTTCATTACCACCTTAAAAGACTGCTATACCTGAAGACTACTTATACATATAGGTGCTTAGGATGAATTCAGATCAACTATCCTGGAAACATACGTAAACACACACTTACCTTCATCCACAGTAAACTGACAGCCCTTGTCATTGTAGAAAAGAATTTTCTTCTTATCAGGGCGGTTAACAAAGATGATCTGGTCCCCTAAAGCCTCGAAAATAAAAGCAAAAGAAGAACTCAAAATCAATTCGTTTCCAAGAATGAGGATTCCAACTTCATCAACAGACCCAGATCTCGTGCTACAAAAAGCACAAACAAACTATAGAAGCAGCAAAGTAACTGGCAGTGAAAAGCATGCAAAGCGGACGCTGATGGCAAGTACGCTAACAAATCAAAGATGAGATACGGAGGACTGAGATCAAGGTATAAAAACAGAACTAAATGCCTGCAGTTGGAATGTGGGAGATCAAGAGTCTTTTGAGAGAAAGAGCTTTGACAGCTGTGCTGAGACATCAGGCCAAATGTGAAAAGCAACGGATTAAATACAGGAAAAGCTACCATATTATATCTTCTGAAATAGCTTTTGAGTTATGAAAAAACAGAAACAACAACTCATGAGAAAATTCTCTCTTAGCCTCTGCCTCCCCTTTGAGAAGCGAATTGGAATGGGTTTGCTGAATCACAGATACATGCTACTCACCTTTATAGCTTTCTGTGCATTGGGAAGCCCTTCCTCAATATCTTCTAAAAGGATACCTCCCAGCCCTCGCTGGTCATGCTTGTCCAAGAGCCTGAGCAGAGCCTTTTTATCTTTCAAGTTGTACTTGGGTTTGAAAGCGTACTTCCCATCTACCACCTCTATTTTCGGATTGTTGACTAGAGCCTGTAACAGGGACATCCATTTTAAACCTTGAAAAAGAGCACACGCTAGTACTTTTTTTCTAGCGTGCTTTTGCGTAGCTAGAGCACATCAGCCACACACTACAGCTGCCAGTTTCGAGGTTTGAGTTTGAAACGGATTTTAAATCCTTGGATCCTAGATCCACCAGCCTAGGCGTAATTTGCCACAACATAAAGCACAAAGCACCAAAGGAGGCTTAACAACGTTCACTTAATGCCTTTGGGCTCCAAGGTCCATCAAGCCACTTAGGGCAGAAAGCCGCACGCGTTCCTTTTTGAGAAGATAAATGAAAACGCAAAGAAGAGGGAACGCAAAAAAAAAAGCACGCTTTGGCTGTATAGAAGGTGCAAACGCACAACTCGGCATATCAAGCTCGGGTGACATGGATGTTACAAACGTGAAAGGCATTAACCTGGGATGAACAAAACAGGAGTCAGTCTTCCCCAACTGCTGTCAATTGGCACCAGCAGCTGTAGAAGAAATTGAGAAGAGCAGACCTCCTGCACAGTAGGGTTTAACTTATGGCACCAGCTTCAGAGCGAAGCTGACCAGAAGTTCATGGACTACTGATAAGATTTAAGATATGCTCCGAATCAGTTTTGCTGTGCAGCCAGTACCACAATGGAAGTTCACCTGTAACAGAGGGCAACTCTACTTAGTTTCTTCTGCAGATGCCAGCCTGACCCTGAAAGGACAAAGAGAAGAGAGACAGAAAGAAGAAAGGAGGGAGAAAACACCTGTAACAGAGAAGGTAACTAACACTGGCGCTGCAGGGTATTTGTTCAACTTTTCTCATCTAGTAACAGCTCAGTGATAAGTTTATATTCGCTTCTTGGGAGGAGCTCTTTCGTTCCATCTTGGTGTTCCGGTTCATTACGGAAACAACCTGGCGTTACCTTTTGAAAGACTTCAAAGTGAAGCTTCCATCGCAACCAACACTGCTAGATTGGAGGTTTCTGTACCCCAGAATATTACTACTGGTAGCAAAGGAATGCTACAGGCTGTATCAGTTAAAACCATCCTAGTTTTACTATGCAGAGATTTTTTTTCCCATGTCTCAGCCGCCTTTACTACTCCATTGCGAGGATTTTAAGTACGATCCAAGCAAAACCAAGTACGCCAATCAAGTATAAAAACCGAATATGGTATTTGGCCGATTTAATAATCTTGAAATTCCATGAAGACATTCAGATCAATTAAGCATGAAGATGAATACGGTGGCAAGTTACAGTGAATCTGTAAGAACGAAAGCCAGCATCTAGAGGGAGACTAATGAACTCCAGCAGTGGAATTTGCAGATCTATGACCCCACAATTTCAGACGTAAATTTCACATCAGAATTCTTCATTTCAGCAAGTGACAAAGAACCGTAAGCCTATGAATTTTGTGCCATTCTCCTTTGGTTTAGTTAATTTAACACCCTCGATATTGGAAGAGCTCTCCACGTGAATTCTTTTTTAGAAAGAAATTTATTAAGAAAAAACAGCCTGTTTATGTAAAACTAGTCATGAATAAATTCACTTGACATAAAACATACTCTCTGCGTAACAAGTCTAACAGGTCCTTAAAAATGTCAGAACAGCTTTCATTTCACAGTTACCTCAACAGCAGGAAGTACCAGACAGACAGATGAATCAAAATAGTTTCCTANTATAACTCAGGTTTATCATAATCCTTCACCCCTAATTAACATCTAGAGTTATGTTTTCTTTACCTCGCTCATTAACCATTGTTTCTGTTTGAGTCCAATGTCTAAATGCTGTGTTTCATCCAAAATCTCTTCCAGGGTTAATGGATGTGTATCACCACGCTGGTGCCGAGTCTGGAAAAGCAAATAGGATCTATTAGAGTTCTCTACTTAATTTATTCAGCCACTCAATTATCACAGAGTAACTAAAATTGGTATGATGTGATGACAAAACAACTTTTGCAAAACCAGGATAGACACAGTACCCATAGCACAGGAGTTCCAATTTAGGGTTTTTGAGAATATGAGGGCAAAAAAATTAGTACCAGCTGAGATTGACAACAAAGTCATCCATGTTATGTTATCCATACATGTTATTTCGATAAATAGCTCATGAATCCTAAAAGCTGACGGCATCTTTCAGTTCCTATTCCTACTGCAAATAAAAACCATTCTCCTACTTTTAAAGGGACCTGGAATAATTAGGATTTCAGCAATGGAACAATATACTGACCATTTTGTTTCCTGACAGCATTTTGAATTCAACAAGCGGTTTCTCAAAATGCTCACTCTTGCAGTAAAACAATTTGAGAGTTGGAAATATTCAGCAACTTTCAGCTACCACAGGAGAATAAATAACTAAAGTATTTAAAAACATTAAAATTTTACATCAAAACACCGTACCTTCATATAATTCACTATTTTAGCAAGGACTCCAAACTTGTAGCCAGAGCCTCCTGAAAGGGCTTTCAAGTTAAAAGATCCATTGCTGTGATCTACAAAAGGAGAAACAAAGCAGTTAAATGATGCTTTCAACAACACCCTGATGGCTCTGCACTCCACCTCTTTCTCGGTCTACTTCCACAAGCTTTCAGAATTACAACTCTGAACAGAAATGCGTGTTGCAGGAGCGGTCACCCTCAGAGGGCTCTGTGCTAGCACACGTGGTGATCCAGACCCACAGAGTTATCTGTCAGCGGACACGGCTCTGGAACAGTTCTGAGCAGAGCTCCATAAACTTAAAGTTATTGGGACTTAACCTTTAAGAAAACAGCAAGCAACTGCAGCCCTACCACCTAAGAGTACGTGTTTAATTCTGTGGCTTAACATATCATCATCATTTACGTTACATTACTTCACGTGGAAATAATGCATAGCATTTTTGCCCAACAATTAGCTCTACTGATAGCTTCGTGCTGCTGAGATCCTTTTTTTTTTTTGTAAAGTAGCTCTACTGGAGAATTTATGGAAAAAAAGAAAAAACAAACCATAAATTCAAAACAATTCCACTTGGTGCATTGCACCACAGGAACAACAATTTAGAATCCCCTCTGTTGTCAAGTCTGGTTCTGTCTTAATGTATCATGAGGTTTGCTACTGTGTGAAGCTTGTTTCAAAAATTTTTGCGAGGTTGTTAATGACCGTTTTATTAACTTCAGCTATTAGCAGACCGCATTAAACAGAAATATCCACAAACCACTATCAAAAGCCACAGGCCCATTACCAGCATAACGTTGCTCGAACTTTGACAGCTATTCAGAATTTCAGCTACACCAGAAAAAGAACATTTCCTCTTCGCCACCACAGGAATTTTTTAATCCACTGGTGATTTCTACTCACATCTGACAGGACAATAGGTATCTCAGAGATACTGAGCTCCTATTATTTCTGCGGAAAAAAATCAGTCAAGGGAGAGAGGACAACAATTAAAGTTAGTGCATTAGCTGAGAGGGAAGCTGCAGTAGGTGCTGAGCAGAGCTGCTAAGCAGAATCTTTGCTCCGCTGGGCAGCTGGAGAATAGGATGAGAGCGGTGATAAAGAGGAGTGGAAGGGCTCAGGGGTTTGCGGTGGTGAAAAAAAGAGACAGAAAAAAGAAAAAAATCATAACGTTCTAGAAAATGCACCTAACATGTTCAACAAAGACCTATCGCCTCCACCGAGTAAGCGGCAGGCTTAGAGAAAGTCTGCTACATTCACTGTGTTTACATTTAGATGCCCTTGACAAGTTCTGCATAGGAAACTCCAAATTAAGTTTCCAAAGTCACTACGCTTCAGGTGACTTGTTTTCATGTGTGTCCCACTGCATCTCAACCTACTTCCAACCTGCTCTGTAAGTCTCTATGAAAGGCATTTACGAAGTGGGAATTTCGGATGTAGTCAAATGTCAAGCAAATCCGCTTTCGCTAACTATTGGGAAAGCTTCACGGAAACGGGTGCTAGTATAGTAAAAAAAGTAATGCTAAAGGAACAAAGGTCAAATTTAGAACTCGGCAACTAGTAATTGTGAAGCTACCACATGACGTCGTATTAGAGGCTTTACGTAGCACAATGCTTCTAAAATTAACATAGAAGAATCAGTGTAACTCCAGCTACAGAAGAACATTTTATTCTGGTTACTAAATTAAGATGGAGAGAGAGAAAAACAAAAGCCAGCTCCCCCTGAAAATACAGCCTATAGGAATTTTACCCTACAGGGTCCCCTTTCGTCATTCAAAATTCATGTCTACGCAGGGCATCTTACAAATTAAAAAACCCCCCCATATGTGTAACGAGAGCTCTACCCCGACTAAAATAAATTCAGAGGTACAGCAAACAGTTAAGATGACTTATCATGTATTTCCTCTGTCAATCGAATCAAGAAGATAATCTTGTTGAATCTGCCTGGCTACAGCCTGCTACGGTTCACCACAAGTACATCTAACCACACAGCGAAGCTGGAAATCTACAGATATTAACACTTCAAACGTCACAGTCTGACCGGCTGCTTTCCAGCACAAAGCAAAGCGGGGTCACGGCCACCGTCGCAGTCGCACTCCCAGCACGCTTCTCCGCTAACAAGCTCATCACGCACAAAAGAGCTTCCCAAAAACGAGAGTGGGAAGGGGTTTGTTTCTTACTCAAGACACTAAGAGTCAAATTTATGAATGATTTACTCCTGGGGTTGAGGGCTGGATGCAAATGAGCATAAAGGAAGTTGTCAGCAGCATCGTGCTCTGGCCAATGGTAGGAAAGCTCCATCTTAGCTGTGCCATAAGCTGCATTAAAAAAAGGGACCAGAACAGCGCTCTTTCAGCATCCTTTCAGACAAGAGGTAGGTGTGTATCATTTTATAACATTGTCTTAGGTTTATCTTGATTACTGAAAGAAAATATGCCTGTAGCCTACAAGCCTGTAAAATGCTTCTTAGCATCAGAATGATTTTTCTCTAGGTTTAGCAGGATTTTATTCTCCTGAAAGCAGAGGAGCTTGTCTTGCACTATCAGACAAGCACTTTCACCATCTGTGCACTAATGGAAAATTGATGAACACTCCATCTTACAGAAGAGCTAACACACCAAGCCAAGATTCAGTAAACAAAATGGATTTCGTGCTTACTGGGGAGGTAGCTTTTTTCCTGCAGCCTCACTTTCTTTGTAAATGATTCTATATGTTTTACAGAAATGACAGTGAAAGGATTTTCCTTAAAACAAAAGACGGCTAAACCTGAGATTTAAGAAGCGTATCTCCCGAGTGGGTATTCCATAAACCGTATAAATTAAGCTGCCTAAAAGAGATCTGTGTTCGTGGATATGCTACCAACATGTTCTAGAAATTTGGTACATTAGGGTAGGAAGAAAATCCCGTGGCATATTATCCCCGTAAATATTGGAGCAGCGATCAATACAACACAAACAGACTGGTTAGAATCCATCTGAGATTTGTAAATGCTATTACTTCAAGATGTCTATTCAGTGGTTTCTTAAACAGGACTTGCTCAGTACTGCATTGAAATGATTTTTTGCCAGTCATTTCCCTCTGCTCTATGAATATGATTTCAAATAGAGCTGCTCCTCTGCAGTGTCTAAAGGCGATGATACTTTTAAACTAAAACCTAATACAGATATTATAAAAGCCAATGCATTAAATATTCAACTCGCTGCTTTTTGGATACATACAATAGCTTAATGGCATTCAAATCACACTGGCTTACAATACGAATTTGAATTGTGCCATTACAAAATAAGTAGAACTGCATGAAATCAGACCATTTTTGACAGCTTTCAAAGATGCTAACCTTATTAGTGCTGTGTTAATTCGAAAGGCTCGGCAACGGCTACTTCAGTTCTGCATTTTAATAATTACAGCAAGGAGTAGCTGATAATTTTCTGCCTCGCCTCATTCAAATTTAAGGACATCACCATCCTCCTTGAGGAGCACAAACCACCTCCGGCACGGGCATTAAATTCCACCTCCCCACGTGAAGACGAGCTTCTCCGCGCTGTGCAAACCGCTGCCCTAATGGTGGCTGTGGCGTGGGAAGGGGCCGGCTGCTGCACTGCGCCGGCAGCCGAGCGGCAGGGACTCCTGCCTGGGGAGCCATGCCGTGCCAGAGATGCTCCCCTCCTCTCGGGAACCCAGCTACCGCCTTGGCCGAGAGCTGCGCTGGCAAAGGGTCCTGGATACGCAACATAAACCTGCCCAGTCTCTCCGTTGGCCCCAAATCTTGAGCTCTTTTGACTAATCTCGGTCACAACGACTAAAATAAATTTTGTATCAGCAGAAAGAGTTAATTTTTGTGCCTGGTGTTTAGTGAGCGAGCTAACCAATGCATAACAGATCCTAACAAAACCTTCAGTCTTAGAAAACTGGTTAAAAAGTTCAAAACAAAACTCCTCTCCTTTCCTGAGAATATTCTCTTGCCATTTAAAATACACATTTAAATCCTGCCTGTTTTAATTACCCCTCAAAGGGGACTCCGAATCCTTTTATGCAGCCCCCTCTCTCTCTCTCACACAGATTGTCTTCAGACCACCCCTTCAAAAACCCTCCTGACTGTTAGCCCCATAGAACAGGTCTGCTGAGTTTCCTTCCTAGAACATGACCAAACCAAGCCAAGCTCTCAAAGCCAGGACCCAACTCAACTCAGGAGTATTTTTAGCATGGATTTGCCCCGTAAACTTTTGTTTAAAAAAAAAAAAAAGAAGCAGTTTAATTAATCCTATCCATCTCAGCCATACTTTGTGTATTCAATTACAAATTTGTGTATTCAGTTACAGATTTAACAGAGGAAACAGTAAGTTACTGCAACTGCTGCAATTAACACCAGTGCTAATGCCACATATTTTCCCAACAAAGTTGTTTCGTTTCAATTTAAATCTATTACAGACAGAAGGGTAAAAACCAAAATGTATAATATTTGAACAATGAAAATAAGACATGGTGGTTTGGCTGCAACGTCCTGGTTTTCATAATATCCTTTTCTTTAATAATGACACAAAACTAACGACAGGTGCTTAGACTGCTTTAGAGTAATCTGCTTTAGTAGACACTATCTCACTTCACCTTCGTCACTTCCCATTTATTGAGGCATTTTCTAGTTTTCACTGTCTAAACAGGTTGATTGCAGAATTACTTTTGGGATACGCAAGGGTCATTAAAGGATTACCTGAGAGCACAGTTTAACGAACAAAAACATCAGCGTTACCCCTTCGTTCTGTAGTTTCGATTACTGAAAGAAATAAAACGAGGTGTGGGTAGCCAGGACCATTTTGTAAGGAACATAGCTAGGTTTTAATTTTTTGCTTTATGTTCAAAGCGAAAAATCTTTCATTGAGGCATGGAAATAAGACTCCAGGTTTCTAGAAAGTTACCATCTTGTCTCTCTCTTCCCCTTCCATAATCCCAGGATTTCTGGGGCACCCCGGCAGACAAAAGCACATTTTGCGAGCTGCCCCGTCGCCGACACGCACAGGCTTTGATGCGGGGCACAGGCTGGGCCGTCGGTGCTGCTCACCACCATGTTTCGCCTAAAAACTCCCAGCTGTTTCCTCAAGGGAATACGGAGATCTGACTCGATCTCCTTCTCCCACACCCAGTTTTAAATTGCCCAAAGGAGTCAAAGGTTATTACAGCGTCCTACAGCATGGTATGACAGGTAACCAGGGTTTACTGTGGCTCCTTGGATGTTTTTTGTTACATTAGACTATATACCCAAAGTACCATAAGTTCCCTCAATTTTGGGAGGCAAAGCCAGGGAAAGAAGGAAACTGGGGGAAAGAGAGATGCGTAACTGAAGATGTTATTGCCAAACACCTCATCTGCCTACTTATCCATAATCCCCAGAGAAATTCAGGAGGCAGACAAAACTGGATTTTTGTTCTAGATACGCCACAGATATCACTGAGGCAAAGCCTACTTTTGAGCAACGGCCTTTCCAAAACAGCACATCTTGACAGCAATACCATTTGCACCAAAGGCAGATTTGCTGAAGGCAACTGCTTGTTCCATCTCTCCCCCATGCCACAAAGCAGTCTTTTCTTCTGCTGGGTACAAACAGACAGTACTGGACCACAGACGACATTCCTTTCGTAGCAGTTAAGCAGAGAACACAGTTGAAAATAACAAATCAGAACTCCTCAGAAAGGGTTGGGTTTTCCTCGTTGTCTATCCTAACAACCACGGCACCACAAACGGGCCGAGGTTTCCAAATGCGCTCAGTGCCATTGGGGCAGCTGAACGAAGCAGTTGGATTTCTTGAGCACAACAGCAAGAACACCAGGGGAATGAACACGTCAGGAAATCTGGCCTTCTAAAGTCAAAAGAGTTTTGTGGGGTTAACCAGTCTGTGCTAACAGACAATTCTGGTTAAATACTAATTTAAAAATCATTAAAGTAACAAGTTCTTTAGTATTAGGATTGTTATTTTGTACTAGAAGAGCAACCGAAAGTTCAGTTCCGTTCTTCAGAAACATTCTCCAACATAGTTACAATTTATACGTTTTTTTTAAAGAGTGATTTCTTACTTTCTCCCAAAGAGGAGGAAAAAAACCACCCAAAGAAGCAAACAAACTCTAATGACATTAACACGTAGTAAGTTCTTCTAGTCACTCAGGAATGGCAGGGCGGTACACGGATCTCCTAAGAATGCCAAAAGAGCGCCGAGGGCTTTCACACCATGCAAGTACCAACCTCAAGACTAACGATGGACAGGTTGTTGAAACCACTGTATACTCCAAAAGTTACTTTTGTAACCTATGTGTCTTAGCACATACTTGAAATAAAGAAGCAAAGCTCTCTCGTTCCAGAATACCTTAAACTACACGATGCACGCATGGACCAGTTATCAGTGAAATAAACGCTCCAAACAAACCACAAAGTTTTAAATTTGGAGTTTGATAATCTTCTGTGCAAATATGAGCATGCAACGATCCGTGTTTGTAGGCGGTGCAAGCACTTAGTCTGAGCTTAAGTTCTTACAGTTTGGGATAAAAATCACAGCACGTTCTTGATCAACAGAGTCCTCAACAGCTTTGTTTTTCTGTTTCAGCCCCTAAATCTGTGACAGTGAGCACGCTAAGACAACTCTTCAAGAATGGCAACCCTCAACACCACTCACTGGAATGAGACGACATCCGTTTCCCAGTATCTGGGCTTTCAAGTGCAGAAAATTTACCCTTTCCATGATAACTGGAACACTGCCTGCTTTATTATTCTGATCATATTCATCTTTACTGTAGTGTCTCTGGTGGTGTTGGCTTTCCTCTATGAACTGCTAGACTGTTGCTGCTGTGTGAAAAATAAAACTGTGAAAGACTTGGAGAATGAACCCAATCCTGTTAGAGCAATGATGAACAGCTTCAGAAAGCGTGAAACAGAGGTGGTGTAGGAAGGACTGAGCGCCAGCACTTGAAGAATGTTTAACACCTTGAATGAAGCCTCTTGTACCTTACGAATGAGCAAGTCACATGCTTTTTTTCTTTTGGACTTAAATGTAACAGCAACATTTATCATTTGATCTCTGGATGTGAACTTGAATAATTAGCAAAGGCTTTCCGAGTGCTTAGCAGAAGGATGATCTGTTGCAATGTTAGCGGGGAAGAAAAGATTTTGTTTCTAAAAAGAACTTTTGTTGTTTATATTGAGTTACTAGCATAGATCTTTGTCTACCTGAAGGAACAAATGTTGCCTAACATGCATAAAACTATGTTGCTTAACTGGAGAAAATATTTATAAAAATGCTCAACAACGATCGTACATAGTGCAAAGTGCTCTCCGACTGAGGTCAACAACACAGAAACAGGAAAGACATACAAGGGGTGAGAAAACAATACAAAAGAGAAGGGTCGAGCAGCAAGAGATCCCATGAGACGGGAGAGGCTCGTGTGAATTCTGGCCTTTGGCAGCTGCTCTTATTACGTGTTTCTCACTTTTAGAACAGAGGGCGGTGGGAGGAAAAGTAAGCTAACGTGAAACAGAACCCTAAACCAGTCTTTTCTAACCTTCTGTGGTACAATTTGACCCTTTCTCCCTACCCTTCTCCAGTTCCAGACAACTGCTCTCCCCTTACTTCATATTCAACCTGTTTAACAACTTCTGGGTGTTGAGATGCGACTAACGCGCTACCTTAAGAATATCTGACTACCTCCACAAAACCATACTGTAGTGGTACTATGGTCTAGAAGAAACGGGGGCATTTTTCTGCCCCAAGGCTGCTGCCTCTGTGGTAACCACGACACTACAGGGAGTCAGACATGCTGGATGTATCATCCCTATCTTAATTTTTCAAAGCTGAACCGGAACTGACTGCGCTCTTACCAAGGAACACAAGCAGACGGGTCACAGACCTCCCACACCGATGACAGTAATATCACCCAGCCTGCCCGCAGCTTTCAGGTGTTGACATGCTTCGCAAAGGAGGCCGCACCAAGATAAGTCTTGCGCTAGAAACGGCAGGATGGATGCACAGCGAGAAGTGACTTCATTTTGCGCAAGAGAATCTCAGCTTGCTTAATCAGCCTGCCGATGCATTCCAGAGAGTTGACACTCACACCTTCTGACAAACCGACCATGGAACCCTCAGACCTCTAGCTCACCAGGTTATTTTTCTTCTGTAGCTGCGTTGCGTCGATTATTTTTTTAAACCATAAAGTTTTGCAGTTACCAATTACAAATGTAATAACGGAGTCCAACAGCATGGCCATCAGTAATGCCCAGTAGGTCTTTCATGCTCCTGAACCTATAGAGAAGCAGGCCAGCGAGAAACATCCCAGACCAAGGCTAAACGTGGGACGAGATATTTAACTATATAAAACCCAAATAACATTGCTGTCATTAGGGAAACAAAACCCACCTAATGGCCAAATGGGCGAGTAAGCTACAATGCTGATCTCGCAGTCTACCGTGGCAGAAATACCTCTGTGCTATGGCCAGGACCTTTTTTTTTTTTTTTTTTTATATATATAAACTCCCTCTATCAGGTTCAGGATGCCCAAGCTCCAGAAGATCTGGACACAATGAAAGACTTGCTAATTTGACTCTTGCTCTTCCTGGTCAGTGCGATGGAGTCACAAGATAGCCAGGCCACTACTGACCTGCACAGCTAGTCCAGTGATTCACCTGGAGAAACCATCTCCCTTCAGCAATCACAAAACGACGCAACTACCGCTGCAACCATTCACCTCGGACACACTTGTTCAGGTGAAGTTTTACCAGTAGCAGTCCCACGTGCAAAGAATGCTTTTAGCTAAAAATCAAACTATAAGCACAATTAATGGAAGCTGACGCCCCAGGTACAAGACAACTTAGGATTCACACCAAGACATATGACGAAGCTAACGTTAGTGATGATAATGCTTTCCGCTGTCAGGGACGTTGGGCAGATGCCTCTTTGCCTTCTGCTGTATTTGACAGCGCCAGCCCCGAAAGACCAGTGTCCCGCTCAAGAGTGGCAAGAATAGCCATCAGGATGCACTGAATTAGTTAACACGCCTCTTTCCTGACTGCAAACACTCCGAATGGCAATAGGACTGCTGGCCACTTACAGCGTTCCTACAAAACGCTCATCATCGCTGCACACAAGAAGGCAGTGTGCAGTAAGTAACATGGCCGGCCTCTGCTATGCTGGCTTCGTGTTCTTATGCCTTCCCGAGAAGCACACGCAATGAGAAATCTTGGGACTCACTCCCGCTACTTATTTCACAGATCTATAACAGGGGGCTGGGTGTCTGCACAAGGAACAGAAGAGAAAGATCTCCCCTTGCACAGCCCTAGAGCCTCAGGACGATTCCTTCCCACAAGTAAACCAAGTCATGAAACAGCTCCTGGAGATTTCAGCTCTTGATTACCGTTGGCTAAGACCGTCAAGACAAAGGTCTAAGTCTTTAAGACCTTAGCCACAACTAACTATTCATTAATAAAAAGAAATAAATGGTTATGATCTATTTCATTTATTTTCCAGTTACTATTCTGAACTGAGTAAACAAAGCAGTTTTGAAGTTTTTCAAGTAACTTGTTTGAATAATGATTTCAAATAACTATAGCAATAACTATTGGCAAAGAAAAGCTTGCAACAAATCTTCACACACAGGCCAGATTTAGCTACGCAGTCATCTGAAGATTAGCACGATCTCAATACCTCTCCTCCCTGAAAAAGTGACAAGGGTAGGTTCTACTGAGTCATAGAATCACAGAATGAGAGGGGACCTGCAGGCACTACTCACCCAGGGACTAATCGATGCCAATGCGTAATCACTGTGATGTTACTTACCATCATTGTGGTCACTACACAACAAAACTAGGACTGATCACTTCAATTTTCATTTCTTCAGGGGGCTGGGGGGTGGGACAGGGACTCTTCAACATCAGGTTTTTACTCTGCCTCCCCAAGACCCATCCCTAGCACATGCATATCCTGACAGGCTTCTAAAAATCTGGCAATTCAAATAAAAAGTGGGTTTGGAGGCAAAGGAGACAGACTCTGCAGCATCACAGGGCAACTTGTGCTGCTTGCGGCTGCTTAACCTGCCCAGTCACTTGCCACCCTGAATGCTTGTTCTGAGCCAATTCCTAAGAACAAGAGGGAGAGAGTTGGTCCGCTCGATCCCTGTTATTTTTCTTCCATCCTTGCTGCTTTTGCAGTAGTTAGTAAATACTCTCCAGGGAAAAACAAAAGCAGGCTGAATCCATTCTGCATAAAAATGTTATAGAAACCCTGAAACCTTTCTGATACTGTCTGGAATGAAGCCAGCAGCATAAAAGATAAAGCATATTTCCTCACAGCCACACATTCCTATTTATGTAAGCTAATCATCCGACAGCTGCAAAAGCACTTAAAGAAACACCCAGCCCACAAAACCACCAAAAAGAAATTATTACACTTTCTTTATCTGCTCTGCCGCTTGGCCACATACCTACTCAAATCCTCCAGATCAGAGTCACGTTTGAACCGTATCCCCTCTTCCTGCCTCCCCATCCCTCTTTCCCAGCAAAGCGCTCTCACCGAGAACACGCAGTTTGGGATACTCCACGTAAAGTTCTGTTTTATTTGGAGAGGAGAGTGCGGCAAAAGGACCAATGGAAACCTGGCCTCCTTAGTGTATTTTTAATACGTCTGGCTGATAACTTCATTTAGTACCTTGAGAAGCTAGAGATTCATACACAAGCTCCCTACTCCTCCCCTCAGACAGAAAATGCTCCACTCCTCCTATCGTCCTTGATGTTTTTCTCTGTTGTTTTTCGCTCCATTGTTTCTTTTGGGGTTTAGAAGACAGCCACACGTGGTATGCAAAACATGAGCGAGCAACAAGTTTGCACAACAGGGTATTTTGTGTTTTAGTAACGCCTGACATTTGATTTCACCTTTAGAGCGCATCGGAGAACGGTCAGCGCTTTCAGAGAGCTGAAATGGTCCCCCAAGTTACGCGTCTCGCGCAGTGAAAGCGAACACGGAGCATGCCGCTGTGCGCACACAAATCCTCTCTCTGCTGCTCCAGGTGCTGCGCTTTTCATTTGCGTCCACTATTTCAGCACTATTTTATTAACTGCTTATTTCATATTGAGAGATACATCATTGGCACCACCATCCCAGGGAAACAGTGAAACTCCTGACCAAAGCAGACAGAAACCTACGGAAGCCCTGGTGTTCACAAACAAAGATTAGCTCCCAGGTAAAACAAGAATGACTGCTAATCACAAGACGCTAGCCAGACGAGAGGTACGTTGCAAAATCCATCTCGTGGATGGACAGACTTACAGTTAATAGTCCAGTAGTTCACAAAATGAAGTTTTAGGCACTCTCTTGCCAGAAAAACAGCAGAGAAAAAAAAAATGAGACCACTATTACTGCTTGTCCTGTGGGTCCAGCAAGCACTGAAATCCACAAATCAAAGCTCAGCTTCATAAGAAATAGAATTGTGGCAGTAGCAATTCCTTCAACCGAGTCATAGGATGAAACCTGACGCATATACGTGATAGCAAAAGCATTCTTCCCATTGCACAAGCAAATTTCTCAACAAAAAAATAAGAATTTAAAGGAAAAAAATGACAACAACCACAAACAAAATTCACAGATAGACTGATTCATACTAACAAACCATAGCTTAGAAGCAGGCAGTAGAAAGAAACCAAACGGCTGTCGAACAGGAGACTTCCACCAACCTGTGTTTTGTTTTGAGCTTGACGAGCCACCTTGTTCTACCTTTGCTTTCTTCTTTTTTGAAGAAGAGGAGTCAGAAGATGGCGCTGGACGTTTTTCTACTGCCGGTGTGGAGAGGGCACGCTTTTTGAATAGCTCTCGCTCTCTCAATAAGCTCGGATCCATAGTTCTGTTAGGGGGAGTGGGGGGAGAAAGGCAAGAAGGAGACGTTAGAAGTCAATGAGGTATTTAAAGGGGGAGATATCTGTTTATGAAGTTGTTTATTTCTTGTTGGCATCCTTCTCTTTCCGTGCATGGACTTGAAGACACCAACCCGCCTGGGGGTGTGCAGCGCCAGAAGACCCCCTCAACCCCACAGGGGAACCTGAGGGCAGGGAGCGGGATTTCAGAGCCAGCCCCCTACCCCCCGCCCGGGAAAGCTCCGGGGCGGCCTGCTGGCGGAACGCCGTGCTCCCGCGCCCGCCCGCACCACACCCCTGGCCCAAAGGCTCCCGGCGTTAACGCGGGACTTCGAAACCCCCGACACTTCAGCAGCGAGGCCGCCCACCGACCCACCGGCAAGCCCCGCCGGGGG
>WEKW01009472.1:60154-106892 GCA_013389905.1 Sula dactylatra
CGCCACGCCCCGGAAGCGCGCTCGGCCGTGCCGCGGCCACCCCGCGGCGGCACCGACAGGGCGGAACTTGTTTATTCTTTTTAATCATACGAAATTTCACACGGTGAAGAGTATAAACGTAGTGGGTCCTTGTCCTTCCCCTCTCGCGCAACAACGATGAGATAACAGTCATCAGCAGGAGCGAGGAGGAAAGCACAGGCGGTCCAACTACCCCCGAAGTACTGCTCTGTGCGTCAAGTGCGGCCGGTTGCGAGGGGGAAGGTCACGTAAGTTTAAGTCTTCATGTCGGTATTCAACTAAAAATCCCTTTTCTGGGCTCTGGTTTAGCTTTCTTCTTGTGGGTTAGAGGTTGAACCGCCACAGCTGAGGTTTCAAACCATTCCGGCACCTTCCTCTTCGCTGGCGGATGCGAGCTCTGGAAGAGTGTAACACGGGAGAAGGTAAGCGCTCACAGTCGCACTTCAGTAGCCCTACTCCAAAAAGTCATGCTCACAGGGAGACATAAACTGTCTGTAATGTTAGTGGGAGGCTTACATCTCCCATAAACGCAACAACTTCAAGTAATTGAGGGACTTAAAAACGAAGCTATAGCAGTGAGAAGAACAAACGAGGGAAAAAAAGAAAAAGGAAACCAAACAAAGCATGCTGGCACAGCTCTAGCTGTTGTGCTGACCTTCAGGAAAACGAACAACAAAAACAAAACAAATAAAACCAAACACTCCCCACCAACCTCAAGTGTGAAGACAAATTGAAGAACTACAGCTCCTCAGCATGACCTGTGAAAGAATACAGCCCCAGGCAGGGGATGAAAGCACATGCCCCAAACTGGTGTCACATCAGCAGTGCCTGCTATGTTCCCCATAACTACTGGAGAAAAAGGGACTGAAATCCACAAACGAAGCTGCAGGTGTCTGTCGCCAGCTGTGCAAGGCACACCTTCTCTCCCTCTCCTCACAAAGGTCTCAAGCTCTGTAGGACTCACTCAGGGCTCACATCCCCCACAGAGAGTCTGAACCCACAGTGCTCTCCATGACTGCTGGGTGCGCCTCTTGCACTGCGAAGGGCAGAGAGGCTACAGCAACACAAAGCCATGAATTCCTCTAAGAGCTTACAGCTAGGAGATAAACGGGTTTCTGCTCATCCTTCAGCCACCAGTTTTCAAATAATGGAAGGCCAGTCTCTGCTGAGATGTTCGACTCAAAATGAACAAGACTGCTGGCGGGCTGCCTTTGGGGAACACACCAGGAGGACCCATGCACAGCCAGGAGAGAGGTTGCTCCAGAGCTTGCGCTAAGAGGTGTGCACCCAACACAGGGGATCCCAGGCCAAGCTTGGGTGAAGCAGGAAGGGTGCAGAGACCCTTACACACTCATCGTGCTTTGTTCCTGTGTCACAAAAGAGGCTTTACTTGGAACTGATGTTCTGGAAGTTGTCTGAAGCCATCACCAACAATCAAAAAGATAGTTTGTCATGCATTTAGTGTTTTAATTAAGACAGCTGCTGTGCTATTTAGGAGTTATACCTACCTAACACTGACCGGACCATGAATAATGATTTGTCTCCATCATGTTTTGTACTCACATCAATATCCACCTTCAAAGTGAAGCAAGTTGTACAGCAAGTAGTGGTCAGAGCCACACGAGTTCCCTTTAGACAAGAAAAACCCCACTATAGGTATACTTATACAACTTGTGTTTATATAAACACCAGTGCAAAAATCCTTTCTGTGATCAGCATAAAATCTCTCACAACCCCAAAGGAAGCCAAATGTCCTCTTCAAGTGCTGGAAGCATCTGCCACTAGATGGCTGACAAGATGTACTGGGGATAACACACTTCCGTAGCAGGCTGATGCTGTGACAGGTATGTTCAGGCATAGCAAGGGCAGTAAAAGCAGCATGCTGTCACTGTACCAAGGACATTAACGAGAGAAGTTGCCTGGCAATCCAGGCCGAGGTTTGAGGCACAGTAAAGAACCCAGACAGAAGCTGGGATTTTGGTTTGTTCAACATCAACGCTCAAATCGTCAGGTCTGAGCTCTGCTCCTGGCACAGAGCTACAGGCAGTCTCACCTTTAGCTGAGACTCAGCAAACAGTTCCTCCTCCTCAGGATTGAAGGCAGGCTGATTCCAGGAGGCCAGCACGATGGGCTTTGGGCAGCCTGCTGCCCCTCTGCTACCGGGCTGGCTGTCATCCACGCTCTGTACAGCCTTTCCCTATGACAGTAAAGCAGCAGATTGTTTTACGTATCACAGCATTAAAGCTTAAGTCTGCACAAACCAGATTCAATGCAAAGGCTGTCTTCTGGAGGGTTATTTTGGAAGTAAATGAGTCTGCAATTATAAACAGAGTTCCAACACCCCTCCTTAATGAGATCACTAGCTATTTCTTAGCCATTTCTCCATAATCAAGTCTGAGCAAGTGAAGTGCTTCCATTTCAAGCACAAAGGAACTGGAACCTGTACTTGGGCTTTTGGTTTTGGTTTTTTTTTTGTAGTGGAGAATAATACTTCCTCCACCCCCATGGCTCTGAGAACTTTTAACACTTGCTTCTGACTCACAAGTGCCATGTTTTCAAATGTGTTTTTGCAGCAAAGGTGTCAGTTAAAAATGGCATAACGGGCACAGAGGTATTTTCTTCTAATTCCTGTATAATGCCTGCTAGTCATAGGTTGGAACAGCCAAGCTGAAATTTTTGGATCAACTACACATCTCAGTGTTACCAAGAGCATCGCTCATGGCAAGCCTACTGCATGCTTTATTACAGTAAGAACATCTGTTTACCAAAGCCGAAGGCACCACTTGCAGATGCGTTTTCTCTGCTCCTTCCTTCAATGTTGGATTGATCAAGTTATCCTGTAAAAGCAGCAGCAATGTAAGGTGGTTAAAATCCGAGAACTTTCATTAGCAGATTTTTAAGCTGTTTGCCAAGGGAATTACTAGAACCAGGATATCTTCTGACAGATAAGTAAATAAAAACTATTTGGATTTGCTTTTGGATTTGCAGTGTACTCATTTGGATAATATTAATTTGATTTCTAATAGCATGTCATTCCTGTTATTAGGTCCACAGCAGCTAACAGTAGGAGAAAAAAGTGTAATTAGAGCTCACTCAATTGGACTGCCAGGAGGTCAACTTCAGGGAAAAGAAAGCTCAGACACAGATATTTTAGAAACAAAACAGCACTCGGGGATGCAAGAAACAATCAGTTTGGCAAGATGGCAAGGCTTAAAAAACTGTCTGAGCCAGAGTTCAAGACATCAACCCCAAACCCTGTAAAGAACAGACCTGAAATCCTTGCACAGGCAGCAGAAGGATTTGGAGTTTGGATTTTTTTTTTTTTTGATCTTCTTTAACATTCCCACCCGGAGCCACTCAGTGCAGGGTGGCCTTTTGTACAGGGTGCTGAACTGGGACTTGGGAGACACGAAGAGGCCAGCCAAGGGCTCAGAAGACTAGCCTGGCCTTTCTCGAACAGCAACAAAGAGCTCCTTATTCCCGAGATTTCTCCCCAGTGAGTCAGACATAAGGCATAACACACTTGTTATCACGGCTACGCCCAGCAGTTCCAAGCAACAGAGGAACCCATAGAAGACTAACATTTCTGGCAGGCATTGCCCCAGGCTTTTTCACTCAACTTTTCTGCTTTCTTAGAGCTTTCTACACAGTAAGAGAATCACTTTTCCCACATCAGGTTGGTGATCAGGTACCAAGGCACAGAAGCAAGGCAATGTGACTATGAAGGATCCAGCTTACCAAATGTTTTCATACTGGGGAGAACTTGAAAGTTCAGCTTTTTTCTCCACTGCCCCAGCTACTGTAAATCTGGGATTTTACAGGGCACCTTTTGCATTCACCATTCCAAAGGGCTGGCTGGACAACACCAGTAAGCGTTCATCCCTCCTCGCCGAGGCCACTATTAAGCTGCAGTTGTGATGGTCTATACAGTGGTGGACGGACCACTATGTGCCTGATCTTCCTGGGCTACGTGTCTAGGACTTAGTGATAGAGACGAGCTGACAGGCCCACACAGGAACAGATCAACTCAAGTGACACGTTTAACAGATCACAGCTAGGCTGCACAGGGGCAGCCTTCTTACTAGGTCAGTTCTTTGCAAGGGGAACCCTCTGGTTATGCTATGAGCATTGCTCTCGGAAAAGAGGGAGGCAGTCCTACTCAAAAGCTAAGGGAAAGATGGATTGTGTTGATGAGAAACTAAACACTACTGGAAACAGCAACATAAAATAGCTTTTTTTTTTTTTTTAGTCTGCTCCTACGAAGAGGAAACATTCTTTTCACAAAACCAGTTTTATACCTTCTTATACTAACCTTGGTTTTACTCCACGAGGCGTCTTCCCTGCTTGCTTGATGTGCTCCTGTTTTTTCCCGCTGCTGTTCTGACCACACCAACACCCTTTTGACACCTGAGCCATCCTGAGACTTAGTTCTATCCTCTTTCTCCAATAATGCAATAGTCATCCTGATGAGATACAGTTCAATATTTGCAGGAACAAGTTTTCTAATGGCTTGAATATTGGTGGTGTCTTGGAAAAAATATAAATACAGTATTAATCATATGTTAATCTTCTTGCCCCTTATTCAGTTTTCTCATCACGTCAGTTGTTCTCATTAAAGCATAGGATAGATTAAGGCAGGAAAAAGACAAATAAAACTCAGGGTTTGACTCCTGAGAAAACAGATATGATCTCATGATCTCATTCGTGCTCACACAAACTTCCTGTCCTCAAATTTAAATTTAAAACTTCAATATCGCCTGCCTCTAACTTGCATGCCCTATCAACCATTTTCTCTTGAGAGCAAGGCTGTATTAGCTCAGGCTGAAAAGCTCCTCTGCTCTCTTAAATATTAGTGCCATGCCAGTTCTCCATTCCAGTTGAATGAAGAAGAAGAAAGCAATCCGAGGGTCTGGTTGAGCCTACAACTGCTGCTGAAAAGACGCATTAATCCAATTAAACTAAACTACTAGGACAAGCCTGAACTTTAAGTCACTCAGTCTCAGAACCACAAGTCAGTACATGGTCGATCTTCTGCTTCTGAACGAGCCTATGGCACCAGATGACAGTTAGGAAGAACTGCTTTCCCTGCTCTTCTCAGCCTCTTCATCATAAAGAAGTATCTTGCAGAGAAGTTGCACTGGGGAAATTCTACAGCTCTTATTCAGAGTGTTTTCTGTAGATGCCCGGACTTGCACAAAGACTTTGTCAGGCTGATGTTTTATTCTCAAACATGCTTGTGTAAATACAGATTCAAGAATGATCCCTCAATCTTCTCAACAGCCATACAATTGAGTGAAAGGATTTGTAAAGGGCTACCCTCTTTTGCTCTTTAATGAATCATGATTGCCTTATTTTACAACCTTTATAACCTTGACAGGAAAGCAGTGACCCTGCCATTGCCACGCTCTGCCTTGCCACAGCCACGGGCCTTGTAGAAATGATTGGTTCTACCTAAAGAAGCAGCTGGCTGTCAGTTTTTTCCATACCCTTTGTCTGTATGCCACTGTCATGAGAATCATGAGAAACTTCAGCTAAGGGCTGCGATGCTCACCTGAGTCAATGGGAGGATTACGGATAACATCAGAAATAATCTGTTCAACTTCAGGAGTCAAACCTGCTCGCTGCAGGTTGACAGGGTAGCCAGCCTTCATCGCCTGGAACAGGTGAGTGCCAACCACAGCAGGAGGCAGAGATCTGCTCTCGCTTATCATCCTCTAGGGAGACAAAGGCAGGAGGAACTGAGATGGTACAGGTGTCTGACGTACAACTGAAAGCTCAAAACCTGGCAAGCTCTCATACCCAAAAAGCAATCAGGCACATAGCAGTGCAACAAAGCTCCCCAAAACACTTTGTTAGTCCTAACATTTGTCTCATTTCTTTCCCAGCTGGTAAAGAGCATTCTTCTCTTGAGGGTACTACTACTCAGCTCGAGTGCCACATCTCAGCTTGACCTTACTTCAAATGATGGGAGGTTCTACACAGGAAGGGTGCTGTGCAGTCACCTCAAAGGCTCACTACAGCCTATTACAGCTCACATCCCTTGTGTCACAACACTTAGTAGCACCCCCTTTTCACCCTGTGGCAGCTGAATCCCAGCAATTTCTACCACAAAGGAAACTGTGAGGCAAGAGGGTCTGTTAAGTCAAGAGTATCAGCCCAGCTCCTGCTTCGTGAGACTTCTGTGTCAAAGCTTCAGATGTCTCCTGCTAAGCAGCCGTGATGCGCCTGACCTTCCAGTGGCCCATTTGATTCATAACATCTACGTAGAACATGGATAACAACACCAAAACAAATTGCCCTTTGTTTTCACAGCTGTTAAATGAATTCTTCTCCGAAAACATTTGCCTTGAAGAAAACCACCTCAAACTTCATCTATCTGAACTTGTACTTTTCAAGGAGAGATTTCAAACTGATTGCTTTTCTTCCTCAGAAAAACAGGTTTCAAGTTTCTTCTGATCTCTCCCCAGACAATACACATACTGTGCATATAATCATCAGGATGAGTGGATACAGAGCATCAAGTTACCCATTAATACAACTAATTTATTAATACAACTAATTAATACAACTGTTTCTTATTAGTCCTGAGGTACACTTTTAAGTTAGGGACTATCTGACAAGGTTTACCAGTACTCTTGGGACGGGGCAAAGCAAAACTTAAAGCAACTTGAGCTTCCCACTGCAGAATTAAAAAGCGATCAACAGAACTGTATCAAAGCACGTCATCTTCACAGGGCACACAGCGTGATGCCAATTTAGCCACGTGCCCTGTGGCACTTCAACTTACATGGGACAAGTAGCTTGTCCTCAACTTGTATTCGTAACAGGAAACACAGCTTTGCAAAATCTGAACTAGAAAGCCACGATAATACTTAGCACTTAGACTTTAGTTTTGCATTGAATCTTCCCATGGGCTTTGTTTCTTAACATGCAAGCCTTACACACGGATATGGCACAGGCAAAGGAATAGGGATTTGCTACCACCTAAACCAAGAACAGAGTTAGTGACATTTATCCCAATGGTTATTAACCTTAAAGTTAGGCCTATATACAGCCCCATGCTTAGTGTCCTTTGCAGCAGGCTACTGGATCAGGAAGGTTTTCCTGTATGCCCGTATTACTGCAAAAAGAAAAAAATACAGACACAGGCAGAGCTAACACCTGCAACAGAAAAGCACACTGCGTAACTGTACTCAAACAGGCCAATGAAGTAACAGCAACAATTCTGCCCGACGCCCTGTCGATCTGTGCCGGCATTGTAACGAGCAGGGAGCTGTATCTCATCTCGCTGTATCCCACCTCACTGCAAGGCTGGTTTTGCATACTTTTACCCGTCCATAGAGATAAGTTAGGTGAGCTACCATTTGCCAGGAAAGATACTGCCTCAGTGTTTTAAAGCAACCCCACCCCAGCACTGGGCAAAGGATTTAAGAGGCCTTGCAAATCCCCCTCCTCTAGACAAAGCATCCCCACCGACAGTTTTCGAAAAGGAAAGGACCTCCACAGGAAAGGGCTTACCACAGAGTGATTTTTCTCTTGGAACAGGACGTATGTGACATGCTCTGAGGGAGAGAGGGCTCTACTATGCTTCCAGGGAGACGCTTCTTTCTGATCTTTAGATCCAGATGCAGCGAATGCGTCAGTCTAAGTGAGATCAAGAGGATTTACAGGAATTATATCCCAGTGACAACCAATGGATCACCCTCCCATTATCTGAAATTATCAGTAAAAGTAACATAAAAGGGAGTCATTCATCTCTATGGAGATTGGTTTTGAGCCCAAGTCCATGTTGCACAAAATAAAAAAAATCAAAGCAAAGGGAATCCAGACAAACACCCACATACTCCCACCTTAATAAAGCAAGCACGGGATTGTCCAAGGGACTTGCAAAAAAACCAAACCAACCAGAAAAATAGTGTCCAGGTCAACACTACCACCTAAGGGTTGCTCATTATATGTAAAATTTTTCCATCAGAGCAAACTGTGGTATTCAGTCTGCTGCTTCGTATGGGAAACTCCTCCATTTGTTTTCATCTTTTGCTCAACACAGGTTTCCTGGCAACAAAAAAAAACCCCCTAACCCACAGGAATACTTTTGGTCCCCATTCCAAAAATCATCATAGCTTTTTGTGAAGCTGAAAGAAGACTCCACAGAGTCTTTTCAAGCATTTCAGAGTAGTACTGCTGTTCTACCTGCTTTTTAGACTAGCTAAAACCCTTTTAAATGTAAATTTACATAGAAATTAAGTTGTCCAAAGCAGAACTGCTTCATAGTTCCTTCTAAACCTCTGCTCCATGGCCCCTCCCTAGTGGTGTCTCTCACCATAGTGACTGAGGAGCCACTCTACAGAAAGCCTCAGACAGAAGACAATTAACAGTGAAAAAGAGAACCAACAGGAGTGTTTCCAACAGTGAGCAATCTAAGCTCTTCAGACCGTCTCCTAAGGAGAAACCTAGAGGCAGCAAAGTCCTGCCCTCCAAGTCTACTGAGTGACTAAGCCATGGTCAAGGAATATTTCCTACACCTTTGGCCCCCAGCCCCAAATCACAGTAACTAGCTGCAAGCTGTCAAAAACGCAGCATCTATTGGACACTCAGCCTGGCCAGGTGGGTGACCTTTATAAGGATGTCCTGGACTTTCAAGATGACCACACCGATCTGGAACATCAGCAAGGTCCCAAAGTCATCGCCAAATAGCGCATTCAGATTCGGGAGGCCTATTTGTACACAAGGCTATCGAGTTTTGCTGCCGTGCTTGCATGGAATAGCTGCAATGAGGACAAACTCTGAACAAGAAATCAGACAACTGCAGACCAAATTATGTCTTTAAGGCTCATGCAAAGTAGCAGACACTTTAGTCAGTCATACCTGCAAACCATTCACTTGGCAGAAGTCCTTAATTTCGGCCAGGAGAGGGATCAACATGGTGGATTTTGCTTCAGACACACCGTCAACTCTTTTCACGTTCTCAACAGTTGTAGGCCTGGTTTAGAATGAATAGTAAAAGCCATGGAAAGGTCCTACGCCAACGCTTTGAAACGTCAAGTGTCTGTGAATGACACATGCTTGGACTACGGGTCTATTAGTCAAAACTTGAAAGAGTTACTACTGTACCCTCATCATCTCTGCAACTAATTAAGGTCATTGTTCGCACTTTGAATCACGAAGCTTGAACCACAGCAAGAACCTCACGTTTGCTGCTCAATACTTTGGAGTACTAATTTACCACATCCATCTTTATTTGTTTTTACCTGTCAAGAGCACATAAGCCCAGAGCTCTTCCATGGAATAACATACACATTCCCAAAGTAATACTGTCTAATGCCTTTTAGTAGCTAGGGGAGGCACTTCAGATGCATTACCAGCTGAGCTGCCCCACAACACCCTCTCATACAACGAGAGTAAAAATATTTTCCCTCTCCTTTTAGTAGTTCAGAGCAACATTAAAAATTGTTTTTATTCTTCTATGCTACCGAGCTACCCATGCAAGGTAAGGGACAGCTCCTGACCTGTAGCTGACCCTTAGCAGGATGATAATAGCACACTGAAGGCATCAAAACAAATTGGAGAGAAACAGATGGAAAGGTAAGGATTAGTAGAAAACATACACCTTCCACCTCTGACTGGTCAACGTAACAGGAAGTGTGGATACTAAGACAAGTAAAGTTGTAATTTAGGTTGGTGAGGTTTTTTTTTCTTTTTTAAAATAATACCTAGAATGAAAAAGCAAGTCTGATGTCAATAACTGTTAAACTAGACCAGTCAGGGGTCTACAAGGGTATTAGAGCAAGTGAAGATGCTCAGGAAGATCTGTTCCTCTGCCAGTGAGTCATACTCTCCCAACAGAAGAAGAAAGGCGATTTGTGACTTGGCTCGCAACCTGCGCGGTTTGTACAATATGTATGCATGCTGGCTTTACCTTATTCGAGCCATCTCCACCAGGATCTTATTGGTTGCCAAGACAGCTGGAGGAATTACCTTCTCATTAGCTACCTTCTGTCTAACAGTCAGCAACTTGCCATACAGAGCAGTCTGTGAACAAGAGCGCCAAATTCTCATGAAGTATCTCTAGAACACTCACATAGGTATAATTAATACGAGAGGCAAAGTTTTTAACTTCCCTCATCTTTCCACTAATATACAAAAAACCTGCAATCCATTAATCCATCTTAACATATTGAAATCCTCTTCTAAGACTCCTATTCAAAACATCTTTGTAATATTCAGCGCTGCCCAAGCCAGGCGCTCCAATACAGGACGACTGGTCTGCAGGTTGACTGCAATTCACAGATATCCTCCCTCTTCCAAAAGCTCACCTCCAGCTCTTTTTCTCGGGATGAAACACCAGGTTCTGAGGGCTTCAAAGGAGATTTCACCGGTGAGCTCTGTGCAACACTAACAAAAAACAAAAAAGTGTGAAACAAGCCCTATATTAGATCAATTTCTTCAGAAACTTTGCACAAGGCTCTGGGAGAGCAGCAGCCCAGCTTATTTTGCCTACTCTCTGACAGCACCATCAGACTGTGGTCTGGCACCTCACACTCGTGCTGCACTCATGCAGGACTTGAGCTGGTTGGGGCAGAATCAGCAGTATCCCTAATATAACAGAACTCCTCTGTGTCTGGTCCTGTAACTGAAAAAATAGCCTCTTATTGTACAAAGCTCAAGCAAATCGAGTTTTGTGAAGAATCCCACGAACATACCAATATCCCTGTCAACAGCTGGATTCCTATATAGTTAACAAAAGCATGTTCTAACAAGCACTTGTCCGTTCGTGACTTTTTTCTGACAGCATCCCACAAGAAACACCTTACATTTTTCCCCACGGTTGGTAACGTCAGTCCTGGCCAAAAAGAGCTAATAACTTCAACAGCATCAGTGATGAGGACGCAGCTGCTGTGCTGTAAGCAGAATTAGCTGATGTTACCACTAGGCACGTCCATCCGCCTAGAGAGTAGCACCACAGCTACCAGTCCGTGGGCTCAGGTACTTATGAACACTTAACCCTAAATTAGACTGCTACAATTATCCTGCAACATCTGTTAGCAGACAACCTGGAGTAAGAGCATCCCTTCCTAAGCAAAGTATGAAAACCAACTTTTTTTGGATTGTAGTCCCTAAAATTATTTATCTTCACACGGCTGCAGTGGCTATTATTCAGCTGAAGTGACACATTCTATTTTCCTGTTGTCTGCCAGCATCAGGCTGCTTGCCTGAAGGAGGAATCGAACTGCTCAGAAATGCAAGGTGAGTTTAATCTGAAGCGCCACACAAGCCAGGAATACAAATTACTTGGTACGCTTTTTGCAAACCCTTGTTTTATTTCTTTTGACCTGAGGGAGCCTCAGCTTGATCTCCATCTTCTCCAGACTAATGTAGAGCAGCAGAAACCTACGTGCTCACTTACAGCCCCTGCACACGGCATACATTCAGTTCTCCCAGCTGTAGGAGCGAGTCACAACTTTGTCTCTTTTTTGCCTGAATTATATTTGCCAACTGAAAAAACCCACCCTATTCTCCATTTCTTATTTTAAATCATCAGAAGTTAAAATCATACAGTTTCAACCATCACATAGAAGACACTAAAAAACATGGGCCCACTAAAAGTATCCAATATAAATCTTCTGTTGCTCCATTTATAATCAACATTTGCTATTTTAGTTGCTTGGATTTAATGTAATACCAGCGAGAAAGTATGCACTTCAGCCATTATTAAAGCTTGCTTTGCCTGTGACACTACAAGCACACACAACTTGTCAAATTCAAAGCCTGTTGTTACATGTTGAAATATAATGCAGTGTACAGCAAGTTTTAAACACCTGTCTTTTTTTAATCTATTAAACACTTATACTGCCACTTCAATAGGAGAGAGCTGGTTTTAAGGATCATCCTATAAACACTATCCCTATTAACACAGTCAAAACTAAGTAATTTTGTTGTAATGTAGAATACTGTACCTGTTAAGCATGTTGTTGCTTCCAAGAAGAGTTTTACCTTTCTTCTCATATGAAAACATATCATACAGAGACATCTATGAAAAATAGAAGAACAAGACAAACAAATGCTGATGTACCAGTCTTTCCACTGAAGTTGCTCTTGGCAGCAAAATATTGATACCCCTGCAAGATTTTTTAAAACCAACAAGAACGGACCACAGAGTGCAAGTGGAGTTGTACTCATACAGACCTGCTTGACTGGTGACTGCATTGTTCCTTTCGTGTCTGAGGAGCGTTGCATTGAAGGCACCGGTAAAGGTCTACTGCTGTAATGAAATGAATTATCTTAATCAAATCAGACCAAGTCATTTGTGCAGTCATACTGCCATTTAAAAAAATTAACATTTTGTTATGCAAACTGATTGTAACAGGGATATCTGGCAAATGAAAAGTTTCTATTGATTTTTTTTTTTTTGAAGTTATTAGAATCCCCATTCTTCATGAAAAGACATTGAGGACCTCTAAACCTGATAATACTAAAACTTAAACAAGAACCTTGTCTTATGGAAGAAACAAAGATTTTGGTGACAAAAATAGAGTTTGTGACAACACTTGAAAAAATTCAGTTTTAAAGATCCCATTACAGGAGAAAACAAACGAGTACCAGCTTTTGGGGTTGCACTAAGCATACAACTTCCTCTGTTGCTTACTGTTTAATTATCAGCATTTTATTTTTCTTCTAGATGACCTCTAGACAGTAGCTGAAAGAGCCACAATAGTAGAACATGAGAAGGCAGAAAAAATTTAGTACTTCATCATTACCCAATTTACTTAATTTTTAGCAACACTACGGCAATCCAGACACCGAACAGGCTCCTAAGGCCAGCACTGAAGAGCTTTGTTCTAGTATTATTTCTTGTCACAGCAAAGCCTCTGCAACATCCAGTTCATTACCTTCCACTTCTAACACCAATTCTGACCAACCCTTCTGAAGGCCAACACAACATTGTTTATGAAATATAGCCAGAAGCAAAAGACAACAAGCAAAACCTCATATGCTATTTTCTTGGAGCTATACGCTCTGACGGCAAATACCTGACCACTGCTGAGGAGACAGCCCGCTTTTGCGGACATACTCATAAAGAGTTAAAATAGTTCAAATTTCACAAAAACACCACAGGAAGATTAACTCGAATAACTTCTTGTTACAATAAAGGCTATTCTGTTTCACTATCAGCTTAAATTTTATGAAAAAGTAGGTCAAGTGCATAACTGGGAAAACAAGTTGTTAGCTGCTCTACGTAAAGACTCACAGTTTAACCCATCAGCATTAGAAGATAAATCTTCATAGATTTTAGTGGATTACTTCTTCCAAGAGGATGCATTGCCACAACACGCTTCCAGGCTGCCCGTTGATGAAGACACATGCTTTCTGACCAGTTTCGGTAGTTTCTGAACTACACGTCCCCACTAACCTTCCCAGTTGCACATCCATCCGATTAGCTCCACTGAATCAGACCTCAGTGATGAGGCACTGTCAGGTGTAAGCTGTGAGCCACGCGCTCTCAGGAGGCCTAGCGAACACGTCACCTTTCATACCAGCAGTCAGAGGTGTCTATCCAGGCACTCCCACCGAGAGTCTCATGATACTGTTTAAGGGAAAACTTTGGCTAAAAAAAAAAATGAAGTGCAGAAGTATCCTGTCCAACCTAGCCGTCTCCAGGAGCAGGCTTCAGAAACTGATCTGATGTTAAAATTAATAAAGCAGCACTCAAGAGTACACACGTACTACATAATTACCTTCTGGAAGGCCTCTGCAGATTAAGGTCTTTGCTGGACTCTAACAGGAGACTTGGGTTTGAGGCAGATCCAGCTTTTAACAGCCAATTTCTACCCTGAAAGAAATAAATCGCATGGCTTAGCTATAGATTAGTCAGAGAAGCTTTTAATGGGCAGTTTCACACCAAAAAGTACCTTCTGGGTAAGCACGCATGTGGTTGCAAAGCTGCCTCGCCCCATGTCGTTTCTGAGGAATCCTTCCATTATCAACTGTTGGCAGAGTGCCTTCCACCAGTTCTCCGGCCAGTCTTTCCCACTACCAAAGAGAGGGTGTCTTCGGTATCTGGCTGGCAAGCGCTGAGAACACTGAAAGAATTGAAAGAATTGGTCAGACTTCTCCAGTCCTTGTGGAAGAAAGTTTCCAATATAACCAGTAAACCAAACACCTGAGACGCAAGAGCACGTCCTCAAGAACGTTCCTCCACAGAACAGCTTTACAGAAGAATCACAAGTCAAAATTTTATTCAAGGTGACATAATACCCATTACAATAACCACACCTACAGTACCTCAGTAAAAGCATAAACCATGCTTATTGCCTCTCATTCGTGTGATCTGAAGAGCCATTTCACCTCTAACCTAATCCGCTCCTGCACTTTCTGCCAAGGCTGTGACAAGATGATGACTTTCTTTTGCAATAAGACCCCAGACAAACCTACGCTTAGATCACAGAACTGTTAAAACATCTGCCTTCATACACAGAGGAGGTTACAGGAGCAACCCCGCCATCCACAGCAGTGAAGAAAGTCATCTAGTGCAGTTTGTATTCAGCCAACTCAGGTCAATCTTATATTCCATGAGTTCCAACAGAAATAGTTACCTGTTCTGTTTTTAATTAAAAAGAGCCTACAGAAGTAAAAATAAATTGACAAGTCCTGTTTAAACCCTAGGACAAAGCCAGAAGCAAGCTCACTACAGATGACTGCTCTGCTGCTCCTCTTCTGGCCTTCATTGCAAAGTGGTTTTTTGTTTTGTTTTAAGAAGTTGCTGATTTACTTATCTCTTACCAAAGGGAGTTCAGACCCTAAAAAGCTGATTAGCTTGTGTCTGATGGGTTTCACCTCCACCTCCCCAAACTCAGGGCCCAAATGGATGGCAAAGGGCTAAAGCCCCTGTCACAAGAACAGAAACTCTTAGCATGAGCCTGAAAAGTTGAGAACTCTTCTGAAACAGGGAAATAACAGGGGATCAAGCATTAGTAGGTACAAGTGTCTCAGACAGAAAGAAGTTTCATTTTATTGCTGGAATAGGAGATGAACAGGAAGGCAGGCTTCAGACCCTGTTATTTGTAGACTTGCTGAATCCCTCTCCACTGGGGAAACCACATAGTCATACATTTTTTTTTTTTATATATATACACATACATATACACCACTCTTATCCTCCAGAGAACAGATATGTATATATACATACCTGCAATGCTGGTTAGATAAGGACATGCCATGGGAGGGGGTGGTGGGGAAAAAGCAGGGGCTGTGACTAACGATTATCATCTTGGACAACTGGAGATAGTGGGGTGGAGGCTCACCTCTTGCCATTTATACGGCTGGTTGCTAAAACAGGTATTCCAGATTCCTCTTAGTACTTCTACTGGAATCCCTTCGTGCTAGGCATTGTACTAACACAGAGCATCTAATCCCCAGGAACACAGTTTTCCTTATAAAAGAAAACAGAACAGGCTGATGTAGAAAATAGAAAGCCAAGTGAAAAATCCAGGACAGGCAGCAGTCAGCACACAGTGGCCTGCTGAGCTCCAAACCATCTCCAGGGATCACAGTAAGAAGCAAGTTGGAGAGTTTCACATGGCCAAGGAGCTACTATCGTACATGCACAGCGAGAGGAACAGCAGGAAAAGTAGCTTGTTTCAGACGTTTAGCAGCAGGGGACGGAAGCCGGGGCAGCCAGCTGCAGGCAAGAGGGACTCAGATTGCTGCTGGATGGGACTGCAACAGAGTCCTGATGGTGAACACAAGTGAGTCACCGATTCAGCAGGCAAAGAGAAAGCACCAAGTCCCACGTCCTCTCTTCTAGAGAGCCCTCAATTCAACTTTAAACATGCATTACTTTAAATTATGACTACATTCCTAAGCTTTCAGTTATGCCAGTTACATTAATTACTCCAATGAATGCACATTTTCAGAGCATGGTTTTGACTTGGAGAACAATGGAATTAACTATAAAAGGAATAAAACCAATATATTTTGTGTCCATGTTTGGGCTGAGCATCATCAATTAAGCTTGGCATAGGACTGACCAACTGAAGCCAAAATAGTCATTTCAACTTTGTACAAATGATTAAATGCTCAAGGTACTACTAAAAGCCACTCGCACCCAGTCCGTCACTGAGACTAATAACAGTAAAGTAAGTGCTGAAATAGCTACAAATTCCCCTGATTGCTGATAAAAGGAGACCTAAAGAGTTGCACAGTCTTTGTTTAGCAGGGTTAGTATAATATTTCACTCTCTTAGAGGACATAGTTCACTTTCATGGTCTGACTCAGCTTCTAAACATTACATAAACAAGGTCTCCCTTGTGGTCTACCCAAAGCCTGCTGAAGGCCACCTGGACCTTGCAAAAAGATGCCACTAACTGAAGAGCAGAAATTGTCCATAAACCATACACAAGCTTTTAAAGCAACACACCAGTCAGCCTCAAAGATATAGCATGTAAACTTAGAGTGATATTATTTCATACATTCGTTCTAGAGTACACATTGACGCAAATTAAAGAAAACATTTAAGTTACATTAGCCCAGAAAAGTGTATTCTTGTAGGCAGTAAAAGGTTACTCTGTATTTACAGTGCAAGTTGGGCATCATCTTCAGTTCTTCCAGTAATGTCTAACAAATTAACCGTCAAGACTACGATGACTTCTGTAACAGAATATTTTTCCCCCAGACACACTTGTGGGACAATTAGCAACTTAACTTTCTTATTACAAGGAAAAAGGAGGGACATCAAGTACTGCTCCCCCCTCCCCAAGACTGTGAACATAAAAAGTTATTCTGTTCCTAGGGTAGTGGGTTTTTTTCTGGTGAGTTTCTTGCCTAGTATTTAAAAAACATTGTAAGTACAGGTATGTAGAAATCATTTATATTTATTCTAGTATCCTACTTCCTGTCTCACTACTCTAAGTCAGCCAGCAGTACAAAGCTAGAACACGAGCTGTCATTTCCTTTATTCAAACATAAAACCAACTGATTACCAAGCAAAGATGTGTTTGTTCTTCATTCTGAAAAGGCTGTTCCTCTCAGGATAATGGAAGTCATGCATCTTCATTAAAAAAAAAAACAACCACTTACCTGTCTCTACAAAACCATCAAACTCACCATAAAGAAAACAAAAGCTCAAGCCCTACAGGAAGAACCTTAGAACCTCTGCCAATACTTGGGCTGGCGTTCATGTGTCAGACAATTGTCAGTAACCAACTCAAAACAACCCATAAAATACAAGACACCTCCACAGAAAGCAAATCACGGGTACTATTTCTAAGCTGAACTCTTGGGCCATAGAGGGCTAAATGTTGCACTGTTATAAAGAGAATGAAAATGGAGAGAACTTAGAGGCAGAAACTGTTCCACTGCTGTACGTGCATGAAATTCAGTAGACGTGCTTAGGATGTCCACTATTTTCATGGCTGTGGCCTGTAAAGACAACCGTCTAGTTTGCTGCATGGGAAGTGCTGCTGAGCAGCTTCAGGAAGCCTAGACTACCTCTCTCTACAGATATCCATCTCTCCGAGAAACAAGTAATAAATACTCATTTAGCGTGTACTTACGCATACTTACTTGTATCAATACATTGTTTGGTATATCAATAAAGAGGAACACTGTAACAGTCCCTGAACTCTAAGTAAAAATCCTTGTATGTGTACTATCACTTACAGACCCTCGGAGGAACAGAATGGGTACTGTAGTTCCAAACTTCTCTTCCAGGGCATTCACTGCAGACAGCAGCTGATATGCTTGCTTCCCAAAGTCCTGTAAATCACCTTCCGAGTCACTGGAGACTGCAAAACGAAAGGCTCTGAAACACACAAAGAAAACTAAGTTTTAACGCACATACAAACCAAATCCTCTCCCTTTCTTTCGCAAGTTCTCTATCAAGCAATAACTCAATAAATACGCACTTGAAGTTACATTAATATAAACAATTAAATCTGTTTAAGCATAAAGAACTAGGACTCAAGCAAAAGTCAAGATCACTTTTGTATACAACAGCTGCCCAACCTAACAATAAGCAGTTAATGGTACTTGCTGTGACAGAACAACGCTGTCTCAGCAATCTTCTCAACTTACTATTTGATTATTTGGACTGTTTTAGGCACACAAGATCTATCTTTAATTGCACCTAATAGCAGAGAGTGTGTCTGTTTTGGTTTTTTTTTGGTGGCGTTTTGTTTGGGTTGTTTTTTTTTTTTTTTTTAAATAACAAGGAAAAAAAAACAAAAGCAAAGAGCAATCCCATTAAAGACTTGCTAGGGTTTGTTAATGCATTTATTACTGACTGGAAGAACCCATCGACAAATTATTGGCAAAAATCACTTTTAAGGATGAGAAAAAGGACAACGATCTATTTCAAGCAATTTCAGTTCTGCAAGACAAATTCACTATGTGGCTCTTTACTGGCACAGCAACCTGACTGCGAAGACTGATATTATGATATCTCAGATGGTCTTCCTACTTAGTTTTAGTAGAGGCCAGGCAAAGATTTCTTAATCCTTGAGCATACAGGAAACGTAGCCAAATCAGTAACATTTTTGCAGAAAGCAACACAACCTAACATCTTGTCTCTGATCAGGAAGCGTCAGCTAACAGCAAGAACAAGGAATCCTTTATAACTTCAGGGAAAGCGTGTACCTGCACACAAGAGAAACTGAGAAAGGTGTTTCTGCTCATACCCGTGTGACTACTGACCCCCTGGCTTCCCTTCGACACACCTAGGAGACTATTAGCAGCGCTACAAAGAACATATGCCAGCACAGGCTGTAACAGGAGAACAGCTCCCTTAACACGCCGGCAATTTAACCTTCGACAAATGGTATCGCACTCGACTTGTGTTTTCTTTTGGGATTAATTACCTAACGGGACTTAAACTGATGAACAAAAGTGTATTCCACAGTTGAAGAGTGTTGCACTAAAACCTTTTAGGAACTCTGACCATGCTTTGTTTACAGGCTTTCCCACAACCTAACTTAAAGCTTAGAAGCTGCCTCATGGCTTGCTCCACTGTTCAGGAGAAGGTTAAACACACTTGTTCAGAGATCAACTTCAGGCTGAACATCTGCAAGATCAGATACATGAAAAGTCAGTTGTTTTAAATAATTTGCCTTCGAAGTCAGCCTGTGAGAACGTAACCTCTTCTATCAGTCTTCAGGGAAGAAAGCTTACCTGGACCTGCAATTATCACAGCATTCTTCTGTGCCCATGATGCCAGAGGAAACCTTTCGGAGTTGCTTGTCTTCAAAATGAGACAGGATGATTCTACCCAAGGGAATGTAGGGAATTAAATGAAAGACCAAGAGTTTACACATTAAATTTATTGCAGAAAACAGAGTTGAAATCAGCACCATTAATGAATTCACTGGGGAGCCAATTATTTGGCCTTGATTCCTCTCTAGATTTTTTTTTTGCCCCCCAAAGTAAAATAAGGAAATACTTCATGTATATGTGTAATTATGCTGAAGGCCATACTTTTTGATACTGCTATTTAATGTAAAACATGTTTGCAGAACACATTGTGAGTAAGTTGCCTTCTGGTTACAACCTCCAGTTGTGACAGAGTTGCAATGGCTCTTATCAAAGCTGACTGACATGACAAAGCATTAAGTAGATGCCAGTACTCACTTCCTCCTGCAGCCATTTGACACCAGGTACTTCTCCATTTTTGTCAACATCTTCAGTTTGTAAAACCGGAACTGTTCACTGCGTATCTCGTTTAGAAGACGTCTGTCAGTCAAAAGCAAAAATTGAAGAGCCTTAAATACTGACCACTATTTCCTGGTCCCACACCAAAAATAAAACATGCCAGACAGCTGTGTCAGATTCACTAGAAACAGCTAGAAAAAAAAATCCTACTAAAACCAGATGCAAACTGGCTGCCTGTTTCTTCACAATCTTGATCCTTATAGCACAGGGCATACTCACAAGAGCACCTTATTCATATTCTTCTGCATATGATAATTATTCTAAACAAGGCAGAAAGAGAGACAGAGGGTTTCTTCCAACCCCGCAAGATACTCATTTTCAGAAATCCATGTCAGCAGGCACAGAGCAGGGAACCAAGGGCAAAGGGCATCAAGACGAGGCAACTTCCCTCAGCCTCTGGTCTTCCCAAGAAACCCTGACAACTTCTCATCGATGCCAGTGCCAGATGACAAAATACGCTATCACCACCTTTTTAAGAAGTTTGGGGGCAGCGTGTGAGGACAAATCTACTTGTTGCCTAATTTACTATCTTTTATAGGAGTCATTGGAAGCACCGAACTGAGAAAGCAGCGTGAGACTACTTGATTGGTGGGGTATGGAGCACTCACTCTGCCCTGCTCTGAGCTGTTGCATGAGCCAGATCTGAGCTACCACCTGCACCACCTTCGCTGTGCCACATGCCAATACTGCAGGTGTTGGGCACAACATTAACGCAGCTACACCATTCCAGCTCAAAGCTGAGCTAAGCAAGTTTCTGCCTGCCTGGAAAAAAAAAGAAGAGCAAGGAAGTATACGGTTTCACAGACTCTGGCAGTCTGCTGACACAAATTCGTATGACTGAGTTCAGACATTTCTGTGGTCCTATACCAGCTAAGGACAAACTTCACAGGAGAACTCTGCAACCAGGACTCCCCCCCCACCAAAAGAAAAAGAACATAAACTTTTCTCCATTTAGACATCTACATACTGGAGAGAAACAAGTAATTCCATAGCATCAGCACTCTTTAAAGGGTGACGATGGGTCTAAAACCACGTCAGGTTATTTACAAGAGAAGTGGCCAGGTTTTAGCACTGCCTGCCTTGCAAAGCATCTTCAGAAAGCAGAACTGGAACAAGGACTAACTCATTAATATTAGTGCACTTGCGGATTTTCTTCTAGAGTAAGTACAGGATACTTAACACTGCGTGTACGCAAGAAAGGACTTGCAACCAGTCTAAAAAAAACCAAAACCAAAAACCCATTTTCAACCAAACCCACCCTGCCCCTCTTTCTTTTGATTTGTTTTGACTATCTACATTAAAGCAGAACTCTTCAGACATTTACCTGTTCAAAGTCAAGTCTGTTGCAGTCCACAAGATGTGACAAGAAGCAGGCAGCCCATCGCGACCAGCTCTCCCAATTTCTTGATAATAGGATTCCATTTCCTTAGGGGCACCGTAATGAATAACCATCCGGATATCTGCTTTATTGATGCCCATTCCGAATGCCACTGTAGCCACAATACACTACAAAACAAGAGCCACCAGCTGAATATTTTGAAATGAGCATCGAAAATACACCTGGATTAATGCTGACATACTGGGTGACAACGTTTTGGTACAGACTCAAAATTCAGCCTAGTTTACAACAGCTTCAAACTCACACTCAACTTCCACAGTACTGTTAAGTCTGATTTTGGTCAGAGTATGAGCATAGGATATAAACTTGAGTGATAGTGTTGTGGCAAGTGCTAGAGTGTTTTCAAGCAGTTTTTCCTCAAACAAAAGGCAAAAAACCTATCGTGAAGAGGAACACAAGAAGTCCCAGGATAACTCTTTGCCTGCTTAGCTGCAGGAAGAAGAAAGCACATCACACAACTTGATATTTTTCCAGCTACCACCATATTCCTGAGATGCTATGCACTTTTAAGAGACTTGCTAAAGGCATTTGAAACAGAAGCCAGGAATCCTACTACTGTCAGCACAGACCAGCAATTTCTTTGCCCAGAATTGGAGAGAGAGTAAATGGGAAGTACGTGCTGATATTCCCAAATTCTGTCCTGTACCAAGAACTCTGCAATTATAAATAAGACCAAGTGGACTTATTTTTCTACATACCTGAATTTCATCCCTCATGAACTGGTGATGGGTCTTTCTCCTTTCATTGATTCCCATACCAGCATGGTAGGCACTACAAGCCACATTGAGTTTTATCAATTCAGACACAACCTGTTCTGTGGCCTTTCTTGAAGGGCAGTAGATGATAGTGGGGCCTTCAAACTCATACGCAGAACTGCTATAAGTAATAGCAACATGTAAAGACACAGAAGAGAAGAAGCCACCTTTCTGCAAAAAGTCTGACCGAACCTAGTTGAAAAGGCAACGTAGCTTTTCCAGCCGTTCACCTTCTTGGGGATTTAGAAATTGAAACAGATTTTAACTGGTCCTCTTGTACACAAGTTGTCTGTCCTCTGGAAAAATAGACTTGGTTAGTTGGTGCCCTTAAGTTCATTTTGCTAAACACGGAAGATTTTGGTCTCTGTAGAAGCAGCAGGATAAAGCCTCCCAATTTCCTTTAGGTCATCAGGAAATACTCTTTCACACCTGTCACTTCAGAAAGGTCTGCATTTACTTAACAAGATACAAATGAGCGATAAGAAATTGATTTATATTGCTGTAGAGGCACACATTGTAGCTTACAACAAGGACAGGGCCAGAACAGGTACAACACTGGGTCTGCTAACATACAAGGACCACAATTCTTCTGCTCACATTAGCTTTGTTAAAAAACAATAACCTTAGCACAGATTCATAAACAACTCACATTCTGTACAATACTGTTTGGGAAGTTAACCACCAGGCAATCCATCACAATCATTCCAATTGCTACAGTGTCAGCAGGTCCTCCAAGTGTCAAATGATCCTGAAGATCCTTAGAAATTAGCAACATGCAAACAGCAAGGGTCCATCACTCTTCTCTCAAAAGCCTTTTTTTAAATTGGGGNGACTATCATGATATCAGAGCCAAGCTATAAAGGAAGCCCAGGCTCCTCCTCATCAAATCAGTTTAACACTGCTACCAATTCTCAGAACGCCCTATCAAAACTTTGAAATACTGAAGTGTATCTGAGGGATCAACAAAACCAGGCTTAAATCCTTACCTTTTCCTAGTAAGGAACTGCTTCAAATCCCTAACGATATTTCCACTTTGTCGTCCGACTTCCAAGTACAGGTTAGGTCTGTCAAAACTAGTACATGTGACCTGGGGATTTCTCAGGTTCAAACAACTCGCTATGTCTTCTCTGACTGATGGACTTGCAGTTGCAGTTAAAGCAATAATGGGAACCTGCAATGAAAAGTACAAGACAAAGTCCGAGACTTCTCATGGATTTTTTTTAAAAAAGAAATCATGACTCAAGACTGAAATAGCATGTAAACAGGCACTTGAATCTGTTTAGGATCACTGGGTCAGCTCAGCTATTTGAAAAATTAAGCTAACATTTAGCTTCCTAGAGCTTTGATCTACACTGTTCAGCAGAGTACAGAGGGACAGAACACTTTAAATACAGGGGTTTATTCTGAAAGCGTGTTTTTCTTTAGTTACATCTTCAAAAAGACTCTACGGTAATTTCCTGATGTGGTTCGCTAGGACGAAACATCCCAGAAGAGCATATAAAGTTCAGTTCTAAATTTCTGAGCTTACGTAGTAAATGCTTGAGTGTCTAGAAATCACAGTTGCATGGTCTTACAAGCCACTCAGCCAGCCATTTTTAAAAAAAAGATCCTCAATATTAAACCGGAAGCTTCGGGACATAATCTTCCACAGCATAGGGATCCCAAAAAGCAATCCAATTTTCAGATGTTTCTGGTAGTCCAGGTTCAGAGTATCCTTCATTTAGGCATTTGGAAAAAAACCTACAAAGCTCAGTTACTGACAGGGACTGCATGAACTCCAAACCAGCATGGTAAGTACACCCAAAGAGCAACATCAAAAGACTGATATTTCTAACTATCATATAAAATGAGGTAGTAGCCTTCTCTTACATTAGAAATCAAACACATCAAAACCTCACCAATGGCAGAGCCTTCTTTAATGAGCCTAAATTTCTAAAGGAACTTCTGAAGTCATGGCCCCACTCGGAAATACAATGAGCTTCATCAACAGCTATGAGGGTAACACCTGGTGGGCACAAAACCACAGCATGGACACGTTAACAGGACAAACAAACAAAGCAACACAGGAAGTGACAAAACACAAACACCCCATTCTGCTCAATTTCAAGCTTTCCTGACAGCGCACCAGCAGTCTGCTTAAGTTTCCGTTTCTAGGATGCCTTCTGCTGTACCAACTCCCCAAGAGCATTTTTATAATGGCCTCTTTTGTAAAAAGGCCTAAGGGCTTTTACAGACTCCCTCCCCCATCATCCCTGCTTCATTCTCCAAGCTCCAAATGTCCAACATCCCTCACAATGGGTCAAAATCTAGAGCGACCTGTGACAGGACCTTTTACCCCCCACACACCTTCCCAGACTTTCAGTAATAGTCACAAATGCCAACTACTGATGTCATGAGTTTTACTTGCTGGATTCTAAAACAAAGCCTGAGTGTCTCAGGTCTGCACTGAAGAGGTGAGTGAAAGTCCAGAAAAATGAGGGGAAAGGGGTTAAAAACCACCCTGGAAAATAACCTTACAATTTCTGCATTAGAAAAAAAACTCAAACTTGAGTACAGATATCCCACTCTAATCTGCATGTTAAAAGCGCCCTAGCATCAGAGAGGCCAAGCATACAGTTTCTCAGCACTCCAGAAATTCAGATAGCATGTCTTCTCCCTAGATAGTCCTCCCTGCCTACAGCACTAGAAGTTGAGTTCCTTAATCAAAAAAGTTATTGGAGTTTACGTGTCTTGAATTTACCCTACTAGGAGATGCATCAGCTGCGCCACTTCTGATGAAAACAGAAATTGTAAGATGCACTACAGCGTTTCACAACACAATTTCTTTGTTACATTCTGAGAAAGATCAGAGAGATTAGAATACTTTAAAAGGCTAAAATAGTGATATGCATTTCACTTCCTGCAATTTGAAGATTGCTGTTTGAGCACCTCTGTTCCCAGCAATTTGTCTAATGTTCCCATGCCAAGACCACACTAAAAACACTACTCACATACGATTTTTTTTTTTTTCCATCCATGACAGGATCTTCTGACACCATTTATTAGCAGTCACTACACTAGCCTCTGTGCTCACTAACGGTAACAAAACAGGTGGAAAACGTTCAAGCATTCAAAAAGTTTAAACATAATTCAAACTCAAAAAAACACGTAGAGGTGGCACTTCAGGGCATGGTTTAGGGGACATGGCAGTGTTGGGTTGACGGTTGGACTTCATGATCATAGAGATCTTCTCCAACATGATTGATTCTACGATTCTATGATTCTGAATTTAAGCTGCCTGCCAACTCATCTACCACCTTATCCCCAACTTACCGATAGTTTGATCAAGATCCCGAAGTAATTCTAAGTTCCCCAAACAAAACTCTGGAGTCATATATATCACTCTGTACTGACCCCTGAAACATCAAGAAAATACAGCATCACAGAAGGGAAAACCCCAGGCAACTCAACCAAATGAAACAAAACCATGATCATCCAGAAGATGTAAATGAGACTAAGTACAGAATTCTGGATAGGGAACAAGAGGAAGGAAGTGAAGACTGTAGAAAGCGTTCCAGAACAGAAGGAAAGCAAAGCAGTACACAGTGTTTCAAGAGAAGGAAAAACAGCAGAGAGATTTACTAGCCTTTAGAACAAGAAGGAACTGCTGTGATGACTTGGTGACAAGTATAGGTGTAAGACCTGCATAAAATCATGTCTAAATCACAAACAAAGCTGAGTCAACAAACCCCACCTCCCCAGCAAGACAACACAAGAGGTTGCCTGTAGTCTCCCACGCGCTCAGCCTGGGTGAATGCAAGCAGTATCACTGACCGCCAGGTTCCAGGTCTGAGCCAGAATCAAAGAGTTCCAGTGATGACAGATCAGGAAGACATCCTACCTCTCAAATGCACCTACATCAGAACCCGCAGACCCACAATGCTTAAGACTTACTCTTTGATGCATGCTTTGATGTTTTTTGACTGCGCCGAACCAAGCAAGCAAGCTGGAATCCCTGACGTTCTGCAGAAATAAAAAGCACAGTCATGAACAGATTTACTCCCAACGCTTTCTTGCCTTAGCTTTCAGCCTCTGCCAGCACTTCGCAAAGGAAGCTCAAGCTGCGAGGTCAGAGACTACTTTCTTCCAAGGATCTTTGTAGGGAAAAACCTCTCAAAAAAAAGAGCAGAAGTGGTCAGTGGCTATTCCTGCTACCCAAACCCTCTTCCACTTCCCCTCCAGCTGTCCCCCACAACACACATGCTTGATTAGCACAATAAGGAATGACAAAAATGAAGACCATTTTCTTTGCACAAGAGCTAACCATCCAAAAGAAGAAATCACTTGTCATGGTTTAACCCCAGCCAGCAGCTAAGCACCACACAGCTGCCTGCTATCAGGTTAAACCACCACAATACAGTAAGTATATTTTCTTAAGTTATTATCTTAGTTCATCACATTTAGATGTAAGCCTTATAGCTTGCAATTTTTTGCCTCACCCTTTCCATCTTTTGAGATCTACTGGTGCTGCATTTGTTAATTTTCAATCAAGTGGCTGCTTTCTAATGACAGATTCAATAACTATGCTTACCAGCTCAACCACTTCACATTTCACCTCTTTTAGGACCCCGCAACCCCTGTCCTCTTAACTTGGTGATTTATTGCTTTTTATTACAGCCCTTTTTCCCCCCCAATAGCCTCTCCCCACTCGTTTCTCTGCGTTTCAGTCCTTGGCAGAACTGCACCCAGACTGACAAATTACTGAATTGCATTAGGTTGTAGAAATTCAGTCTCCTCAGCCTTCAAAATTAATGACCCACTGAGAAGGTAGTGAATAAACCCTTTACACTGATGAAAACAGTATAAAAGCCAAAGAAGACGCTGAATACATATAGACACCCTGCTGACTAATACTCAGTCTAGGAGCTGGCTGCAGAGCCAGCTCAGGCTGTCCAGCCATTCATCTACACGCAGTCATGATGTGCAGCAGAAAATACCACACATAATTGATGTTCCTTACTTCAAAAAATCTTCATATCCCCTCTTTCACAAAAGACCTGTTCTTTCCGAGTTGGACAAGGCAGGAATGAACTAGACAACTCAGCACGATTCCCACAGCTTAAATGAAAAAATGTCACAAGTGAATAGCTGTTATAACAGAAGGCAAGTACATGTAGAGAAAGCATTATCAGGTACTAAAATCAAAGAGATTTATCTTGACAACACCTGTAACTGCTCTTGTAAGCAATTCAGTGTCACCCACTAGATCCCCCGTCAGACCTTTTCGGAAGTGAAGAGGCCGGGTGTTGGGAGACATACTACTCGGTCCATCTTAGAAGTCTGTGCCATGACTTTGGTCTGGACAGCCTACAGCTTTCAGCTGTATGTTGTTCAGATGTTACTTCTCAGACCCTAAGACAGCCCTACCAAATTTTGACATAACTCTCACAGGCTGAAACAGCCTGCAAAGCTCCTCCATTAGTTCAGTCCGCGCAGAAAGGGCGCGGGATCCAGGAGGATCCACCTTCAGGAACAACCCAACAGCACAGATCCTTCTCAAATTCAGCCTGCAGTTCACATGGTTGGCAAATGCAGTGATCTTAGACCATTTACACAGTTTGCATGCGTTCCTTGCGAAACATATGCTTTACAGCTGACACACAAACAGCTTGCCATACGAAGCTGCAACCTTAAACACCAAGAAATGCCACAAGCAGAAACCATGGGTTTCCACAGGCAAAACAGCAGCAGCTTGTTAGTACCATGTTACTTACATTAGCTGCAGCACCTGGTCCTCCATCAAGGAGATAAGAGGACAGATGACAATTGCTGTATATCCAGTGTAAACAGGAGGAAACTGGTAGCACAAGCTTTTCCCATAGCCTTGAAGAAAAAAAAAAAAACACACACAAGTGAAACATCATGCTTTCTATGCAGCTATAAATACAGCCACGTAAGACAATTCTAACACTTTGTTGGGCCCTAAAAAAAGTGATGTTTGCTCTGCTAGTAGAGGAATAAAGCTGAGAGATAAATGTCGTCAGCATCCATTCGATACCCCTTCTCCATACCAAGGTCAGTGACAAAGGCTAGGACAGAAACAAGTAGCCAGCATGGCTGGCTCAGACTTCCACAGTCCCACCCAGGGCACCCTGCTCATATGGGCCACATGGACAACCTCCAAGTCTGAGTCCTACTCTCCCCAAAAAGGAAAACATTTTCCCCTGCTGCTTAGGATGTAAAGGTAACTTACCAGTTGCCATGACAACAACATTATCTCTTCTGTCTTCTAAAAGAGAATTGATCACTTTCCACTGGACACTTTAAATTAAACAAGGGGGAATATTTTATTTTTGCCACTACACTTAACATGCAAATTTTGTGAAACTGCACACTCAGTTGAATTTCATGTTAGAGAAACACTTCCAGCTGCCTTACAGAGCCTTCTCTTTGCGTGCGGCAACCGCTCACACACCCCAACTACTGCAGGTAGTCCCACCAGTGTTACAGCAGGGATCTCCAACAGGACTAAGGCAAACAACATTTGATGCAGTCATTCACAGAAGATCACAAAACAAACCGTGTCTCCCATACGTTAACAACTGATCCACGCACACTGTGAAAACTACAGTTATCTTCAACACAAGAGATTCTAAACAGGACCTTGATTTGGCCAAACAATTTTCATCTTCTCGTGGTCTCGCAAGCATACAGAACTGCGGTCAGTTAAAAGAATCCCCTCCACCCTCGTTGCCGGAAGTTTACTAACTATTTTCATGGAGTAAAACAGCTTCTCCCCCCCCACCCCAAGTGTTGCTCTTCGGCTGTGCCTTGCACAGAAAGCATTCTGCCACCAGTCATCCAGGAAGATTTCATCCCATTCCCATTGAACTTAGAACTCTAACAGCAATGCTCGAGTACATAAGCACATACTGCATTGATATTTCATCATACTAGATAGACAGACAGAAGCCTACCCTTCCTTGGAGCCACATAACAAGAAGATAACCAGACTTAGGAAGTTTATCAGACAGAGAATAACACCTGTGCAGTTTGTTGCTCATTGTTTACAACACCTGAACTAGACCTGATAAAATAAAGCTTCCATCACAGGAGGTATACCATCAGAAGAGTCAAGAAACTCATCCTCTACTCCAGGAGTTGAGTGTTGTAGTTAACATGCCATAAGATTTATTTTGACATCTTGTTGTGGCAAAGGCTGCTTTTCGTTTCCTAGGGTTTTTGCACAGGTCCTAGTTTGTTAGTGGTTTTTAAATTGAATACTACTTTAAAGTAGTAATAAAGAAATCATCCCAATTGAAAAAAAGGAGAGAAAATGAACCCTAGAGTCTACATTTTAACAGAAAATATACTTACGGTTTAAATGAAGAATGCCCAAAATATGTCTTCAGACACGTGATGTGGCTTTCACTAGGTGCTGGCAGCAATGGATCTTTAGTGCGAGAGAAGAGAAAAAACTTCATCTGTGATGAAATTTTAAAAAGACCAAGCACTGCCTTGACAAAAGCAGCCTGCTCGTGGTTAGTGATGCCCAAGGCCTAGGACTTGGGCAACTCCAGTGAAGAGAGACAAACTTTAAAGATATTTATGGGCTAGCTTAAAAGATCAAGAAAGCAAACAGGCTGCTCAGAGATGCTGCACGAGGAAGAGAACATATGGCTCGATTAATGAGATAATAAATCAATAGGTATTGTAACCCACAGCTGCGTTATTTGGAACATGTTCAGACGAGGTACTAGAGATGTTTTACTAGGCATGCCTTCAAAGGCCCTACTGAAGTTACACTAACCAATACCCGACACTTCAAGTTGCTAATAAAGTCATGGGCCAAAAATAACATACAAGGGGATCCTGAATATGTTTCTTCACTCTGTTCACAGCAAGATCTCCCTTGAAATTTATAATTAACATTCAGCAGTAGAAAGCATGACATTTTGACCTTGCTTTTGTCTATTGGGCCACCACACTTTACCTTAGCAGCCTATCGGGCTATCGTTTAGAGAAATCAACTGAACAAAGAAACAATTAACTCATCCATGCCCATCTAGCAGCCCACATTCTGCCTGGAATAAGCAAGCAGGTCTTCTCCTGGCTGATGCCGTTACTATCGGTGACAGTGTCCACAGCCTGACTTACACAACCAGGGAAGGAAGCTTTCACACAGCAATAGTCCAAACAAGCCAAGGTGTATTTCACCTCACAGTTCAGCCTCTTTCCCCCACTTGATTGGTCTCCACAGGGCCAGCTCCAAAGCATTAGGTCAACATCACCCCCCCCAAGGCAAAATTTCCTAAGAATCCTCCCACAAAGCAGCAGTAGTGGGACAACAAAATCAAAGTGTGTAGTGCAGGTACCATCTTCCCCTCTGCTGTGTACTGAATAGCTCCCCTCAATTCTGCATGACCTCCACATCCCCTGATCAGTTTTCCTCCCATTAAGCATACGTAACATCTACTGATCATGGCAGAAGTCAGCCCTGCTTTGCCAAGGACACCTTTAACTTTTTTAATTCTGTCACAGAGACAGGTACTCCTTTCGAAACCCAGATGAGCTTTAACTTTCTGCTTTAAGAAACCAAGCACAAAATGTCACTGTGCCTCCACATCGGCTTCTACTGACAGTGGTTTTTTACTTAATAGCGCACTATAGTTGAAAACTTACCCAAACATTCCTCCTCCTCTTCCTCGATGCCTTCATCTTCATCACCATCTGCTGAAATGTCCAATTCTGCATCAGGAGTTTTCCTGGCTTTATCGGACTCTCTTTCAGTCAAAACTCCTTCGCAATCACCTACATTTTCTAAAGACTGAGAAATCAGGAGAAAAAGTTTTTTTGCAGCATGAAAGGGTAGATACGATGCATGTCTGAGGTAATATGATATAGGGACACATATGTTTTAATCTACTTATGGCATAACTTAGATCTATTGGCACACAGCACAAGCAGCACAGTGGCCTAACTACTTCATCAGTAGCATTCAAATTCCAAGAGCCATTTCCAGAGTACCGTTACAACTGCTTTTGTTTCTTCTTTGCAAAAAGGCCTTGGTAAATCTGAAGACATTAAAATCTGTTATTTTCCAAAACCAACAGCTGGGATGGGGTTGTGGGGTTTATTTTTTTTTTTTGACTTTCAACTAGGCACAAGTTTCACTGAGAAATGAGTTAGGAGGCTATTCACAATAAACAGAAACAGAAAGGATGAGATCCCAACGTCACATTACATTGACTGTTTCCAAAAGATGGTACTCGGAGGAACACTAACTAAACCCCTTCTATTAAGTTAGCTTTTTTGACCAAAATTGCATTTGTAGAATATTGACATGCAGCACCGAGAACCTTCTGGAAGAGAGTTGGCCCTTCCCTAGAAGAAAAATCAACTTTTTTCCCCCCCAGACCTTTGAGTCTCTCTTCTTATTTAGCTGTAAGCAACTCACTTAACCCTCACGTGCACAAGCACATTAACACCTGTAAATGTTTTAATGGAAACGCTCAGTCACTTGACTCAAAATACAAATAGCACTCGGGGGGAAATGAGTAAAAAAGCCAGGGTAGAGAAAAATAAGACTCAACACCTAAATCTCCTTTTCAGGAAATAAAAGTTATACCAGTAAAAACACTTTAAAAGAGGCCTGCAAAACATGGCTACAAAGCAATTTGACCTACAGCCCAGGTTAGCTGCACTTGCAGCGCACAAACCGCCCTGTCATCTCAACCCCTTGGACAAGGGTTTGATTTCATGAGACTTGGAGCAGGTCAGTTTATAAATTATTACCAACACAAACACAGTAAGCAGCTGGACCAGGTCCAGGCTGCTATAAGAAAGATATAGTAGGATGCAAGCGATATTGGAGTCTAACACTAGTAAATTAAATTCTTCAGGTATCCACACATTCATCTGTCTTCTGTCCACCTTCTGTAAGCAACACCGTCCTGCTTCATATTTCCTCCCCTCAACTACACTACGCTCCACTGCGAGCCAAGAGCATCATCATTACTGAGCAAGTTGAAAATCAAAACCCTGAGGCACTCACTTTAAGCATCTCCATTTCCAGTTCTTCATCACTTTCAATGACACAGGAAATATTTTGCTCGTTGTCTGTGGAGCCTGCCTCCTAAGAAAAAAAAAATTTTTCTTTCTTATCAGCAGTTATTTCTATTTCACCCTCAACCTTCTGTACACACTATACACCATTTCTGTGCATGCTTTTACTTCTTACCAAAAGCAGCTAAGCTCAACATTCAGCTCTAAAGCCTGCCCATTAAAAAAGTATCTGTAAGAAATATTACAACATAACAAGACCCTGTAGCAAGAAACAACAACAGTAGTATCACCAGATGTGTGGAACACTGGGACCATCAGGAAATTGTAATCTGATTTAAGAAGCAATCACATTCAGCAGTCACTGGAAGGACTGCTATTTACAGATCCCTTAAAAGAAGATCTGCTTTTTATCTGTGACCAAGTCGTTGATGCTCGAGTACGGAATCTGTCCCCATATTGCAAGAAATTCTTTGCGAACATATTCGCAACTGAAAGAGGAGAACTGATCAGACTATCTAAAGCTTCTAGATTCAGTACTAATCCTTCCAACCGCATGACTGAAGAGCAGCTCAGTGCTTGACTACCTCCACAAGTGTTTCCCAGACTCTGAGCCCTTACTCCAGCCCACCTTAATACTTTCTCAGGAATACAACTTCTTAGAATCTTGAAGGAAATTAAGGAATTCCTCTACCAAGTGTCCATGATTAACAAGGGCTTTTCTCATTACCTCAGGTGCAGCTTCGTTGACCAGTTCTTTTGCAGCCTGACATTCCAAGTTCTGAAGTTCTCGCTCAGTAATGTCTACTGACATGAAGTCATCTCTGTCTGCTTTGTCCTTAGAGCTGGCTGCTGCAGCCCCATCTTCCACAACAGTGTTACCTCTCTCTGTCTCTTCATTACCATCTGCCTCCCAGAGGGCAGCTAGTGTAGCATCAGAGCAGATGTTGAAGTCACCTTCAAGTTGTTTAGCAAGTTCAGGCATTTCAACTTTTTGTGCTTCAACATTTGCCGACTCTGCTTCAAGATTCACTGGAGTTGCGCCACAGCTCCTCTCCAGTATGGAAGAGGAACCTGAACAAAACAGCGTGCTTAAGGCATTTACTTGCTCTGATATGTCAGCGACTATTTTTGCAGCCCTAGAAGGTAAAACAATAAAGTTAATCCAAAATAATAAAGGCAGTTACTACATACATCTTAGCCACAAGCAGAACTGAGGATTCTAAAGCAGTCCATTTCTCCAGATAGAGCGTGTCCAAAACTTCACATTTAAAGGCTCATCACTCATATGCAATTGGCATTACACTTCTGTGAAAAAAATTAAATTTCTTTACGCTGAAGACGACTTATTAAGACTTCCCGAAAACACTGTGGTATTGCCCCCATGCTTGTGTCAAGTCCCCAGACTTCTAGCAGTTAGTCATGTGACAGTCCTCAGTATTTATGAAAAAGGGTCTTGCTGTGCATTTCAGCAAGAAGAAACAGATTCAGCAAAGTTCAGTGTCAAACCCACTGCAATTAAACAGGTGAAAACCTATGTTCCTATGCATAAAGGCTCTATTTTCCCATCAAGTGTAATATGCTTTCTTTTCTAGGAAAAGGACGCACACATAACAGACACAGCTGTTAAGACACATGCGTTTTGTTGCACAGGACCTCAGAGATCATGAGCAAAACGCTGATCTTGCAGGTAGAGACAGGCTGGCAAAAAACTAACCTGGACAACTTGAAAATTTGCAGAGAAGAGTCAGGGATGCGAGAAGCCAGGCCCTTTATCTCTTCAGCTAGTGAAGTCAAGCGCTCCTTCACACCCGCTGACATCGTGTCATCTGTAAGAAGTACCACCAGAGTTACTTCACAGTAATTGAGGTCCGACAGCGATACGCAAAGTAGTTCTACTCAAGTAACTGCATTTCTACAAGATGCACAGCTGATAAGACAGCCTTTTGCAGTGCTTAAACATCAAGTACGCTGAATCAGACCACGCTTCCATGTACTGCAGCACTGCATCTCTTCCAGGGGCCCGTTACACATGCTCAGGGAAAAAGGATACCGAGAAGGACCATTGCAAAGTGATCCTGCGCCAGTATGCGCTCCAGCTTCCAGAGAAGAGCCTCTAACAGATATGCTGACTAAACCAAAGCTGAAAAATTGCACCTCAAGTTAAGGGGATAGTAGTGCCACTTCTGTCTTTGATAGGAAAGTAAAACCCTGCCAGTACAAAAGGGAGACAAATTCCTCCGCCCGCCTCTTTCAACTATAAGCTACATGCAGTACTTAACTTCGCTTACGAAGCACAGAAGTGAACAACACCTAATATTTTAGAATGACTTTCCTAATCAAGTAAATAACACTATGCTGCTCTAAAAAATTTCAGGCCTGTTTATACACCTCAAGAAAAGTATTACTTCATCACATATTTTGTGGTCTTATTTCTTCTTAAGCTAGATTTCTGTCCCTGCATCAGCAGAATTGAAGTTAACCCACTGAAGTGGTTGCATAAACAAACTGTAACGACAGCAGGAATCGTTACCATCTCTGTATACAGCAGAAACAAACACCATACCAAGACCGCATTCCTACACCACTACGGAAAGCAGTTACGCAGCATGGTAACCCAGGCCATCTGACAGCCTTTACAGTCCACTCTCTCTGGAAGAGATGTCTAATCATCCAGAAGCCAGGCAATCCTGATGCAGACATACCATGGAAAAAACCTGTCAGGAAATGGAATATTCAATTGTACATTGAATAAATTCATAATGCTTGAAGGTATTAACTACCTCTTCTTACACAAAATAATCTCCAGTCACTGTTATTCATATTATTCAGTTTTTGAAAAATGATGAAGCCAGCCTGCAAAAGAAAGGAAAAAAATTAGTACTCAGTACTCTGCAGAGAAACAGTATCTTAGAGACTAAACAAAAACCCCAAGGATTAATTCAAACCAGGGCACGAATACGTTGTGAACAGCAAATTCCGAGTTGTTGGCCCATGCCGTACAACGGTCAAAAGTCCGCCTTAGCGCACTGTTCATCACAACCAGGTTACATTTTACAGAATGCTTCACAAAAAGCAAAGTCCTGACTCGGGGTCCACATTGCAGTGGCTACTCTTATATAGGTCCCAGCACAGTCATCTTATCAAGTTAGCTGCAAATAGAGAGCTCCAAGTACGCTGCTCCCAGTCTCACCATCTGCTCCACCTCATTCAGATTTTATATAGTGCTCCAAGAGAATAGCTATGAAACTACTAAGATAGATTCCATGTGCTTAATATTTCCCTTGATATGAATAATAAGTTCTAACAGGAAAATACAGCCTAAAGCCAAGAATGTGCTAATTAGGCTACACATGTTAACCAAAGCATCTTAAAGAGCAAAGATGAAGAAGCAAGTTACTCCCTTGCGTTTGCTGTGAGGCTCCAAAAGGCAGGCCAGGTGAACAGAGCACAGCAAGACAGAGGCACTGCAGAAAAAGCTGGCTACAACAGCTGCACCAGGCACCAAAAATAGAGCTCCTTTCCTTACTGGCTTGGGTCTTAACAGGTGCTAAAGCCTCCACAGTTTAACTAAACTAGAAAATATGCAATGTTTCTCGAGTCCAAAAAGAAAAGGGAGACCACTATCCCACTTCGCTTCCTCTATCTAACCTCATGACAGACACACAAGTCTAAGGGGGTTTTATTTTGCTGCCATAAAGAACAATTTCCACCCAAGAGGCAGGCAGCACCCAGCACCATATTAGTGAAGCCCTTCACAGAACTGCGGGAAAACTACGCTTTTTCCAAAGACCCCAGTAGAAAACACATCCAAAAGTGCTAACAGGCTACAGTGAATACCTGCAGGGAAGGGAACCAAAAGAAGAATTACACACTCTACACTTCCGTAAGCAATTATTGTACTTAAATACACATCAGCCATGTTACAACTATGCGGGATAATCACGCTGCAGGAGTTTAGGCTTACTCCATGCAGACAGATATAAAACTCACCTGACTACTCCATCAAAACTCACTTCCCTGACGTGACAACTTGAAGCGAGTCCAAATGGACAGACACTCCTCAGGCGTACTTGTTGGTGCCTGTGTCACTTGGCATGCTCAGCACACAGCAGAACTTCGAGGAGCTCTGCTTTGTGAATGAACTTCAAAAAAACCAGGATATCTTGCAACACAATGAAACATTAAAAGGACCTCCTGGGAGGCTCAAGGCTACTGTTGAATGGGGGTTCTTTCTTCCATCTACATTCTATTTTCTACATGAAATATTCATCACAACGTCCTCTTTACGTTATCTCAGCAACAAGACAGGTTACAGAGTCAGGTACAAGCAATACCGCCTTTGACAGAGAAGATAATATGAAGCTCTGGATGAACTATGAGTTTTGAAAACTTAAGACAGCCAAGGAATTGGACAGCAACCTAGTCGGTGGCATTTCCACCTCTGAGTATCCCATATCCACAGCGGGCCTCAGAGTCGTCCTATGTTCATTATGTTCTGTAGCAGAAAGGCATTGAAAACAGCAGCTAACAGCACATTAGACAAGGAAATTATTGATAGGGGTGGAATGCTCATCTCTTCTTATACGTACATAGGCATCTGTTGCTGCATACAATTTTTGCTCCTCATTGAGCGGAAACTCTTTCCAGTTACTACAGCGGACAGACGTATCCTTCAACAGCTGCTTGCCAAAAAGGTGTTTTACCAGACCATTTAGGCTCCATGTCTCCTTACACTTCAGCTGGGGAAAGAAAAAAACCACAGAGGACTTCCTGAAAGAGGGAAGCAATTGGAACCAGGCAGAATGTATTCTTAAAAGTAGAAAAGCACACTTAATCCCTCGTTAGAAGCAAAGAGCTCTGGGTCAGAACAAGCTAGTTTCTTAAATCAGTAACTGTTCTCCAGACCTAATTCTGCTCTCATCATATTAAAAAGTAATCTGGCCTTTCAAAACCTCTACTTCTTGTCCTGAAGCTGTATTGTTAGAGGACATACCTACATAGTCAAGCTGGGAAGATGGCATGTGGGCCAGATGAGTCCACGCAGTGCGAGGTGAGATTGTCACTCTACCAAAAACAGGAAACGCCTCTACAATATAGTTTTGGGGTTGATAAAATAAAAGCCATAGACTTAAACAGCAACCCCTCTCTCCTCCAGGATTCTTCTCTTACTTGCCTTACTAATTAGAGAAACAATAAACGCCAGGAATTTATTAAATATAAAACACAGGAATATTAAAGTCTGCTCTAAGCGTTATGTCATCTTTTGCAAGTCCGAAACCAAGCGCAAAAGAGCGCAGTTATAGACCACACTAACCACTATTCAGTGTGCTGGGAAGCAGTTAGCAGTAGTCTCTAGAAGTCACCCCACCGCTCTGCTGTTTTCAATTGCTTTTGCAATCCTACTTGTCAATCACAGTTGCTACACACTATTGCCTTAATAGTTGGTGTGGGAAACTTTCCTTCAGACCCCAAGGAACCAGGGCTCACGGGCACAGCCTTCTGCTATTCCAGCTTGCTAGCACTTGCAAAGCATTTTGCAGAACTGTTGAGCCTAACAGCACCAGCGCAGCATTATCAACTCACCCCCCTAAATCTTGTATAAAAACCCTACCAACTGTTCATTTTGGGTTTCCCCCAGCTCTCCCCCTCAATGTGCCATTACGTACAACCCTATTCTTTGTTCCCTGAAGTTTCACCTTCAAGTTTATTTTCGGTTTGTTTTCTTTTTAGCAGAAGACTTTAAAGCTGCTATCAGAGATCACACAGCTCATCTTCACAACAAATTATCCTGGAGTCAGATGCTGGGATTAAAAAAAGGGGGGGTTGAACTGAGGAAACCCCAAGTCTGAAAAGAAACAGCTCCTTCTACTACTTGAGCAAAACAGTTTCATTGTACTATTTCCAACCCACTACAAACTGAAACTTCAAGGTAGCTCCTATAGAGAGCGCTGCCTCAAATCCTGACAATGCATCACATTCTCCTCCCTGCACTGTGATTTAATTACACTGGGTATATAAAGCACAGAAGAGAAAAATGCATAAGTAGAATTATCTCTGGACATTAAGCCTCTGTCCTCCACCAGGAAGCTACAGTTGTTGCTATTATCCTACCAAACAGAAAAAAACACAGAAGGAAAGAGAAGTGCATGGAGAGACAGAGTACAGGTAAGGAAAAGCCTTGCATACACAAAAACACAGAAACGCTTTAAGGGACATGCTAGAATTAAGAATGGTGGGATGATCTGGACAGTTGCTTTTGCTCTCTTGCCTAATAAGACAGCACAGATTTCCCTCTGTCAAATGGTATCTAACCAAAAACCAACTGAGCTGAGATTCAGGGTGTGCCAAATGCTACGCTACTTCCAAACAATGGGTCATCAGGTACTGGAAACTGCAGCCACATGACAGCAGAGGCAATGCCAACCTCAGAGCCATAGAAACAAAGACATTTCTATGGCTCCAGACCACGTGGCAAACAACTCCGCATGAAGGACTTCAAGGAAGACCTTGATGCTTCCTTCCAGCACCAAGCAAGCCACGGCAGAAGGGCTGCCTCCCTTCAGACAGGCATCACTCCTTCACTGCCTCCGCAGCGTTTCTTGTGTCTTATTTTAAAGGCTCAGCTGTTGCTGGGACAAGTACACCATTGCCAGCAGAACACTGCCTTGACACAATCTGGTCATTTCCATCATTTGCAAGTTAAGAAAATGCATCTACAGCTGATTTAAAAAGTCATACCTTGCAAATGCAAAAGGTTAACACACCTGAAAGGGGACTAACTCATTAAGAACTGGTTCACTTAAAGACAGGACTTAGTTCTGCTGATTTTCTTGAGAGTTCTTTTTAAACTGTTTTTTTTAAAGTAAGTTATAATGTATCTGTGCTTTATTCTATGGAACACATTTGCTATCAGAATTGAACTCAAGTGAAGACAAGGAACCCTCCTTTTGTATAGCACAATAACAAGATTCCCTCCCACAAAAAAAGGTTTTAAGTTTTACTTTATCATTAGCAACGTCAGCCAGCTCCACAAAGCTCTTCAGTTTGATTTCAAAGTCACTCATCAGTTTCCATTGATCTCCCTCAATTCCTACGCCAACCTTTTTAATTGTTTCATCTTCGAGCAGTCTTTTCAGTCCCTTGGGAAAACCTAAAACAGATGAAGCCCAAACATGAGAAACTAATCTTTCTGGAAGATGCCAGAAAGTCTAATGGAAATGACAAAATCCTAGCGCAAAGGCCACCTGCTAAAGTCTGCGCTTTTAGAGGAAAACCCCCCAAAGTCACTCTGTTTATGTGACTGTTTGTACTCTGGAATGACTGGAAACACCAACTGGTTGTAACGTATCATCTGCAGACAAGCAGGAATGAAATAGTTGAAATGGGCAAATTCATTCTGCATCTGAAAACAAATCAAATAAAAAATTCAACCACCTTTTTTCATTTCTCTTACTGATTGTTACATCACAAACAAAAAGGCAACCTTTAACTGGAAAAGATAATTTAATTCTCAGAATCGGATGCTCATGAAACCAAGCACAATATTATTTCAGTGTTTTCCACATTACTCCTTCCCATGTTTTTGCTATTTCACATTCCTGGGAAACAGTTTAAACCGTAAGCATGGGGAATCGCCAGGAAAAGAGATTCTGTGGAGGCACACTCAGTGCTAACGCTGGGCTGGTCCAACAGTAGCATTTGGGAAACAGAATGCGCCAACCAAATACCCCGCCAAGCCCTTACAAGTCAGTGTTGTAAATAAAAAAATATTCAGGGATGCACACAGATATGAAGTATTACATTTTGACTGATCCCAAAGTGATGGCACAACAATCCTGGATCGAAGGGTATTTTCAAGTTTACAGGACCAAAGAGAAGCATCCAGCTTTCATATATGGTTTTCTACATGAGGGAACAGACACAGACACTTCATACTTGAACACAAGCAGCCTTTTTCTCCCCTCTGTGTATGTTTCCATTTAAAATTCAGAGCATCTTATTTAAATACATACCTTCAGGAACACACAGCTGGATACCCTGAATTAGTCTCACGTGTAATTCTAGTACCTATAAACACGCAATGTTGCACAAACGCATAGTACTTAGTATCTGGCTGGGTTCTGATTCAAATTTCACCTTTTCGCTACTAAAATACGTAGTTACATACTTCAACAATCACTTTGCATCACTGATTTTATTTTTTACACAACTAACTCCACACTTTCATGGCTACCACTGACATAGTAGCGAGACACTTTTGCCACTAGAGCCACAATGAGCTGTGTCGTGGACTGTTAAGTTGCAGTTCAACTTTTTATTAATTTAATGCATTAGAAGACTACTGTTAAAAACCCACAAAACTGTAATAGCCTGGTGCTGTAAGATGCAGACCGGGTACAACATTGCCAAAGCACCTCAGCCATAACACTATATGGAAAATCCTCTGTAGAGGAGATAAATACAGTTGAGGTGAATAAAAGCCTGCAACACATGCAGCTGACTCACCCAACAAGTGATTTTCCCCTAAGAATATCATCGTGAAAACCCTCAAGGACAGCGATTTCCCTGTAGAGGACTTGTGCTCCATTTCCACCACCTCATTGCTAGGAAAGTGACCGTATGAACTAAAAAGTTTAAGTTTAAGACTATACAGAGGCTGCAACCTGAGTAACAGGCCACATTTTTTTAGAAGCCTGTAAAGAAAGATTAAGAAGTGGAAGATTGTCAAGAATCTTAGTCAAATTCATGTAATTTTTGCCCTTTATACACAATCCAAGAACTCTCAACTCTCTTCCTCCTGCAGAAGGAAGCTTTTTTTCCCCCTCAACAAAAAATGGTAAGTCTTACCCAACTGGCTAATTCTGCAAACACCTGTGTTGCTGTAGATCAAGTATATTCCGCATAATAGGCAGAAATTGGCTGCGGTTCCTGCAACAAGGCTGACATCTCACTCAGTTCAAAGTGCATCCCCCATTGGCAAGAAAAGCAATTTTAGAAAACAATTCAGGAGAAAACACCATCTTCTGCTGTAACACACGGTGGCCCACGTGTAACCGTACTCAGCGTCAACACACAAACACCTTCACTTTTCGAATCAAAAGCATTTCAGCCCATTATGACTCTTCTTCCCTCAGCTTCCTTTCCTCAAATCTTTCTCTTTTGTGCACTTGTACCTTTCTGCCTCCCGGATTGAATAGCCTCCAGCAATTAAATTTTCCACCCCATTTACTATAAATGACAAAGGATTGAACACCAACATTAAAATTATCGCTATTATACCTCAGCATGCACACCCCAGGGAAATCAGAGACATCTCACAGGCATAATTTCCATCTAACACTCAAACCAAAGGTTATAAAATTGCAGACTCTTTTCCCCCATTCTTATTTTCCCTATTTGGAAGCTTTTATTCACATCCATAATGAATTCAGACTCTGTTGAGCACACCCCCTTATATCCCCACAGCTGCATCACGCCAGGTATCCAGTATTCTTTCTGAAAACCAGTGCCACAAAATGCAGGTATTAGGAACAAACAGCATGACAGCCGTCATTTTTGAGGGTTTGTGTTATTGAAGCCAAATTAAAAAGCAACACAGCCTGCTAAATTTAGGTTCGTTGTTTATTTTGGCACTACACAGAAAACTCATTATATGAGCAGGGAATTAAATTCTAAAACAGAAATAAAATATTCTTTCCCAGAAGGAAAAATAAAATCCTCAGGTGAGATCCTTTTGCCCTGCTCAGAACCTAAAACGCTGTATGCCAGCACACAGGACACATCTTGGGCTAAGAAACCCTTGATATACATAAGCAATACTCAAAGAATACATCCCTTTAGTATAGGTGGTAAAGGGGAGAAGGATGGATTTTCACTATCCAACATAGTGTGAAGTATCAGCTACTGCTCAAGGCTTACGTTCCAACTTAATCAGAAGAAACAGAGGGCAACTCATGCCCTAATGAATAAGAAGAGAGGAAGTACAGTACCTGACATCGAAGAGATGTGAAACAAATAACATTTCTCCTCACTTATACATATCTGGATTACAGCTATTTTAGCCATTTTTCCTTTAGTATATGATGGCGGCCATTCAATATCAAATCCAACAGCAGCCCCATCTGATAAACTCTGCCTGAAAAGAAACGAATATTCTTCACATGCAACTGTTCTTCTACCAGTAGTTAACATATCGGGCTTTAGTCATCTTACGTAAAGGTGACGGAGAACCACAGCCAGTGCATCTTTCCTTTCACATGTACAGGACACAGAAACCATTTTAAAATCAAGACCGTAAGGAGGTGAAATTCCTGCTGGCCCCAAAAGCTACAAGAAACCCTTCAAACCTCAGCACATCTTACTGCATGCAAACAGTGGTATAGCAAGCCTCAGGAAATAGCCAGATACAAAAGGCGTTGGAACAGTTTACATTCCCTTGAAAGCTTGTTCTTTACCTATCCCACTGCGCTGAAAGCTTTGTATAGAATTTTTTCGCCCATAATATGAGCCGTGCTATGCAAAAAGGAGGGAAAAAAAATAATCTATTTACATCGTGAACTCACTACCTTTTGTTCAAACATCGAGTCCCCAGTTATGAATTAACACACAGGCTTGATTTCTTACAGCTCGTACTTCCCCGCGAAGTCACTGAAGTTAATGGAATTACCCATACTGTGAAAGGCAAAGTATCTGCATTTACTGCTTCTGCTTAAAGGGACTGCAAGGTCTGGCAACGGCATCTCCCATAAGAAGACCAAATGAAAAACTAACTCCATAATAGCACAGCGGAGAGGTATTTTTAAATCACCACACACTGTAGGCAAACCTGGGATCTCACATGGATAATCCACTGTCATGAGAAATAGGTTAAGTCTCTGCTTGCAACCAGTAAGACGTATTTGCCAGGCGTAACAAAACAGCCAACACGACCAGATGTTTTCTCTGGCTGAACTGTTGACCTCTGGACACAAATACACGATCAGCCAGGAGACAGAGAGAAGAGCCTTTTCCTTTGCAGAAAGGAAAAAGCACTCAAAAGGAAAAGAAAACACAGAGTAAGAGCTATTACCTGATATCTTCCGAGAGAAGGGAACAGTCGCTAGCTTCGTAGCTGTAAATGATAGAGCCACAGAACTCTAGGAACGGCAGCCCGTCTTCCAAAACGCTCCTCTGAACAGTAGATTTCTGTCGAACAACATTGGCGAGAGGCTCCGTTACTGGCTACGCCTAACCTTGCCAGAGATGCAGCAACACTGCAACCGCTGCATGCAACTTGAATGCCGTAACCCAGCAAGGCTGGCACCTGAACCACTAACCGTGGTTACTAACACCTTGCAGCTCCACACACAGGGCCAGCATCACTGTCAACGACTAATACTGTGGCACTCCCACCTTGTAAAAACATTTGGGTTCATGCCCCAATTTCTTTGCTTAACTCCAAGCATGTGGACTGAAATCATGCAGGCTGAGTTTTCACCTCAATTTAGTTGGACTCTTCCCAAAGAGATTCAGTAGCTTTCTAAAAACAAAGTTAGGGAAAAGATCCATTTTTGGCATTGTCAAAAACCCCTCAACATTACTTCAAATGCTGCAGCACTTGTACACCTCAAATTTGAGAAAAAATATTTAAAATGGACAATAAATTTGTTAAGTAATTTTTCGAGTCATTCAAACCTGGTCAGGCTAAAACACGCTGAAGCATCTCTATTTTGGTAGAGCTGTATGCAATAGCTCACTTAACCCATTTCCTTGGTCCCACATTTCAGCCAGCCCACTTTGCTTAACCCTGCCAGATAAAACATGCAAGGAACTTCACAAAGGTCTAAGTAAACTCCGCGGATTTAAAGCTATTTGCAATATTTAAAAGGGACTATATCCTCCAACTGATGAATACTGGATTACAAATTGAAGCGTTAAGCACACAAAGTTAAGGTGAAATGTAACACTCCAGTCAGTGGGGTTTTTTTCCCCTCCCACTTTCAGAAGCATATTTACTAAAAGTTGCCGACTGATAAATTTCCTTGAACTGCAAAACTTCTGATAACATTGACCTGCGTAAATACACTTCAGGCTGGCTAGAAATAAGCAAGTAAGCTATGATGCCAGTCACAGCAAATCCGGTTAAATATCACACAATAAACACTTGAAGAACAAAACCATCTTGTCAATCAGAAGAGGCCACAATACATAAAACAGGTTTTAATACAGTTCCAGAAACACTAAGTTGCCTGGAAGGGGAGGGGGGAAGATTCTGAAACAAACTAAGGCAGTGCTAATTTTATGGTTGCACAAAAAAACAACCCACCACATTTTCTCTGGTTAACGTAGGGTCAAAGTTCAATCAAAACCCTTCCTGAAAGAGCTGGTTGAGGCAGAGTGCCACCACACGTGGGCTGTACCACAGCAAATCAAAGTCATGTTGGTTTTAACTGACTTTTTTTAATATCCACACTACCAATTTTTTACTCCCACTTAAAGAAAACTGCTGAACTGAGTCTTCTGCTTTTATCTCCTTAATTAGTTCTGTAATTGTTAAAGCTATTTCAGAGGTTACAGGAAGGGGGGCCCCTTCCAATTGGAAGTTTTATTCTGAAACTGCTCATATGTGCAGGAAAAAACCCATCCAAGGACACGCTAAGATTCTCGGAACACCAGAAATTGCCATAATCTTGATGATCCATCAGTTCTAATACCTGAGCTGCAAACCCTTCTGAAATACTGAACACGTGCAAATGCAGAAAAGCTGGAGGGCATTACCAGAACCAACTCCCCTGTCAGGCTACAACTCCAGGTCACGGCATTTTGAGCTCTCAAATTACCGAGTTGAAACCCCGCCCCCCGTCCTTGCAGGTGTACAGCCCACAATACCGGGTGATCAATGCATCAAATGCTGCCTTGTATTTGTGTAGTTTTGCCACTGAAATTCAAGACTGGCAGGAATAAATTTCTACAGAGATAATAGCAACCGCCTTTGGTCGATGCATGAGATATTAATTAAAAAAAAGCAAGACTTGAACAAATTAATTCAACCAGTAAAGACACAGGAGTACCTAAATTTAATTACCATTCATAGGACAAAACCGCTGTAAACACTCACAAATGTCAGAGGCACAGGTGTAACTCAAAGCCTGTGGTCCAACCTCATTTTATTACGCAATCTGCAACCAGCTCTATTTGCCCCATGAGATGACATACCTTTTCATCACCCAAAACTCCCTCTCGGTTTTGCATAAGCATCCACTGCGGATATTTATTCTGTGGATTAGTAGTTACCAAATCCATTTTATTCATTTTTTCCACATTTCTGTTACTTCTACATAAAAAAAGAAAAATAGAGCAGTCAATAGTTTGTATAGAGACAGGCTGTTGCTATCATCAGGCCAGAACAAAGTTACAGAAGATCATTACCTTGAATTTCAAATGCTTTGTGCACAAAAATGGACACTTACAGAGCTGCCTGCATTAAACAGCAGAACAGCTTTAGGCGTGGTATTCTTGTTCACATGTCAGTAAAAAAAAACAAGAAAAAACCCGGGAAACGCTCTTAAAAGTCCTTGTGAGAAAGAAAGTTCTGTCTAGTTTTATGGAGATCAGTGACTCAGAAGAGAGGAGCACACCTACTGCCATCTCTGGTCAACACAGTCCTTGTTAATTTATCTGGTGTTTTAGATAACAGCACAGGAACCACCCACCTACCTTAAAAGCAGTCAGCTGCATTTGCTGATGAAGGAAGCCAGAAAAACTCCAATTCAAAACAAGAACTATCAGACTCCTATAAACATTGCCCCAAGGCCTGCATTTCCTGCACAGGACCTCCAGGCTGTGAGCCCACAACCAGGATAAGATAAAAACCACGCAGAATTTCTAAGGCAAACTATAGCCAAAGAAGGCACATGCTGCTAATCTCTCTGGTGCAGACTAGATAACGGCTGAAGTCCCTTACGAATTTGCTAGCCCCAGGCAGAAATTAAGTGAGCTCACCAAGCAGACGCAGCCTGTTCCCAGGGCACCAGGAAGCAGGGTGCATCCCCTGGAACGGGAAGGCTCTCCACAGAGGAGTTAGGAAGACAGGCTGTCCAAAACAGCAGGAGGCTTTCAGCCTTTACAACTGGGGTTTTCTTTCTGGGAAGCGGAGCAGGATTTCCTAGTTGTGAGCAAACGATGACCGATCAGAGCTCTTCCGACTTCTCCCCGGACGGCTTCAAGCATGATTTAGAAATCCTCCTGGAGATGGAAAAAAACAGGGCACGAAGAAATTCCTCGTGCTGCTTCTTCCTACTAGTCCCCAGGTGCTCAATACACTTAGACAACAGAATTGGGGAAATACCGTCTTAGTAAACACGTATTTTCCAGCGGCACTTCCTCGTTAAGAAGAAAGTGCAAATGCCGGGCTGTTTGTTTGTTTATTGGGACAAATCCGTGCTGTTTCAGTTCTTCAGTACTCAAAAACGCCTTCTGATTTTGTTAATTGATTATCTAGGCTAGGCAGACTTTTTCCCTTGGTTACCCGTCCGCTTCTGCGGCGGCATAACCCACTACGGCCTCAAAGACACCTTCAAAAACTATTTTAATACTAAAACAGCCACAAGACAGCCACTAGCAACCGCGTGAATTAGAGCCACTCCGCTCCCGGGAGACGCAATCGCTGGAAACAAGCGACGGGAGGGCACCCTGCAGCACGCCCGCCGCCAGCTGCCACCCCACAGCAAGGCACTGTCCCGCTGGGAAACGGGGAGGCCGCCCCGCCGTCATCCCCGCCTCCCGGTACCGCGGAGCAGGAGGGCCCCGGCGCACACGCTGAGGGCCCGGACGCCGGCAGCGG
>WEKW01009472.1:107972-139967 GCA_013389905.1 Sula dactylatra
AGGGCGAAGTGCTGGAGAGGACTCCAGTACCCCCCCAGCACCCTGGGGAGGAAGGGCAGAAGTGGGTGATGGAGGGGAAACGCAGCGGCGTCGGGGAGGACCTTGCAGCGGGGAGCAGGAGCCCTGGGGGGACTGAGTGCCCCCCCCCCCAACGGGGACACCCCAGCCCACCATCCCGGGGCTTCCACTCCCTGCTGCGGAGGAGAGGATGTTGGGGTAGCTGGACGGCTCTGTAGGGCCAGAGGGACAGGGCTGGGGAGCTGGGGACAGGCTGCCGTGCTTGGGCCAGGGGAGCATGGGGAGGTCTACAGGACAGGGAAGGCTGCCGGGGCGGAGGGGACAGACGACGAGGGCACCGGGGCTGGCGTGCCGCTGGAAGGAGGGCTCCTGTGTCTGGGAGGACGTTGGCCGGCCGGCGGGAGCCGGAGCAGGGGAGGGGAGAAGCACCCGGGATCCTTTTGCTGCGATGCTGCTGCGTGCCGTGGCGGTGGAGAGGGATGCAGGCGTCTTTGTAGGGAGAGCAGCGCCGAACAGAGATGCTGCCGAGAAGCTGAGCAGGCCCCTGATGCTGATGTTGTCATCCGTGTCTCTGTTATGTATTATTTCCAGCTGATTGGCAAAGATGGAAAGAGGGAGAGGAGGAGGAGGAGGAGGAAGGAATCTGGGAGGCTCTGGCCTGCACAGGAGCATTTATTCCCAGTCCCAGCAGCAGTACCATTACCCGGCCTCCTCCCAGGGGGGCTGCATGGAGATCCAGGAGCTGGCCTCCAAGAGGGTGGACATCCAGAAAAAGCGATTTTATCTGGATGTAAAACAGAGCTCCCGAGGCCGCTTCCTGAAGATCGCCGAGGTCTGGATAGGAAGAGGCAGGCAGGACAATATCAGGAAAAGCAAGCTGACCCTCTCGTTGTCCGTGGCTGCTGAGCTGAAGGACTGCCTGGGGGACTTCATCGAGCACTACGCCCACCTGGGCCTGAAAGGCGGCCACGGTCACCGGCACGAGCACAGCAATGGCAAAGAGCAGCATCCCCGGAGGCGACAGCAGCACCCGCCGCCTTCGCCTCCGGTGTCTGTCGGCTCCGAAGAGCACCCTCACAGCGTCCTCAAAACGGAGTACATTGAGAGGGACAACAGAAAGTATTACCTGGACCTGAAGGAGAATCAGCGAGGGCGCTTCTTGCGGATTAGACAAACCATGAGTAGGGGACCTGGCATGATGGGTTATTTTGGCCACAGCTTGGGACAGGAGCAGACAATCGTCCTTCCGGCACAAGGGATGATTGAGTTCAGGGATGCTTTGGTCCAGCTGATTGAAGAATACGGCGAGGGGGACATAGAGGATCGCCAGGGGGGAGGCGATGAGCCCCCGGAGCTCCCCGAAGGCACCTCCTTCCGAGTGGACAACAAGCGCTTCTACTTCGACGTGGGATCCAACAGGTACGGCATTTTCCTGAAGGTAAGTGAGGTGAGGCCGCCCTACCGTAACACCATCACGGTTCCATACAAAGCATGGACGCGGTTTGGGGAAAATTTTATCAAGTACGAAGAAGAGATGAGGAGAATTTACAACAGCCATAAAGAAAAAAGAATGGATGCCAGAGGGGACAGTGGTGAAGAGCAAGAGGGTCTCGAATAGAGTGCATTGGACTGGCCGTCTGGCAAAATAAACAAAACAAGCAGAAATTGGTGAGAGGGACTGACCTATAGTAATTTCAAGTCGCCCCATTTTTTTGTAAAGTCCTTTTCCGATAGTTCTTGCTAACTCCAGTCTGTAATGTTATAGGAGTCTGGTTATCGCGTTCAATTACACCCAAAACATCTCCGTATGTCTTACGAAAGTACCAACCTCCTGAGTCCGTATGAGTCAGCTGCTTCGAGTGTTGAAGACTATGGAAGTACATGTATCAGCACAAAAAAATCCGGCACTCTGACCTTTAAATAGTCTAGATAAGGCTTGTGTTGCACTTCAACGTGTTAAAAAAAACCAACCCAAACCTTATGCTGAAATGTATCCGTTTCTGCTTATGACGGGTTTTCCGGGACTCAATTCTGCCCGTACTCGGTCAAAAGGCTCAGCAGCGTAGCCGTAGGGCATTTATGACAAAAATCGACTTCATGTGAATTGCTGGTTTGTGTATGAGGAGAGGCAGAGGTTTTAGAATTAGCATCTGCTGGTTATTGAGCTTGAAACGATGTTCTGTGTGGGTAAAACCTCGATAACTGGTCAGAGCTTTGTAACGTGCTGGTGAAGAGCAGAAAATTTGTTATTCATTTCGTAGTTTTGTGCTGACCGAATAATCCGAGTATCCCAGGATAGCGAAGCTCTACTCGAGTGCTAAGCCTTCTGAATTAATGGCAATGAATAATAACCCACTCCTCATCTACGTGTTCTGCCCATGCGATGCTGGTGATTTTTTTTTATTTTCAATGCATTTGTCCAAAATTTCAAGAGGTATTTTTGTATTAGAGATGTTATGGGTTCCAACTGGCGGCTGTGGAGCAGGTATTCGGAGGTGGAGGGACCGCCGTGACTGAGGCTTCCGGCTTCTCTCCCAAACGTGGGATTAATGCGGTCGTGATGTTACCCGTGCGAGGAAAACACCCGAGTGTTTTTCTCCTCCCGCTGCGAGAAAGACCTTTGGGGGGTTTGGTGCACCATTGGATTCGTATAAAAAGGCATCTCTCTCATACTTACCCTTGGCATGTTTCGGAAGCCGTGGTTTACGCCATGTCGGGTTTTCTGTCATGTTGATTTTACAGGTGGTGTTGTTAGGAGATAATATCCGTGCTCTGCCGTCACCCCCTTCCCACCCGCTCAGAGCTGGGGCTGTCATGAAGCAATTCGATTCCTGATCACCCACCACCAGGTTTCAGTGTCGTCCCGCTAAAGTCTCTGTAACATAAGCTTTACATCTCAAGATATAAACTCTCTGTCAAGAGGGAAAATGTGTACAACTACCTGTTTAGGAGGTTGACGAAAGATTTTGAAAATTCTTTGTCGTGTCTTAAAACGTGAATACTTCTAATGTAAGGGGCTTTTCCAGCCTTGGGACGACCAGTTCCTTCCCCTCTGAAACCAGTGGGAGTTCGGTTGAGCTCCAGGTACTTCCAATAACGTGTTGCCCACCTTTAAGATTGTTTTTAAGTAGGCATTACTGTGTCTAAGCAGATACTTATAACCGTTGAATCGGTTTTTTACAGAGTGGACTAGTGTGCATGTGGACCAGCTATTCTCCCGTGCAACCACTACGTGTTTTGTTTTTTTAATCTGCTGAGAAACGAATTTATCTCCCACCAGACCATTCATCGCTCTTAGTCTGGACCCACCTGCACGTTGCACGGCCACGCTCAATCTGAATGCTATTACCTGTTAACGTCATTAACCATAACGAGAAAAGTTGGGGAAGCAGGGGTGGGAACCAAGAGGATAATCTGGACTTTAGTTTGGGTACTGAAAATAGTCAATCTGTTTCAACGTTAAAAAAAAGAAAAAAAGAAAAAAAAATAAAAGCTTGCACCAAAGTCACCAAAGAACCTTTAGGAAAATGTTACGGTTGTGACAAGAAGTAAGAAATTTAATTTCACTGTTTTAGGTGATTCCCCCTTTAGGTAAAACCACACATAGCAGTTACAGCAACCAAGCCTTTGGCTTAGTGCCAAAAAACACCCATCCATTTCTGCGTAGATTGCTCTTTCAGGTACTTTTTCAACTCTCAGAGAGATGTTCTCGCTTCACCACTTGAACAGCTAGCGGACCGTGATGAATCAGCTGGAGGTTAAACGGGGTACTGGTTCATCGTCGCTCGTAGGGCTTTGGTCCCAATGGTTTTAACAGGTCAATGAAAAAAAAAAACAAAACCAACGTTAAAATAACTCTGTATCCTATTATTGGTGTGAAACCAGAAGTTAATGAATGAGTCCTTGATGCGTACGTTAGCGTATCGCTGACTGCTGCTGCCCGTCACAGTGCCTGGCATAAAAAATTAACTTATATTCCAACGAACCGGAACTATGAATGTACAAACTTTTTACGCTCTCCTTCCTATTTCTACGTGGCATTCCTCCCCTATGAGCTTGACATCTCCCCCTCCCAGCCTGCCTTTGCCTCAAGGGATTGTAAAAGCTCCTACGCTGGAACTAGCCCGAGTAACCGCGTGTGTTGTAAGTGATCATGCCTTCCCTGTGTTCCTGTAGCATTGGTGAGGAAAATACTTGCAACGGGCAAAGCGATTGGAAAGGGATGTTTTCTTTACCGTTTTAAAAGAAAAAAAGATGCAAAATGGCTTTCCTTATTGCTGCCCATTTTTTAAAAAACCCTTTATCTTTTGTTAATGAATTGGCCTTCCGATGGCATTCGTTTATTGTAAGTATCACCGAGGAATTCAGCGTCTGCTGGTTACCGGGTCAGGCTTGGTTCTGGCACGCAGGTATCCCGTACGATTCACTAACGCATTTACTCCCCCAGCGCGGGATGCACCTTAGTATCCGAAACTGGATCGGGATATTCACGCTCATAGCCCATCACCCGTGGGTGAACCACCAGCCACGGGTTTCCACCGCAGTGGAAAGCACCGACGTTTGCAGATCTTGTCGTTGGAGGGTAGCACAGCCTCACTCGAAATGTAGCAATGCAAGACTTTAACGGTGAGATTTGGAAACGGGTTCCTTGTTATTTTTGGCAGCGCGTCTTCAGCTTCCAAGAGCGGCGATAACGTGGGCTGCTCGCGCGTGGAAGGGCCCATCGAGATGCTCGGCAGCGCCGAATCCCTAATGTGTTTTAAATGTTTGTTCCTGATGCCCTGAAACTGCCATGTCCCTTAAACTTGAGAAAACACAAGCTTATTTGCACTAGAAAGAACGGCCAAAAACAATCCTAAGGAGGACAGGGTGAAGAGCACCAGTCTGAACCTCTTTTTCTCACAAGAGAATTTCCTGTTGAAGCCCTCACCTCTGTTTCAAAATTGTATGGTCCCGGCAGAAAGTCTGTCAGTTCAATAATTAAATCGTAATGCACTTTATATTGTGTAAATAATAGTAGGAGCACATTTCTGCTCCCGCTCTGGTAAGGGGATGCTTCGGTAATGTAGTCTAATGCTGAAAGAAGCCGTCTCCTGCATGCACGTGTCTGTTAGAGACCTATCGTACTTGCTTGGTCCAGCTCCGCTCGTATGTTAAAGGACAGGCGCTATATTGAGGATCCTCTCAAACCACCAGGAGTGGGGTGATTTTTTTTTTTTTTTAAGTTGCGATTTGCAGAGCCGCTGAGCATCCTCAGCTCTGCCATCGCTGCGGCTCCTTGCCGCTTCTGCAAATCGGGCCCCCGACATTGTTGCTGAGGCTTAAAACCAGGCTTTTCACGTGTAGTCTTGACAAAGCCGAGTCCAACAGCTCCCTAGGACTTGGCTTTCCCCGCTGCTGGTGCAGAAGCTGGGGCGGTCCCTAAAAAGCTTATCCCGGGTGGAGGGGGCTTCCCCAGCCTTGCAGCCAGCGGGGGAGTTGTGTTAAGTCCAGCCCATTGAGCCAGCTTTCTTGGTAAAGTGCGGAGGCAGGGGCGTGCTAACGAAGGGTCGGGAAGCATTTTGCACTGGTGTAGTGAGGGTGACCCGCCGGGCGCTCCGGAGGGGATGGCAAAACCCGCCGTCGCGGGTTCGTCACGTCAAGTCTGGATGATGGACTTTACCCAGCAAGAAGCTGCAGCGGTTATTGGTAACCTACTCGTCGTCATAAGTGTCTCTTATCTGTATCCGTTATATACAAATTCATATTCACATATAGGCATTAATATATTTATGTGAGTATATTGTAGCCTGTAGTAGCTCGTAGTGAAATAATCTTATTTATCTGAAGTACACAGTCTAAAGAGGGGGGAGTTTTCTCCTACTACCGGTCTGGATAAACGCGTTATTTCTCCGAGAGCTGGTTGCGTGCTGCTTGTCGCAGCCCTTGTAAGAGTTCTGCTTTTAAGCACTCTCATCCCTTAAGTTTTTGGCAAGGCTGCAAGGGAAAAACGTAGTCAAAAGAAGGCAAAACTCTTCCTTGGAGGTGTCGTTGAAGTGAGGTGAGAGCTGTAAGGAAGAGGCAGCTGCGGGTAGGAGGAGGCACAGCTGCAGGTACTGCCAGCCACATCGTGCTTCAATGCCATTTTACAACCCCTGGCTCTGCAAATCTCTACTACCACGTTCATAAAATCCCAAGGAGAAGTATTAAAAACCCATCCTTCATACAAAAAAAAGAAAAAAAAGGCAAGCAATTAGCAAAATCAATGTCAGCACACTTTTTTTTCTGGTGAAGATGTCGTAGTCTAATGATAGCATCATTTTTTTTTCCCCTATGGCCTATTGAAGTGACCTAAACTCACAGGGAACAGAGTTGGTAGTGGTTAGGAACCTACTGCTCGCTTCACTTGCAGCCCTTTTATCCAAGCTTAGTAATTTTTATAGCAGAAAAAGGTTTATTATTGTGTATTTTTATTGGGCAGATTTTGCACCAGGTTGAAAACTAATTAGTAAGCGGTTTTAGGTCCACGACATTCCTACTTTTGCTGTACGTGCAGTATATATATACAATTTATAAAATAATTCTTAAAGAAAAGTATACCTTCTGTTTAATTTTCTATGCTGCTTCCTCCAAATTTAGAATGCCCTTTTTATTTTTAATTACTTAACGTGTTGTGATGTCTAAAATTCACCTTTCCCCTCCTACCCTTTCATTCCTTTCAAGTAAGGGTTGTATTCGAAATAAAGAGTTCATCCGAGTAAGAGTGGAAATAAAGGCTACACTTAACGTGTCAGAAGCTACCTGCGTAAACCCGAGCGAGGCTGTCGCCTCGCAGCCTTTGCCGAAACAAATTGTCCCCCCGGCGTTGATCCTGCCGGCGTGAACGCTGGCATTGGGGAGCAAAGCTTGTCCAGCATATCCGAGATTTCCCAGAGGACCGGGAGAGCGTGATACTCTCGGATAGACGCCCGGCAGGCTGGGACCGTGGACCTTGTCCGCTTGGATGGGCGTGTTGGCGGTGGCTTGAGGTGGCAGCAGGTTTAAGCTATCCTTCTTGTACCTGTGGATGATGCCATATACACGAGTTGTTTCCCAGCTGTAGGGCACGCTCCCCGTTGGGCAGTGGGTTTATCATCTTTACATTATTAATGCTAGTGTGGTGATGTCTTCTGTTGAGCCCCCTTTCATCTGGAGTCATTAAAATTTCATGGCGTAGATGCGAAAACAAGCAAATTTGAGCGTCTGGAGAAACAAGATTCACCCGTTGGGCTTCTTTCTTGTCTGTAGAAGTGAAAGCTGTGGTTCGTGTGAAGGGTCTCGGTTGCCCTCTGCGTCCTACATGCTTAGCCCATCGGTGCTGCGAAATCACGGCTGCGGACGTTTTGGGGCGATCCGGTCTCGCCTAAAAATGGCTGACTTCTGTCATGACCACAGGAAAAAAGCCCTGGCTGGGGGACAAGGTGCTTCTGGACTCGGGCGTTTTGGAAAAAGCAAAAGCCAGCTCTTTCGCCACTCTGTTTCTCAAAAATCTGCAGAAGCTTTTGTGGGCTGACACCGAATTTTCTTCCTACTATTTTGTCACGCTCGTGTTCAGTTTCCCACCTCTACCTCCATAAAGGCAACAGTATTTTAAAGCATTGAGGTAAAATAAAGTATCAGGAGCTCCTGATAGGTGGCGTGGATTAAAAATTGGTTTTCCAGAAATGTCAAAGCGTAAATTGAGGTTTTAGAAGCCGGACGTCATTTTGGCGTTCCTGTGATGGATGGAATTAGATCGTTCCTTCCACGTGCCGAGGCCTCATGCGAAACGTGAACCCGCAGCCTCGGGGCTCTCTTAGGTACATTAACTTCTAGAAAGGTGCACGCTGGATGTACCTTCTGGCCTTCTCATGCTTGTTGGACGTGTTTTGTGTTTGTACTGTATCCAGAGGTACTGGCCTAGCCTCGAGGTGCCTGGCCGCCACCCCATTAAAACCATCATTAACGATTTGCTAATTCATCTTCCTAATTGATAGGCTACCTCAAAACGCTTGGAGTGGCACACGGAAATTGCTGGCTCTGTACAGAGTAGCCGCCGTAAATAAAAAAAGACATACTCCCATCTTTTAGGTGTTTCAGACCTATCCTACGTACTAGTATTCAACAGGGAAGGATAACGGCTCCTGCCTTGGAGTTGTTGGCTGGAAACGCAGCCGGTCAGATGGGTTTCTTAACCACGGTGGGGGAAATCCATCCCTCAGGCAGAAGTTTGCGTCTAGCTGTTTCTTCATCTTGATCATTTGCCTCGCCAAGATTAATTGAAGGAAAAGACCGCCCTTTGTGTCGGCTGCTGGAAGACAGCTGTCTAAGCTAAGGCTCTCTGCCCAGCCCCACGAAGCGCAGTGCTGATATAACATCTGTGAATTTATATGCGCGTGACACACTAATGAACATAGAGAGAAGGGAGAGAGGAATATTAAATATATATGTATATGCATATACATATTAAAAATAGTAATTTTTTTTCCTGTTTTTAATAGGTCCTTCCCTTTTGAGACGTTAAAATGTTAGCTGTCGTCTTTTCTGTTTCCCTTATCAGAGATGTTCAACGTGCAATACGAGCAGGGAAATAGATTTCACAAGCAATATCAACATACTATACTATTAACGTTAAATCTTTACACTACAAATCGCGTGCAATAGAATCTGCATTTCAAAACAGCAGAGGGTAGGTGGGATAAAAGACATGGGTTAACCTCAGGCTCTTACAAGTATTCCCATCTGGTCGTTGTTGTGAGCACGTTGTTGGCACGATGCGGAGGGAGAGGGGGAGTAAGAGCAGAGATAAGCGCTTCCCACCGAGGCAGAGGAATGAAAAGGCAGGAGGGGGCGGAGGGAAGCGAGGACAAGATTCGTGCTCCAGGGAATCGCAGAGCATGACGATGGTTTTATCTGCGGTAGGAGGAGTAGGTGGCACCGTCAGCGCTGGAGTCCCGCAGAGCTGGGGAAAGAGGCAGAGAGCCTGGATCCTAACGCTCCTCCAGGGACCAGGGTGGGTCTCTTTGGCTGGGTCTCCTTCCTCTTTGGGACACATCTGTCCGGCAGTAACACGCTCGGCAAGCATCAAGTCTTGCCGACAAACCCATCAGGGCCAAGCGAGTCCAACAGATGGAGTTACTGCTTTTGCAGCTTGCTTTTTAAGACTCGAGTGGCTTGGCTTGATTGCTGGGACGCTTGCCCAGGAATACCTGCAGAAGCTTAGGGGAGCGTACAAGTGTTGGTGGCCTGTAAGGTTTCCTCGTGCCATCCCAGTTTATGGATGCTCACGTGTGCTTTTCACCGGAGCCTTGCTCCGCACGCTGCTCTGGCTGCCTCCTGCTCCGGGAACTCGCTGGGGCTGTGTGATGGAGGGTTATGTTATCGATGGGGCAGCTGCTCTTTTCCATTGCAGAAGAAGGGTGTTGGTGAAGGCTGGAGGGCATCAGGGGGAAAGAAAGCGGCTTTCAAGAAACAAGCTCCGTGCCTGTCTTTGCAAAGGGGTTTGTGTCATTTTTAACAAGACTCTTTGCAGATGATCACCACCTGTATCAGCTTGGTTTTCCTGGGCACCGGCGTTGGTACTCTGAGGTCTGATGTACAGAAGCGGTCAGTGTTAACAGCTGTTGAAAGCTGTGCTTTGAACGGGCGAAGTGCTGTAATAATTGGAGGACTCTGGAAAGGTTGTCAGTATCTCAAGCTGGGCCTCCTGATAATGGAGACTGGACCACTTTGGCTTTATTCTGCCTGTGCCTCTGTTCCCCACTGATAAAACGGGGTGAATGATACCTCCCTACCTCAAAGGGGTGTGGTAAAGATGAGTGCATTTGGCGTTAGGGTTTTTGTGATGACCTGATACTGATCAATACTGATGGTCTCCGAAAGCAAAACAAGAAGAAATTCGGTGTGAAACGTGCTGAGTAGATACGTACGCAGTGTTTGGAAGGTACGCGTAGGTAAGGCTTGGATCGCGTACAGAACGGTGAATGAAAAAGAAACCAATATGCTAGAGGAGGAGGGAGAGTTGTAAGAGATCACGTAGTTAAGCTCTCTATGCGTATGTCCAAAGCAGTTGGAATTAAGGTTACTCAGATAATCCTTAGTTCTGGCACTTCCCTGACCTTCGATTGCTCGGTTTTCCAACTTTTTTCTTCTCCGCCGTTTCATCTGAAGCTGTATCGGTGTACTGCTCAATAACACCGGGTTGTTCAATAGATTAGGGTTTTCAGTCCCGAATGGAGTTTCACAAGCCTTGCAGGAACTCCTCCACCTCCGACTTCCCTTCCAAGAAGGAGGAAAGACCAAAGAAGTCTAAGGGCAAGGAGGACGAGAGCACGTGGTATAAGATTTATTACAGTAGGGCTGGCAGGGACCTCTGGAGAGCACCAGATGTGGTCCCCCGTTCTGAGGGGGAACTAGCTAAACCTGACCCGTTCCTCATATTGTTTTTTAGCCAAGCTGGTTCTCAGTAATCTGCAGACAGTTACAAAGGAGTAACCTACCTGACTCTAAACTTATATTTGCAAGTAAGAGGGTGCCTCTAACAGTACGTTTCAGGGTCCACACAGCGAAAAGCATCTACATTTTCCGCCTGTTGAACAACCTGGAAGAAATCTGCTCTTTTAAATCTCCAGTGATGGATATTCCCAGCCTCCCTCCCCGAGCTGTTTCAGTGGTTCACCCTGCTTACTCTCAGATACTTTTCCTGCAGTCCAGCCCGTGTGTCCCTTGCTTCCATCTAATTCTATCGCTTTTTGCCTTACAGGCCATGCTCTCAAGTGGAGGTATGGAAACAGTCTGTTCCCTTCCTTGCTGCAGCTTTTTTACATAATTAAAGACTGTTGTCAGGTCTCTTCTGCATCCTTTTCTAGGCAAATACAAAGCCTTCCACCAAGCGTAATTTTTAGCCCTCGTCATGTTCTTGTTGCTTTCTGATGAGTCCATCTTCTTCTTGAATCCAGAATTACAGAATCCAAAATTGGAACAGATATTCTCGCCTCGATCTTACCAGCTTCAGGTGGAAGGATTGCAAACAATACAAGGTTTTGTACAGCCAGTACACTGGTTTTTTTGCAACAGCATACTTGCTGCCCCTAGACCAGTTTGTAACTCTGTGTCCTCCCAGGTCCTCTTTGGCTGAGCTACTACCAAGGCAGTCATTTCTCACTCTAGGTCTCTACTGTAGTTCTTACCCTTCTTCAATAGTTTTAGAAAATCTTGACTACTAAAATACCAGAGCACACATTTTCTGCAAAGCTTTGCAATAGAAATCTGTTCTGTACGTGGTGGGGCGTCAGAACACCACCTATCATTCACGCCTCTGCTTATTTCTGAATTGGCATAGAAAAAATAGCCCATCAACAGGCATTCTCCTAAATATTAAATATCCTCCTAAATACTATGACACTCTCCCGATCTTCACGATAGAAGCAGTGACTCTAGCACTAACAAGATACCTGTTTAAACACAAATGTAAAGAACGCGTCTAGTGACAGTATAAGCTCCCTGTGCCAATTTGTTTGGAAATAAAGGCTTTCCTTTGTGCTCCCAAATCTCCAAGGATTGTTACAGAAGTGTATTTTCGTCACGCAATAACACGAATAGTCACCAAAATATTTACATGAACTTTGCTAGCTTTAACTAAGTTTTTGTCTGATTTGGCGCTCCTCTCTGCCTCTCCCGTTTCCTGTCCTACCATCGTCATTCGTGCTCCTGCTCCGTCTTTCCCTCCTCTGACACCTGTGGGCTTTCTGATTTTCTGCAGCGTTAGTTCGGCATTGCTGTTACTCATCTCTTACAAATTGGGATCTCAAAGCAAAACTGGCCAGCACTGGAATTTTAGTTTTTCATGATCTTTCCAGCGGTAAAACACCCCGTAGAGAAAGAGCTCATTCGGCTTTGAACAGCATCAGAGCATCAGGTCATTATCGGGACCTGGAAAAAAAAGTCCCCAAGTGAGCAAGACACTCAGCGTTGGCATTCAGTCCCAGGTGGCTCTGTCTTTCACGGGGATGTCCCTCCTTCCTCCAGATAGGTTTTAAGCCCCTCTGTTGATTTCCTGGGCGGGGAGGCTGCAGGTTATGCCGCTCAGAAAGCCTTTCGGCTACCCTGTCTTAACGTGGTTGTGTCACCATCTCCTTCCCACCCGTGCTGCAAGCAGTGCCCACCCAGCCGTGCCAGATAACTGTCTGAAGAACCCTGGGTTTTTGGTTTTTTCCAACTCCCAGAAGCTTTGGCCGCACTGCAAGTTAATTGGTATTTCCTTAGTAACATTTTTGTTGTGAGGAGATCTAACAGTTTTGTGTAGGTATAACTATAGAGAAGTTCCTCCTGTTCCATGCAGGTTCTCACACTGCTTTATAATCACTCGACACGTATATCTGAGCGCCTTCCAGAAGTGCATTTAAGCATACGACTAACATCTGTCAGGCAGCAGTTGCTCTTTCTTCCCTCCTCTTCCTAGGGGAAAGGTTGAATGTGCCAATGCAGTCCTGGTATTTTCAACGTAAATTAATTATCCCTGCTGTTCTGCGTTAACGCTGTATAGGGTGAACGCTGTATAGGATGTGCTGAAGCACATCGTGTGCTGCCAGCAGCAGAGCGCGATGGCTTTGCGGCACGGGAGCAAACCAGAGGGCTCGCGGCGGGACGAAGTCCAGCATTTGCATCGCTCCCACCGCTTCCCTCGGTAACTGTGTTGAACAGGAGTTGTTTTGTCTCTGGAATTTCCCCTTCGACCGTTGCTGCTGTGCAAACTGTTATGTTTGCTTTGAGCGTAGCGTGGAGGAGTTTGCTCTGCTGCTGCGTGGTTGGGAATTACCTGATGTAAAAAGACCGTCTCTCCTCCGGGAAGCTCGCAGGGGGAATTTAAGGCCAGAGACAGCAGGTAGGTTCAGGCAGGGGAGAGGTGACGGAGCAGTACTCTGGATTAAATGAAAATCAGTGTGCAGTCAACAGATGTATTTCTGTTTGGGATGCATTCATGATAGCTGCTTTTTCTTTTCTTCCAATTTTTGAATGCTCCCAAGGTCTTTATACAAAGATCAGATCTCCTAAGATCAGAACAGATATTTGCAAGGGAACTGAGCTGCCTCCGAGGACAGTCTCTTTGCCGAGACACCAATGAACTCTGGAAAGAGTTTGAAAACTGTAGCATTGTGCTGGTGCCACTTTTAAAAGAGTTTTTCCCAGCTGGGCGTCGCAGCGGGGATAAGCAGAGGCCGTTGTCAGCCAAGAACAGAGGGCAAGGCTTTGATTCAGTTCAATAGTAGTATTTATCCTAGATCCTAAAACTCAGTTAATGCAAGCCCAACGCTTTTCTTCTCTCTTCGCCTTTCGTGGCGGGTGCAGGATTATACTAGTGCGCCTGTGTCTAGTAGTTAGTCCTCCACTCCGGGAAGGATTTTAGGGCAGACTGCTGTGTTTCTCTGAGCTCCGACGCTTTCGCAAATTCACAACGGTAAATAGCAGGGGAAGAACTAAACCCAAGGGCCAGCCCTAAAACTTGTTTGACTAAACCATTTATGTGTTTCTAGCTTCTAAATGATGTCTGGCAAGGGAATTTTGTCAATTGGTGTTAATTTAACACGTCCATCTCCCCTTCCACCCCAATCATCAAAAATTATTTTACTTTCAAGTCCTCTAAAGCTGTAGCGTGTCTCCTGTTGATGTGATCGCTTTCCTTTCTCTCTGAGATGTGAAAGGTTTTGTTAGACCCTTCCCAAAGGTTGTGTGCACATCGCTGTAATTAGCGGTGACGTTTTTTAATTTAAGCATTTTTAATAATCCCTCCCCATTCTGGTAAAATTAGGAAAAGAGTTTTTTGGCTCTAGCGCTTACTTATAAAGCCGAGAATAGGCACCACGTTTCTCGAGGTGAACCAAACCTCGTGCCTCTTATCTCAGCGCGTATCCTTTAAACTGGCATTTTATTTTTTGCTCTGTCTGGGTGCAAAACATCAAGGTCACTAAAGCAGCATGGGTAGCAACCCCTGGAGATGTTTATATGGCTCGTGCATAGGGACATTTTCCTCTCGCTTTGCTCGCAGGGCTCAGACCTGGTTGTGCTGTTCCTTTTCCCAGTTTGACCACTAAGAGTATTTATCAGTCCAGTTCATGCCTCGTGGGCAGCCTGGCTCAAAAGCCCTAGATCAGGTTTTTCCTCAGAACTTCACCACCTTTTTTTAAGCCCTTGTTTATGTACCTCTCTGGAAATGTTGTGCAAAGCCCAAATGTGCCTTGGTTCCCTCCATCCCCGTGCTTTTGCGAACTGCTGCAGCCGACGTAGGACAAAAACACGCACAGCTGGTTATATTTTTCCCAGTCAGTCGTTTTCCTCTGTGTCTATTTTGGTATGCTTTGGCCTTAACCATTCCAGGGACCAAAGGCGTCCTGTTCTGCAGCTGTCATTTGCTTCTGCAGCTGTTGTGTGGATGGTGGGGCTTTGGGAGACGTTAACTTTAGGTTGAGGCGGGTTCCTGTGGGGCTTGGGGTGATGCTGCAGCAAAGGAGTAGTTATTTAATCATACAGCCAGTCATTCCCTCACTGATGGTTCTCATGTTGAGTAGGGTTGCGTGAACCAGTTACCTGGGGCAGATTTGATCACGCGCTTATCGTAGGCTAGCTGCTTCCTCCAGACCGCTAGCGTGCAACATCTTGCTTGTAGACAACGTGTGACAGCTTCCCCAGGGGGGAGCTTTCCTGTGTCTGCTACAAGTATTGCTCTGATTCTTGCTTCTTGCCACAACTCGATGCTGTGCCTGGATCCTTTGTTATAGGTAACCTTAATTTTGTTTCTTTGAACGCAGAAGTAGGCTGCAGTCTGGAAATATGCGTCTTGAGCTAAACGTTGCCAGGATTTCATCCTCCCTGGGACCTTTAATTTGGTTGCAGAATAATTAGAGTCGCTTTTTTTCTGCGTGCGTAACAGCAAGGTGCTTCCGCATCGGTTTGGGAATCGACCCAACGGTTTGATGTGGGTTAGTACATTCAGGTATGTGGGATGAGCATACCCACAGCAAAGTAGGTACAAAGATGTTGAGATAAGAGCTGTGCCTCTGCCAAGTCTCCCGTCTAGTCTCTTACAGTCCTGCACTGGCTCCGGTTGGTGCAGTGGGTGACGGTGCAGGGAGCCACCAGGACCAGGGACCATCAGAGCCTGCACATGGGACCTGCGTCCAAGTGGCAACAGAGACCTGAGCTCTGGCAAGCTCAGGCAAGGCAAGGGACCACCGTTCACACGTATTGTATATCGCGGTATAACTACGAAGGGAAGGCGTAGGCAGCTTTATCCTGGATACCGCAGGAGCCCAACTATTTTAGCCTTCCTTTTCTGCCTCATGGGACTTTCAACTGTTGCCTGGTGCTCAAATAAGGCAGCCGCTCTGGAGAGCGTACAGGCATTTCTGTCCTGGGATCGGCGTGTGCCGGCATGCAGGCTGCACGTAAGCTTGCTGCATCCTGGCGCCTGCGCTCGGTAACGGCATTTTCTGCTTACGCCAGCACAGTCGTCCCTCAGCGCTGTCGGGGCTGGCCCTTTGAGTTAACAAGTGATAAGTTCCTTCTATCTTATTAAAAAAAAAGAAGAAAAAAAAGAAGAGTGAGGGGCTGGAGTCACCGATGAACATTTTCACAGATGCTGCTAGCTTTTAACTGTGGGTTATCTTGGTGAAGGCATGTTACAGAGACTTCTCTTTTAAAAACAGCTTAAAACTGTCAGTTTATTTGGCAGTGCATGTTTTGTGCTCATATGTGTGCATCCCCAAGAAAACCCACAATCCAGAGCGTAAGGCAGAGGTGGTGCCCACTTACTCCTCCCTGCAGCTGCAAACTGCAGTTTAACCCGTTGCTTTTCTCACCTCTTTTCTGCCCTTAGGAGACACTTTCTAAAGTAGGGATAACCTCCCTAAATGTGCTTATCCCTTTTTAGACAACCCACAGCCTCACAAGGTTTCAACAGCAGCCCACGGTTTCTGAAAGCTTCTTGCCATTTCCGAGGTGATCCAAGAACAGGAAGGGACTGCAGTTCTAAACCTGGCAGAGATGCAGTCGCTTTTGCTGGCTAACCTATAAAGGAGAAGATGTCACCCCCAAAGTATTTCTGCAAGACCCCCCAAAAGAGGAACAGAAAGTTAGAGGAGCGAGCTCTTGAGACTTCAGCCAAGAGGTAAGAGTGAAGACTGAGCCATGGCTTGGACTTTGCAGGCTCCCTTGGAGAGCACGGCGGCTCCCTGGGTTGGACTGATCTACTACCCCTGTTATTTGTCTCCGAACCTCCTCCCGAGACAGGCTCTGAAGTGCCCTCCTGCAGAGAGGTGCAGCCTTCTCAGCCCCTCTGTGCCACTGGAGGAGAAAGAGAAGGCACCAACTGGAAGATCCTCTTAACTTCCTCACCTTCTCAGGCTCTCCACAAAGTGAAGTTCCTCCTCCTCCTCCATACTGCAGCCCTTGAACTGTTGCAATAAGCCCTAGAGCTGCCCTCTCTGGTTGTTCAAAACCTGTGCCGACCTCTTCCTCTCAGCGAGGCTGAAGATGCTGTGCAAAAGAGAACAAGCAAGAGGCTAAGACATGGGTATTTTTCACTTGCCTCAGCCTGAACACCAGCCTCCTCTGGGCTTTCAGTCTTCCAAGAGCTTCCCACCTTTCTAGCCAAGCAGTTTGTTTTCTAGAAGAAGAAAAATCGGTAGCTTTGTGCTAGCGATAGCTGGAGCCCTCTTTTACTAGTGAAGGCATTTTCTCCCTCTCCTTTGAATTTTGTGTGAATGCAGAAACTAATGCGAAATAAGAGTTGTAATATCGGGAAAGGGGAGATCAGAACAGAATGTTCCTCTGGATAGGGTTTGATGCAATTTGAAGCTGCTTGTAGAAGATTGGCTGGAAGGTAAACTGATTTGGGCTAAAAAACCTGGTGCTGTTAAACTATGTTAGTGATCCATTAGTAGATGGTCCGAAATAGCTTTTTTGTGACCTCTGACCTCTAGGGAAGATAACCATATTTTTGATCTTAGATTGAAGGTGCAATTCGTGCTGGAAGAAACTTACGTTCTTTAGAAACCATCTCAGGATGGCGTTTACAAACCAAAAATCACACATCTGAATCAACACCAGGCGAGCGTTTGCAGAGCGCTGTCACTGAGCTAGCCAACCACGCTGAATTCTGGTTATACAGGAGTTGTGATCCACCCCTCTGCCTTCGTGGCGGCACAACATTTCTAATAAACACCCGTGTACTGTGAGAAGGGGTTGCGATTAGACGAGCAAGGAGCTCCTGTATTTGCAGCGTCCTGCTTTTCACCTGGGCTCGATCCATTGACTGTAGAGGTGTCATCCCCCCCCAGGTGAAAGCGGTCCCCTTCAGTCTTCCCCTGTTGCGTCGGCGCTGTGGCGCCCTACAAGGTGGTAGATGCTGAGGTGGGTGGTGAGTTGGAGGGGTGCGTTTCGAGGGTAGTACTTGGTCACCGGCGGTTGTCTAGGATGCTGTGGCTTTTTGTACAGCAGAAAAAAATCATTTCTGGTCGAATTTCAAGTTAGGGGACTGTTCTCTGCCAAGCTACCCACCCCCGCTGTTTCAACTCTACGTTATTCTTTTTCTTTCCACTGGTCCTGTTATGCACCACTCAACAGCTGCTGCATTTAATCCCAGAAGCTGTAGTTGGTAGCGAGCAAAGTGATCTCCATATAACCTCTCTCCTACTCATAAATGTGCATTATGAAGCTTAACCAATGGTAATAAAATGTTTTGCTTTCAACATGTGGTCCCTGTGGTCCAATGTTCCCATCTTCAGGCACCATCATTACAGCAGGGCAATATATTGCAGTTATTCTGTTGCCCCCTAGGAACGTGCCTCATAATGTTGGACGCAGGGATCATTGACATCTAGCAACGCATGTGGATGCCCAGCGAGGAGAGATGGAGAACACCGAGCAGAGCGGTAGCGAGTTGGTGGTCGTAGCATCCCCAGGTAGAAGCAGCAGCTGTGGTTGCGAGGTCCCCGTGAATCAATCTGTCACATACATGTTGCTCCCCTGCATGCGTTTGCTCTTTGATGAAGAATGTATCTTGACAGTCAAGGAAAAACTGCTGCAACGGGAGGACGTGCCGAGGCGCTTGGCGTCTTGCTTGGCTGTGACCCAAAGGTGCAGACCCACGTTTCCATGAGGTAGTTTCGCACTGCAGTGTTGTGTTAGAGCCTCTTCAGGGACAACGGTGGTACGTTGGGGAACAGAAACAGATTACATGCCTGATACTTGGGGGGGGGGGTGGTCATCCCTTTTATGACTACTCTGCAGGTTCATGGTTTTATATGTTGGATTTTTCTTTCCTGCCTACAGAAAACGGGATTTTTACGTCATCCTGCACCATGGATATTTTTGCGCAGGGGGAGAAAAGTTGCTTCTCATCCACGTTTAAGTAACCGTACAAAATGCAGAAAGTCTGCATTTGGAATCTCATCTTGGTTTGCACATCATCGATGCTTTTATTGAAAGCATCTTTTCACATAAAAAAAATTTAAAGGTCGTATGATTTTTCCATCTCGAAACCAAAAGCTTGAATTTCAAAGCAGGGATCTCCAAGCATCGTTTCTGTGGCACGGTGGGTTGCATGAGCCCTACAGCTGGTATTTGTTGAACAGGATGCAGTTTCTCATACTTGAAGTTTATAGCGTTTAGTTTCAAAGCAGAATTTCCCAGGCAGAGCACTCCCAGAACGGTAGCAGTACGTATCTGAATATACAGCTTTTCCAGGCAATGGTAACACAGCCTTTTTTTTGGAGATTGCCATTTTGTAAATAAGCTTCTTCTCGAGCAGCATGTCTAGTACTACAAAAGATGGATGATTATTTCTTCCCGGAATCGGTCTTCCGCTGCAGGATCTGGTTTGTGTTGCGATAATTAGCATAGAATTAAAAATGGCCCCACATCTTCAGTTCACATTATGCCTCTGATACCAACTGATTGAGGATCGCATTTTATTCGGCAATAGGCTGTGTCTGGGTATCACTTTGTTCACCACTGAAAATCGGCATTTAATTGTGGCTCACAGATATTGCAGGCTTCGACACAGCAAAAGAGTCTGCCTCCAAAAATAAAAAGTTGCTTCTAATAAACTTTCAGATTAGTTGTTTTTTGGAAACTGGAAAAGTTGCCAAAAATATTTAGATTAAAATCTAGCAGGCCGGCTGAAGCAGGATTTTAAAAATGCCTTCAAAATCCAGGGCTCCGGCTGAAGGTGAGGTCACGGGCTAGCACGCAGCCTTTTCTCCCAGAAAACCTGTAATAGCTTTTATTGTAAAAAATTTAACAGGGTTGCCAGTCCAGGTGGAGGCAAAATTGCAGGGACTCTAAGGTGTGGCCAACGGTGTGTTCTTAGGACAAACTAAAGCAGCAAAAATTCAATGCAATGTGAAAACTTCCTTGTGAGAGCAGTGCAGGAAATGACTGTACAATTTGAAGCAGCGTCCTAGCATTAGATTTATTATCCACTTCCACATCATCTGCCAAAAGTCCTTGCAGTTGGAAGACAGGAAAGAACATGTTGTAAAAAGACCTGGAAAATAAGCAATTTTGGTACGGGAGTTTTCACGCTGGTAAGTTTTCCGTACGTACAATGTTTGGATTTGATCTCAACATTGAAGTCAACGGTACTTAAACCAAATGTTATCCCAGCGCCTACACATAGGAAATGGTGATATATGCCAGTCTTGCAGGATCAGGTTTGAATACGGTCATGTGAAATGCTTCTTCGCCCAGGATAATGCTCCGCGATTGCTTTTAAACCCGCAAGACTCCACCATCATTTACGATAAAGCCGTGGTGCGCAACGCTTCTCCCCCACAGCGCTCACTCTTCTTTGCCGATGGACTTGTTCCTCGCTGGGTGGCAGGGTTGTGGCCACGTACGCGCGCTTGTCTCCTTTCCCCAGACCTTGCGGGCTTTGGCAACAAGACTAGATATATAATTTCAGCGGTTTTCTTACCTGGACTGTGGGTTGAGATAGTTGCGTTTCCCCACCGGACGCCTGCAGAAGTCACAAGCCCCCCTCACTGTGGGGCACCGCCAATCTTGCGCTGCCCTTCTCCAGCTCCCACGTCTTTTCCAGGTTCCTTTCTTTCCAGTTGTGTGTCTGCAAAGGTGGATCCACATCCATAGCCCCTGGATGCATGACCTTGCTTTTTGCTTGTTTAAATACAGGTCTTTGTGGCAGTAGCGGAAATAAGTGACCTGGATTTGTAAATCTGTTTTTCCCCCGGGGTGTTAGTGTTATCTGCTTCTGAAAAACCATCTCCCTAGTGCTTGCTCTCTGATGAGGAAGACATCTGCAGCTGTACCTGAAGCATACCCAACGTACCCTGCCTAGTCCAGCAAGCCAATACTTTTGTTTTAAAAAGAGCTTTCTCCATAAAAAAGATTCGTAGCCGGCTCAGGCACACCAGATGCTGGACAGCCAGATGTTGCCTTGTACAACGCTTAGGAGCGTTGACGGCGATGCATGCAGGGTCCACTTCTGCTATTCAGTGTGCTTTTTCTGGGGTCCCTACTGAAACATAGTGAGAATTGAAGGTCTGGTTTCCCCTTTCTCATTTGCTGCTTTTGTTTTGGGAGAAGACACCCTGTTTTCACAAGCGCTGAGCTCCCGAGGTAAGGGGATGGAACGGCACTGCTGCAGCCTGCCCCAGCTTGCTGGGAGCTGCTTCCAGCCCAGGGTGAGGACTGGGAGCAACGCAGACCTTAGCGGGGAGGTTTCCTGCACCCTGTTTCCAGCGAGCGGAGTCGTTGCTCTTCGAGCATGAGTATAAAGGTAGGGTTGGGCTTGCAGCTTGACACAGGGGAACACTAAAGCAGATGTCAGCAGCTGGAATAGGCGATGAGGCAGTCGGAGGGAAGCGTGCGCTTAAAAAGAGAAAGGGGAAGTGCCTGACGTCCGTCGGGATGAATCCTTCTCTTCCAGCCTCTTTCCAGGAGCATGCTGATCCAAAGTCCTTCTCCGGAGCGTTTTCCTTCATGAAAGTGAAGGCGGGACGTTAGGAACATCAGTGTTTACTCGACCACCTTCTTTGTCTTGTTCTTGCATTAATTGTCCTTTGACTGGTAGGGTGGTTAAGAAAAAAAGCCAGCTTAATGCATAGTCAGAAAGCTAAAAAAAAAAAACAAATAAAAAAGCAAACCACAAATAAATAGGTAAATAGGCTAACTGTAAGATAGCGTGTAAAAGGAGGCAGTCTGCGGCGTGACTCCTCTGTAAAGTGCATGATAAGCATCGGTGAAGCTTGTTGCAGACACTGTGCAGGCTTTCCAGGGTTGCTTTTGCTAGACTTTGAGTATCATAGTTGCAAAGACTCGTAAATGTTCCGAGAGAGTCTTGGTTTTGGGGTGGGTTTATTTTTTCGTGAACTGTGACCACTTGCTTTCTGAATGGGCTTGTAGTGATGGAGTTAATGGAGCTGTTCTTTATCGTAACCTAAAAGGTGTCAGTCGTTTGCTCGTATGTGTTCACAAGGTGAGCCGTAGCAGTATGCATCTCTCCGCAATGGTGTGATTTGAAGCACTTTTGGTGTGGCATGTGCAGTTGCAGTGCTGTCTGGTTTTAATTTCGCCCCTAGCTATCCCCCGCGTTCTACCCGTGTTTCGGACACTGAACCAAACTGACTTTGAAACTAGCACTTTAAGTACTAGTAGTCACTTTGCTTCTGACTATATTGAGCACTGCACTTTTGTAAGTACTATTAGCACTGAGTTTTGAACTGTTTATTTTCCCCAGTCTATTTAGCCTCTTAGGCGCAGTGTTAATTACTTAGGGGCCATCAGAAGATAATTTCGAGGTGTATGTGACCACTGTCTGGTGCCTGACTTCCATTACATATCTGTTAGCGATTTCATAAATTAGGGAACTGAACCCGTCCAAGCTTATTTTACACAACAGATCGAACATCTAAATCACTGACGTCCAGGTAGACGTGGCTGTTGTAAACTTTGAGGTCATACGGAGACCTAAGCGCATGGCTTTTAAAAACACCAAAGATACAGGAGAAGTCTCAAAAGGGATCGGGATGGTGCAAGATTATCTAATTTACACTTGGAAATGAGCGGACCGCAGGATGCGAAGCAGACCTGGAGTGAGAAATGTAGGGCAGACGCTCTTGATTTCGGTACGAGACCCCGGTCTGCGTTAGCAGGTTGAGTCCATGGGACAGTGAAACTAAAACCAGTCTGAGATGCTGGTATCAATAAAGACTGCGCTCAAGCCTTTGCAATAAAAGCCATCATTGTGCCTGTACTGAAAGTGCTGTTGAGATTGATTGTGGGCTTAAATTACAAAAGGTATTTTTAAGTAAAAAGACTTACAGATGATTTACAAGATGGAGCATAATAACCACGGGGTTTGCTGTTGAATTTGAAAAGCAGTGTTAGGAGTTGATCAGGTCTCGTGTTAGCAGGCAATTCAGATGTGCATCGCTATTCTTGTTAAATTCCTGTGGTATTTCAGTATGGACAGTCGGGGACCAGAGCTCCCTTGCCAGCAAGAAATCGGTGCGTAGAGTTTGTAGTAAATATAGTCATAAATCTCTAGGATTTGAAATGGGATGAAGATCTCTGGGATGCAGAGTAATCCAGGTTTCGATGTCCCAAACCATCCACTCTCAACCAACGGATGGTGTTTTGCTTCTTTAAAAGCCCTTGTGGGTTTTCCATAGCAGCAAATAAATCACAGTGGTCATGAGAGTGCTGCGTTTCCTTCACGCTGGGGTACCCGCACTTGGGACTCTTGCTCATCCTCGTTGATGAGCCGGTAGTTGATCCAAGTCCTTCTCTGGCAATACTGCTTGATGGGAGTTGCTCCCTGGTGACCCTTGATGGATAAACCCCGCTGTTACAGCATGATCAGTTTGCACGGAGAGAAGCGAATTAGGTCTTCTCCTTCACTGCTAGCAAGTGGAGATGATGGAAATAACCTTCAGCAACCAAAAAAATAGGTGCATCGGGTTTGCTTGTGGCAGCAGATGAAGTATTTTTCCTGACAAACTCCACTTTTGGTGGCTGGTTTTGCTTGGGCTCAGTTCAAGCTTCCTTCTTCAATAGACCTGCATGGATTTGGGTATTCAGTGGGAACTGAAGGTAGTTAAAAAACACAAACCTTGAGAAGCCCGAAGTATTATGCTTGTATATCCTCTATCATTGGATTTCAAAATGAAAATGTAAATAGAATCCAGATATTTCTTTCCTTTTTTTTTTTTTCTTTCTCCCCCCCCAGCCAGATTAACTCTGCAAATCTAGCTTTAAAGAAATAGCGCCTGGCAATGTTGCTGCTATATCTGAGCCCCCCCCAAAAAAATAGCGGCCGAGGGGACAGCCTCTTCAGAAAGTACCTTGGTGACTCAGGGCCTACATCCCGCTCGCTGTCACGAGGATATAGGCGAACCCCTTGGAAAATTCAGCCCCCACGGCGAGCTCACAGGTGTCCTTCAGTCCTTAGAAATTAAGCTCGTGAGAAAGGGGGACGTGGAACAGGTCTTTTTTTTTTCTTATTTTCCCCCACAGGTGTAGTTTTTTGCCCCTTGGAGTTGGCATCTCGTCCTTCGGGAAGGTAAAAGTAAGCGTTTTCTCCTGCACGGCACACGTGAGGCCCGAATGCAAAGCCTAGCACAGCACCTCTCGCTTTGGAAGGACCTTTTAGGTGGAAAAAAGCTCTTGTAGGGATTTTTAGTTGTTTGGGTTTTAAGATAGCTCATGGGAAGCGCATTGTAACAACACGCAGGCGATGTTTTACCGACCTTTTCTTTTTCTCCGAGAGACTTTTTAATTTGCTTTAATAATTTAGAGTTTGTTTCCTCGAAAGTCTTTCTGGACCCATGAAAATGCCCTTGAAATGAGCCAAGTTTATCAAAACAAATTGTGCATTGCAGGAAGCAGTCTCAAAATGTGCACACACCCGTGCACCGATCCACGTGTACGTGGATGTGTGTATGGGTGTGTATACATATAGGTAGATATATTATTTCCCCAAGTGTTTCTTTTTTGGGGGGGTTGGTTTGGTTTTTTTGGGTTTGTTTTCCCCCANTACCTTGTGATGCTGATTAACAGGATTTTCTGAAACTTTATGTGATGCTTAATATTTTTCTTAGGAAGTTTTGTTTAATGTTAGATCATTGTTCTGGAGGATGTTGGTCCTACTGGCATTAAACTAATGGAAATAAAATGCATGTGTTACAAGTGTAGAAACGGTGAAGAATTAAGTGTGAACTTACTGTACGATACTGATTCTGTCTTCAAACAATCTGTTTTGCTGTTCTGTAGTTGACATATGGAAATGCCAATGTACTGTAATTTAGCACTTTTCCAATGGACCCTGTTCTCACTACACCCAAGGGAAGAAGCGGGTTTGGCTTTGGGGCCGTCTGGACTCGACCTCTGGACCCTTTCTGTGTGTTTTGGCACCAGATTTGGCTAGGGGGGGAGCCCAAATTTGAGGTTTTCTCATCGGTTCGGTGGCTGGCGCGGGGCAGAGGGGCGGTGGCTCTCCATTTCCCTGGCCAAACCAGGACAATTTGGGTGATAGACCTTGCTGCGGGCGGATGGGCTGGCAGCATCCCGGTCCCCCAGCGCATCCCCCTGAGAGCCAGGCTGGGGACGGGCTGTCTGAGCTGGGGTGGGACAGACACGCATCTGAAAAGCAGCCGAAGCAATCCACAGACCCTGAAATGAAAAGGCAGAAGGGTTAAACTAGCAGCCACCTCCCTGCGGCTCAAAGCCTCCTTTCCTAGTGTTAACAGGGTGCAAAGTGTTACTTGTCATGTACTGTACTGAAAGGGTTAATTGATCAGTGACTGTATTGTACTGTATGAAAACTCATGAATTGCCTTGTATTGTTTCTAATGGACTGTACCATGTCCCCCCACCGCCCATTCCCAACCTGTCCCCAGGTTTTCCAAATGACGCATGTTACCAGTTAGATCCTCCAAACTCTCTGGTGCTAACTCTTCCGTATCCGATGGTGCTTCTGCGGATGCTAACTGACAACATGCCGATCCAGAGCTTGAAGTTCACAACGTCTTTCTTGTCTGTTTGTATGAAGTCGACACACACACACACACACACACACACGCTCACTAAAAAAAAAAAAAAAAAATTATAAACTTGAATTTGTTTCAAAGCATCATTGACAATCTAATGTTTTCTATGTCTGCTTTTATTTGGGAAGGCTTTTCTAGAAAGCAGCGCGCCAGCACCTTCGCGCCGGGAGGGGATTTCGTCCCGTTCACGCCGCGGCAGCTCCTCTGGCAACTGAAGTAAGCTGCTCCCTCGCTGGCTTTTCAGGCTCGGCCGCGGGAGGTCGATCCATCAAGAGCCAGCCAGGAAGAGGAGGTGCAGGTGCCTTCAAAGATGCCCGACCCTAAAAAGCAGACGGCATCCCCGTGAGCGCCCCATCCGTGCGTAGGTGGTAGGTGGGCGCTGAGGGTCTCGGAGGGGATGAACCTGCCCCTTGCTTTGTTGCAAGAATTGGCTTTTTATGAGAACGGAAGCAGAAAATTGGAGTCAAGGGGAGCCGGAGCTCCCAAAGGCACCTCCGTCTCCTCCCGGCATCGCTTATCTCCGCTGGCAGAGGAGCCGCCTCCCGAGCCTGAGGTTTTGCAGGTGACGCACACCTCCGATGGCATGAACAGACCCATCCCCTCCCAACCCCCCACCCCGACGCGAGCTGCTTTTTGGACAAAATAAAATCTGACTATATTTTATATCGATTTGAAAACAAAGTCTGATATTTACCCCTGTTCTCAACTGAATTTGCATATTGTCGTTTGCCACGGTATTTGTTCTGTCTTAAAATAAATTTGCTTACTTGTGTAGTCTTAACTGTCTGCTCTGATTCTTATAATTGGATTTATCGCCACTCCGAGGTGCCTGCATGCTGGCTCTCCTTTGGGTGCTTCCCATGAAGGCAAGAAGCAGATGTGTCTGCCCAGGAGGGGAAATCATTTCAGCCGAGACTCAGACTATAAATGTTTCTCTCTCGGTTATCTCGCATTCATCTCCCTGGGGCTTTTCAATTTGACGTCGTGTTTTTTTTCCAGTCTTTCATCATCAGACCCTTCTATCCGGTAAGTGCGCGACAGAGGAACGGCCGTGCTTCAGCCCGCTTGATTTAAGACATTAAATTGTTGCATCGGCATCTAACACCGGTTCGGTATTACAGCGCATTGCCTTAGCGGGGAAGTTGGCATCCGTCGCTGGGGGCGTCGCGGTGGAAGGCAGTGCCCTCAAAAGGCTGGAAAACCGATTTGCACATGCGTTTCCAGGGATGTAATCAAATCAACCAGCAGGTTCAATAAAAGGAATAAGCAAATATTCTGGATTTGCATACATTCGGAAACAAAACCTGTTGCAACACTTCAAGGTTTTGAGGGGGTTTTCCCCCAAAAAAGCTGGTTTTGGATTAAAAATGTTGCAGGCTGCTGCGGGAGGGCATTTTATATTCCCGTAAAGACGTTTCTGTATCTAAGGGGAATGTTTCAGGGGAGCTCGTGCGAGGGCTTGTGCTGTCACCCTTCCTTCCCATCGGAAACTGTCCCTGTGGATCTGTTACGGCCACGGAGTCTGTTTTCAGTGGTTTATCCTCCTCTCTAGGCACCGTCCCCCCTCTCTTTGCCTCTTTCCTCCCCTCTGACCTCTCTCCAGCTTTTTTCCCCAGTTTATCAAGGTTGTGTAGATGTTTCCTGCTGCTCCTCACAGTACAGGCAGCGCTGCCTATGGTGATGGACGCTGGCATGGGATGGAGGGAGCAGAGATGAATCCCATGGGGAGAGGCTGGGAACAAGAAGCCTGGCTTTGTGGAGGGTGCCGTCAGGTATGTCTACCTTCTATCCTCAGCAAAAACACGGTGTCTGCACCCCGAAATGCTCCTTTGTCGCCTTTTAGCCTCAAGTCGGGGTGCGGCGGGCTCTGCTTGGTCCCCGGCAGCGCTGACCATCGGTGCATCACCCCAAATTACGCAGATCTGCTTCCCCAGCTGATTTTTGGTGGCTGCACCCTTCCGTGGGGCAGCTCTGCTGGCACTGCCTCTCCCACAATGGCTGTGCCACCGCTGTCACGAAAGCGCTGGGGCTCAGCGGCGGGTGCTGCGGAAGAGGTGCAGGGTGACAGGACCTGGGATAATGCTGTTATGGTGCAGGAGGGGCGTGCGGGTGCGTGTGGGGTGACACAGATCCACATGGGACACGGGGTGAGGGTACGTGTGGGGGGTACGGGGTGCCCTGTCGTGGGCAGGGGCAGGGGGCCGGTCGGGGGCACATGGGACAGGGTGCCCTGCCGTGGGGTGCTGGGAGCCCCGGATTGCACATGTAAGGCCCTGGGGGGAGTGGGGTGAGGACGGCTACTAGAAGCCATGTGGTGACTCTCGTCCGATGACACGTCCCAGTTTGTGCACCCTCAGCTGCTGACAGAAGAAAGGACTTTACTGATTATTTTTTTCACTGTATGTTTTTTTTTCCTCTCTAAAACACAGGTGTACTGTTAGGAATACACCGCTCTTGGGAAGCAGCGGATAAGCCCAGGCAATGCCTTCCGTAGGCGGTGGCGGCAGTAAGTAATTATTTCCAATTTGGGTTCCCTTGCGTTTTGTATCGCACCCTGAAAGACCAAGTTTCAGTGGAAAAACCATGAAAATAAGAAAGCAAGGGTACCCAATGAGCAGTTTAATGTTACAGAGCCAGCATTTATTTATTTTTTCATGGCATTTTACGCTGCTTTCACCAGCATCGCCTTTTCAGAAAGGCAGAAATTATTAGGTTTTAGAGAAGGTGGTGGAAAATCCGCTCGCTAAATGCTGGCAAGTGCCAGGGGCCGGGAGTTGTTGCCCAGGGGGATCTCTAGGCAAATGAGCCCAAAAAAAGAGAGAAAAGCAACCCGGCACCCCAAGCAAATCCCCTGTTTCGGGATGGGGAGATGGGAGCCTGGTGACCCCCAAAAATCGGAGGCCAGAGCCACCGGCTGCCCTGGCTCCTAACGGAGATGCTCTCTGCAAAGGCAGCCTTCACCAAGGCTTGTGCGGCCGCAGCCCCAAGGGCATCGTTTTTCGGCCCTGAGCATATATTTTTTCAGGCAGCTAAAAGCCTTGCTGGGAAAGATAGAAGGATGTCTTTCGAAAAGGCTGCTGAGGAGGAAAAGAGCCGGCTTCTCTTTAAACTCGACCAGGAGGCCCTGTCCAAACCCGGTGAGGACTGTCAGCTTAAAACTGGAAAACGCCATAGCAGGATGGATAAGAAACACCAGTGTCGAGTTGTTACGACAGCCACACCCAAGAAAATCCCGATTTCACATGCCGATATTTGCTGCGGGGGAGAAATGCTGGAAGAAGCCCACTCTGCGGATCTCAGGAAGCTGCAGACGTGAATGGTGAGATGTAGGGAGCATTCTGAGACGCTGAAGAAGTATTTTCAGATTTTGCAGGAGGAAGGTGTGAGCACCCTTTTGATCGCCGATAAGAACACGCTGGGCACGGTGAAGAAAGGCAGCCTTAATACCACCATCGGAAAGCCCGAAGCTGTTGAGACCTGCATCCCGCTTGGATGTTTAAAGTCAGCCACCAGGAAAGATATGGGGGAAATGGCTCATATTGTGAGAATGATGAACACCATTGAGCACAGGAAGCTTCTCCGAGCCAGGGAAGGGCACTTGGTCCTCTTGCTGCCCGTCCACCAAATGCTGAGGAACTGGAGGAAAATTCACCTCTGCGAAATAAGAGGGACTGTGGCAGGTGGCCTGCCCAGCAGCCGAGGAGGCGTCGGTGAGTCGCAGACCTCGGCGTGCAACCTCAAACTCCTCTCTCGCCCACCGGCGAGCAGAGATGCACGCCATCTTCCGCACACGTACAGCTTTACACACTTCAGCTGTCGCAGCAAAGCCATGTCCAGGGCCAGCTGCGCATCCTGACTCCCATTCCTTAACCACATCCTTCCTCTCAGTCCACCCTGGGACCTCGGAGGATGTGGCCAGCAGCGATAAGAGCATGATCCCAAGGGGACCCTGCAGGTACGCTTCAAATTTACAACACCCCCTCGGTTTTTGCACGGTGGAGGATGTGCGGCGGGGTGCCCGCAGCAGCACGCCCAGGCGAGTTTTTTTCTTCCACCAGGCTCGCAGCCAACATCCAGATTGGAGCACAGCACCGCAGGCTCCTGCCTTCATTAATTTTCTCTCGGCGAGGCTTTTCAGTTTTCCCTGCCGGGGAGTCTGCTGAACATCCGCCCCAGTTGCTGCCTGGCGAGCAGTTTGGCAAGCTCGGTCCCTGCCGCTCCTTTGCAGGGAAATCCGCGCCTCTTCCCCAGAGCTCGCTCTTCCAATAAACCACGGCAGGTTGATCCGAGGACGGTTCTGGTTCAGGCTGCAACAGCTAGAGGTGCGAGGTTTTGCTGGTCCTTCGCTGATGCCGGGGAAAGGACCTGCCATCTCAGATCGATACCTAAGAAACCTCTTTAGTTCCTGATAAGGAGCCAAGAGAAATATATCTATTCAAGCTTTCCTCTTAGGCTTTTCCCATTAAATATTTTAATGATGGTGAGGAATCAGTAAACAGAAACTTACCACCAAAGTGTATGCGTATGTGGATATATAAACATATGTCTCCGTATACAGGGATAGAAAGGGGTTGGCAAGTAGTTACCGGATAGCTGTTTCCAATCTAAAACTTAGGATTATTAGTTAGCAAGTACATAACTAACTAGCTTAACTAGCTTGCTAACAGCTAGATAATCCTGTTCTCTGATTTTGCGGCAAGCCTCGGGGTACATGGTATTTCTCCCAGCAGGAGTGATGTGAGACTTCCATGCTAACGCACGGCCTTCTTTCCAGTTTTGTTTCCTCCTATTAAATAATGAGGAAACCTTAAAAATTTGAAAGACATCCATGAAAGCCGCTCAGCATTTGTTTTAACACTGCATCGTAACCTCCTGAGGCCCAGAGCACACTTTTTTTGGTCATTTTGGACAAGCCACAGGATGATTTTTACGGCGGGAGTTGGTCTCCCTCATGCTCTTGAAGGCACGCGGCACGTGCTTTCTGTGGGGAGCTCTCAGGTGGAAAGATTCATTGTCCACCACCGTGCCGGAGGTTTCGCCTTATTCCGGGGCCGTTAAGTTCTCCGCTGCAGCGCCATGAACGCGGGCAGTTCGGTTGAAAATAACCTGCTGGAAACAAATGAGCAAGTAAAACATCCGGGTGTACGCAGACGGTTCCTGGCAGGTGTCTTTTCTGGGTACTGAAATGGCAGATGGTGAGCAATCCTTAAGCATAGCCACAGAATTGTACTTTTTATATATGCATTGCTCCCTTTTACTTTGCTAAATGTATTTTTAGTCGGAAAGTTCACTTCAGGGATGTGATGTTTGGAACACTTTAATTTTCCCCTGCGCCTCAGGGTGAAGTCTACAAGTCCGGCTGCTTTACCCAGCGGGGATTAAGGAAGCTGTGACTGGCTTTAGCGTTTCCGGCAGAAGAACACCCACCTGCTCAGCCCGAGTATGTCCACAGCGATTCTCAGCTTTTTCCACCTGACATGAAAAAAACCCCACCGCAGGGACTTCACATGTCTTATGGTGCTAAAAATCCCAGAAAATCTTCCCACCGGTGATCTCCTAAAATCCCGGTCCTTGCTGCCTGGCCCAGGCACTCGGAACTCGAGTGTACCCCGCACTCCAGACCTTAGCAATATAATAACCAGAGTTATTACATCATTATCACTATACACTACTATTACATTCTGGTATAGAGGAGACAGTACAGCAAGTCAAATCTTGCAGCAGATCAAATAAAGATGGTGAAGTGAATTAATAATATGTGTTTACTGAAACAATTGAAGAAAGACAGGTATTGTTATTACATTCCCAGGTGAACAACAGTCCTCCTGCCAACGCTTGGGACTTGACACCCAGAGTGGGTGCAAAAGCTTATAATTACGTTTCATTTTTCTTAGAGAGACCGGACCAGCTTGCGTCAAGCAGGGACCGTGTCCAGCATCAGGGTCCTCCCTGAGTAGCCCGCCTCGCAGCAAGTTCTCCCTAAACCGAGTTGTGCAGCGGCGACTGCAGGTGCCAGCCACAGCCTTGGAGGAAGCACGGACTCTGCCGATCCCTGCCACGTCTGGCACCGTGGCAGTGGCAGCAGCCTGCTGCAGAGAACGGAGCTGGCATCTTAAAAGTCCCGGCAGAAGGAAAGGAGGTTGTTGCGAGGTGGGTGTTGGTCTCTTCTCTCAAGTCACTAGTGATAGGACGAGAGGAAATGGCCTCAAGTTGCATCAGGGGAGGTTTAGGTTGGGTATTAGGAAAAACGTCTTCACTGAAAGAGTGGTCAGGCACTGGAACGGGCTGCCCAGGGAGGTGGTGGAGTCACCATCCCTGGAGGGGGGTCAAAAAATGTGTAGACTTGGCGCTTCAGGGCATGGTTTAGGGGACGTGGTGGTGTTGGGTTGGTGGCTGGACTTGATGATCCTAGAGGTCTTTTCCAACCTTAATGATTCTATGAAAAAAAAACCGAAGAAAAATTCCCCCAAAACGTTGCTATGTCTTTGAAGTCAGATCAATGCCCTCACACAAACTGGTGGATCGTTGAAAGCCCCGGCCTCGGATAGAAAGCTGAATTTGAGTTGGGCAGCAAAGCCTGGAAGCCGTCCCAGCCTGCTTCAACCCAAGGAGTGCCTCCCTTCGCCCCGCTGTTACGTTTTCCTCCCCAGAGGTGCCTGCGCAGGACACCACAACCACCCCAGCAGCGCGGGGGCTCCACGTTTCAGGATTTCAGCGGGTCTTAAAAATCACGCACGTGCTTTGTGAGGGCCTCTTGCGGGGTGAAAGTTGCGCCTACTTTCCGTGATTTGTATCTGTGTGTAGCAGAAGGTGTTTCAGTCGCTTTGGGTGGAACGGAGCGACCGTCTCCTGTCAAACAGCAGCAGCGAGACGCTGCGCGTCATAAATACGTGTGTAAACCTAAATGAAAGCAGAA
>WEKW01009472.1:140753-161218 GCA_013389905.1 Sula dactylatra
GCTGCGGGCCGGGGCCGGCCGTGCCGCGGCCCCGCTGCTGGGGAGCTGCGGGCACGGCGTGCCCAAAATGGCAGGGGGGGGCGGGCGGGGTGCTGTGAGGGGAGAAGGAGGTTTGCTTCTCCTCCCGGTGCTCGCTGCGAGACCGCGGTGCTGCCTGTGGTACGTCTGAGCTCGGGCGTCCCCTTGTATGCAGCGGCAGGGCGTCTGCTGGCGTCAAAACCGCCACGCTTATAGCGTTTTTTTTCCCCCCAAATAACTTCCCTCGATAGTACGTTTGTTACCCTTTGGTCTTGGGTTCATCCAGATTGCCAGGGGAGGCTCAGGGGTGGTGTGTGCGCGGGGAGAAATGTGTTCTGTCTTTCAGGGCCCTCACGTTGCACTTCTCCCTTGCGTCTCGTAACGCGTAGTAGCCACGTACTAAAAAGTCAACCTTAAACCGATGAGGAAACCTTCTGACATCCGATGTGTAATCTAGGAAAACAGAGGGGGATAAGAGATAAGCTGTCATGCTGACCTAAACAGAGGCTTACAAGCTGCTGAGGAAGACCAAAATAGAAGGAAAAGTGGCCGGGTAAAGGACAACGTCTGCTATTTCAGACTGTGGTTTGGACAGTCCTGTGGCAAATTCCCGTTTGGACTTGTTTAGTGTAGACTGTCCAGAGCCTTTTTTCCCCCTCATCAGGAGACTTATCTCTAGACTTGTGTTGGATTTTAACTGAGAAGTTCATAGAATCGTTAAGGTTGGAAAAGACTTCTAGGATCATCAAGTCCAATTGTCAACCTAACGAAGTTAACTACCCTCTGCGTGAACGCTCCCTCAATACTGCAATCTGTGAATACTTTAGGATTTTCTTTAGACTTGGCAAGATGTGACAGTTAAAGAATCGAAATGATAACAAACATAGTAACAAAGATTATTCTTTCTGTTTGCTTCTTATCTCAGTGACCAGCGGAGACCATTGCTGCACATCAGGTGGTCCAGAGAAGCTCTCAGCTTCCTTCCCTGGATGAACTGATAATTATCAGGCGCAGAGTAGTTAGTTCGGTGTTCCCTTTAGTGTCATGTTGCTGATGGTGAACTTGGCGTTGTCACGTTATTACCTGTGTGTCTCGCTCAGTTCTCGCAGAAGCAGAACATGTTTTCTGATGCCTGCTCATGGCAACACATTTTGGCCAGTGACTAAACATCTCAGTGCCAGCTTCAGAAGATGCAGCAATTTCCTTCTATCGGATCCTGGGTAGGGTACCGCAGTGATAAGATCAGAACAGTAGAGAGGGTCTGCGCTGCAACCACGTAACGTGCCAGGGTGGTGTTCATCAGAAAGGTAGGAGCTGTTTGCTTGAGTGCCACAGGCAGAGATTATGCAGGACTCCAGGCTCTGGCTTCCTGGCAAATGGTTTCACCAGTGGTCCCGATGTCTAGCTAGCACCCACCCAGCCTCTGTTTTCTTTCCCCCTTTGCCTTTTTTTTAAATCCCACGCTGGGTCTGTCCGTTTGTTTTATGACTCTCTCTCCAGAGCTCCATCAGTTCCGAGGGAGTGTGGTGAGAAGGGCTGGTGCTGCAGCAGGGAGTGACAGCAGTGGCTCGAAGAGTAGATGTGTCTTGACGAGTGAGTAAGAGTTCCTTGTGGCTGTGCTGTCTCTTGCGTGAGGCCCAGCTAATAAGCCTGAAAGAATTTATTGGCGTGATCTGTGCCCTGCTCCAAGCATTGCTGGTTGGGAACTGCTGTTCTAACCAGCAAGCTGTTAACAGCAAACCATTTCTCTTCTCTGGCTGCGTTGTTAATTAAGGAGCTGTGGCTGCTGTGTCTCGAGAAGCTGGAGGACAGTGCCAGCAGATTGTGGCTGTACGTCAGGGCTCTTGCAGTAAATGGGGAGAGTGGCAGCTCAGCACGCCGCGTTGCAGCTGGAGGTGGAGAGGGTGTTTGTCGTCAGATGACAGGTAGGAACCCTGAACCTGTGAAACGAATGTCATCTATCACAGCACCTCATTCTTTTCAAGGGTGCTGGTAACTGATCGAAACGACTTGGGTATGAAGTAAATACTCTGTGATGCTCTTAATTAGCTTATTCTTAGGTTTTTGGGGAGTGGCTGGTAGTGGAAAGGAGCTTACAAAAACTTTTGGGTGTGCAGACTTGCTGTTGGTGTGAAGCAGCCTTGCCAAAAAGCTGGTTTAGTTGGTTTCCTTGAGATAATATTTGGAGAAACCCTCACCAACCTTGTCTCACTTTTTAGCGCTCCCTTTTATATGACTGATTTCTAAGAGGCCAAGCACTATAGTACCTCTTGCCTCAGGTTTACATTAGTGAAACAGTTTGGTAGTGTAAAAAAAAAAAAAAAATGTTTAAATCAAAATAAGCGGGGGGCGGGGGCAGTCTAAAGAAAGAAATCCCAGACTTGCCTGTGTGGGTCATTTTTTGTTTTTAATTGCTGGCATAATGGACAGTAATGAGGGAAAGATTGGACGTAGCTAGGGCTGATGAGATTATGCCCAATCATTCTGCGTTCTGAAAGTTCTTGAAATTTGCACCTGTAAAAATCACATCTGTCTTCACCTGCCCAGTTACGACATCATTTTGGCAGCTAATCAGTCTTGTATTCTTCATGCAGTTAATGAAGATGTCATCTCAAGACAACGTGAGAACACTCGTTTCCCGTTCTGCTGGTCTCTAAAATGAAATCTAGCTAAAATCATGCAGACGTTTAAGGGATAATAGAAGGACAAACAATTGCGATCACTGCTGGAGCTTGTAGGCACGAGAAATGTTCCAGCACGTTGGGGAAATGTGCATCGTATGTCTTGAATCTCCTCCTACTACTCTTAACATCATGGTCGCAGTCTCTCTTTATGGTAGAAGGTTGTTAAAACCTTTTTCCACTCTCATTAAATAGGCAGTGAAAATCTATAGAGTTCTGCCTTGGATTATGTCTGCGCTTCATCGGAGGTGCCATGGCAGGTTTCTGTGCTGATGCTAGCTTTGAAATTGTTAACTTGGGTACTGATAGCAGAGCGGAGCAGTGCTGGCTGTATCGAACTGCCTTTGAACTTGCACAGGTTGTAACCTGTATTTTGGACAGCTAAAGTCAGGCTAGAAGGCCAAGAAGTTGGATTCATTTAATAGGAAGCGCTTCCAAGTCTGAACACGGAAATCTCTGAGTACTTCTATTCTCACGTTGAAGTCAGGTCAGCAAATGAATTCTGGTGCAGGTGAGGGAGTTGAAAGCCATCCTACTTATCCCAGGGAAAAGGGTTTTTCACTAAGGTAATGAAATGGGATATGAAAGAAGGCAAGTGAAAGGCTGTCTCAAGTGAAATACAGGCAAGCAACCATCCATAACCACGTCTCTCTTCGTAGCTTCTTTTTTTCTATCCTTGTTCTTTGGATGTGTAAGAAGGGTTACAGTCGCATTGCTGTGAGCAGCTTGAGAGCTTTGTGCTGTGAAGTGGTGGGAGGAGAAGGATGCTAATCGCTAATGAAGACTTACATTTCTGTTATGGTTATTGAATGGTAATTGTAAACCGATGCTTCAAACCAAGCAACAGGAGCCAGTTGATGCTGTAGGGAGTATTGCTGTTACTGGCACGTACTATGATGCATCTGCCCTCCGAGATCATTTCACCTAAGCATAATTTTAGGAGAATGAGTTAGCAAGCTCCTCTGCACTAATTGGTGAAATTAGTACGAGCGATAGAGCCAAGTAGTATCCTGGATGCTGTTCAAACCATACAATTCCGAGTGTTGTGTTGAGTCGTGGCCAGGAATATTTCGTCTCTCCAGCGATGACACTCATCCCAGGGTATGCTGGCCCAGGTACCTCTAGGAGCATGTGTGTACCTTGACATTCCCTGTCACTCTTGAGGCACCAGGGTGTCCTCTGCTGCCTTGTTGCTGAAAGGCAGGACAGCTTGGTCCCTCTGGCTTCCATCTCATTTGGGGAGAATCTAGCTGGTTCTTGTTCAGGCCAAGCTCCTTGGGATTTTAATATCCTCAGCATGCTTGTTGTCAAGGTCATTTGGTCTGCTGCAGCTGGTGGAATGACGGTTCAGTTGAATTTTGATCAGAAACTCCATGGCTGGCTTTTCTGATACCTGAAGTAAGAGCCTCTACAGATCAAACTGAGCTCGTGGTGCAGTAAATGAATCTTCCAGAAGGCGCTGAGTTTCCGTGCTCTCCAAGGATCTTGTATGCAAAGCGGGTGCTTGGGGTCTTTGGTTTTCTCTAGAGAAAGCACAATTCTGAAAATCTGCCTCCTGGTTGGATCGTAATCCCCTCACCCATGGAATCGGCCTACACAGTTATCATAGACGAATCTGAACAGCTTGATAGTTGATGTGGATTTGATTGTTAAGTCTCTCACAGGGGGATTAGTCTCCTGGTGATCCCAAAGGTAGTCTCAAAGCCGGTATAGCATCTCAGGTTTCGGAGCGGCGCATTAATGGGTTGTGTTCAAGCCCTGAGACTGCTCGCTTTCCTCTTGCAAGGACAACACAGTAAATTATTGGGACGTGCGTTCTCCAGGCTCCCTCCACGCAGATTGAGGACTGAGCGTTGTGTTCCAGCCTACAACGAGCTTGTGTTCCAGCCTACAAGGGTGATCTACAGAATGTAAAACTGGGAAAGAGAGGGGAGTTGAGATGATGGGCAAGCCGACAGCCAAGCAATAGTCTACTCCTCCAAGTAATTTTGAGCACAGACATGGTAACTATTTTGCTTAATGGAGGTTTCATTAATAAAAATAGTTAAAAGCTGCTTCTTTTTATTCTGACCTAGATATGGGTTTCGTCCAAAAAAATTGGGACGCACGTTTAGGAAGCTGATAATGTTAGTCACCGTTTTCTAGAACAAAGGTAGCTAAAGTATGACTTTCAGTCATAGTTATTTAACAGCCTTCTTAAGTAATTGATGATAATGTAGGGCAGCTTACTAGCATCAGAGTTTTTTATCCTTGTTTTGTCATGGTGCTTTTGTTATTTTAAGTCACTTGACTTTAGCTTTAGCTCTGCACAGTGAAATATGCAACAGAGTGCACTGGTTAGTTGCTGCTTTTCTGGGGTGTTTTCAATGATGCTTAAGATTTTGAAGGTCTCATTCTGCGTTAGAATGTCACATGAGGGCAAACTTCTGTGACCAGCCAAGCTCAGCTCCCAAGCCTGGTTTGAACCAGCTCTGCTGTGTTAAAACAACAGACTTAATCTACTAATGTACATGTATGTTTGTCTACATAGTAAGCTGAAATAGGCTACACAGTAACAGCTGGTAGGAAGCTTAAGAAGCTGCTGTGCTTCAAGTGCGAACTCTTCCTTTCTCAGGAGGAGAAACTTCTAGATTCTCCTAGTGCCAAAATTTCGGGACTTGGGCTGACCCACCTTCCTAGCATGCATTAATGTGAGTATGTTTGCTGTGTTACTGTGCAAAAGGAGCTCTTCTCTGTTCCCTGTGCCGCTTTACCTGTACATGTTTCTGGGCATATCAGAGAGGTGGAGAATGATGACGTGGTTGAGATGCTGATAAGTAGGTATGGTATCTGTACAGTGTTCTGCATCGCTTTCCTGGAGGCTTGAAGTAAGTGTCTTTCTTGTTACGTGGCTGGGAAGGGAGCAGTATGCGTGGTACGAAAAGGCAGAAAATACCTCGCACCTTTTGCGGTGAAGTTAGCTCCAGCTTACAGGGAAACCCTGACTCTTGCTTTATGCAAGTCAGAACACAGTGAGCAGCTGTTCTGTGACTGTGTTTTATATTTGTCTCTGCCAGGGGGTTGAAGCTCTCAAAAGGTCCTGTAGGTGCTTTTAAAGATATTTGAACAGAATTTGAGTACTGCTGTTGCACTCAAAGACACAACACGCTCAGCAGTTTCCAGTCAGTTTAGGTAGACCCCACAATCATCGAGTCCACGTGTAGGGTGTGTCTTTGATCAGGGTCACATCCCTCAGGTGGCATACTGTGCTAGGGGCACGCTGGATGCTGTCCAAGCCCTTGACTGCTTGGGGTTCAGTTATTCTTCCCAAATATGCACTTTTCCTGGAAGAGGCAAGCCAAATAATGTTTGAACGTGACCAAAGGCATCCTCAGGGAGCGCACTGAGGATGTCCTCGGTAAGCAGCTTCTTTGTGGTGGCAGCAGGCGGGAGCTACATCATCCTGAGCTAAGGGACTTGGCAATGAATAGCCAGATCATCACCTACTGGTGATTGTTCAGCACTGGTGATCTTTCATCCCTTTCGTCCAAACTGGACCGAGCCTATCCGAGGGTGTTCTCTACCTCAGATGTGCCTGGAGCGCAGTCTGCATCAGTTGATGAGCTGGAGGCAGCAAAACAAACATGATACTTGATAATGATAATAAGGTAATGCAGATAGGCTACATTACATGGCTGTAATTAGCAGAGGAACTGCTGGGTGTAGAGGAAGAGATGACTAAATCCAGGGATCACATTCCTCCATCTGTGGTCATTTTGTTGCCAGCTGGGTACGGCCAGGGAAGCTGGTTGTGGCTCCATATGTTTAAATTGCCTCTGACTTTGCTTTTCCAGTTGCATGTGACCTGCCTTTAGAAGTTGCTAAACTGTTGTGCTTGGAAGAGGATTGGAAATCTGGCAGGCAAGAAGTGCCCTGGGCGAGAGAAGTGCCTCTTGCATCTGCAGTGATGTTCTGTGCCAGCTCAGTAAAGTGAAGCTTAGGAATACTTGTTTTCCTTGGTAGCTTAAGCAAGAAGAAGAAATCTGCCCCTCTGCTAGGGAAATGGATTTGTTAGTTCCTACGTGTTCTGGGAATTTGCAGAGAAGGTTTCCTTTCCTGACATACGGCTCCAGACGTCTCGTACTCACCGCGGTGCAATCTGAAAGCGCAGTACCTCCGGAGAGCTGGGGCAGCCCCATCAAGCCCCAGCGCTGGCGCTCACATTGGTTATTGCTTGGCAGAGTAACACAGCTCAGCTCATCTGGTGTCGTGGTGGTTGCCCAGCATTTTTGCCAGATGAGCTGCTTCGTCACGTGCAGCCTTTCTTAATACCATCTCTGCTCAGCAATCACACGATGAGCTGGCTTTGTCAATACGGAACGAGCACGCTGTTCGTAGTACCGTTTCCATGGCACGGACCTGCTGCTGCGAAATCCTGATCTTGTGAGAGCGCTTGAGGTTTGTGGGTTTGCAGCGATGCGGGGGGGGGGAAGCCTGAGGGATCCCAGAGGAGGAAGGCAGTGAGGAGTAGCTGTCAGTGCTGGCAGAGGAGTTGTTCCAGCCTGCAGCTGTGTTGCCAGCGAAGGTGGCGACACGAATGGTTCCACATGGCTGCGTGGGATTGAGAGCAATCCGTTGACCGAATGAGGTGATAGTCAGACTAAAATGTGGCAGGAGGGAGTTTGTGTAAGTGCGTTACTGCAAGTCAGATGACTCGTATTGGAAATCTAGGAGGTAGTAGTTTTCCTACTAGTGTAAGTGTCAAATAATATCTAGCTTTGTATGCACCTTTGCAAATCCAGTTGTTAAGAAAACCACAGTAATTCCCTGAGTGGCATGCACTATCTCCTCTGGTATCTCTACACTTAGAGCAGATGGCAAGAGTGTTGACTAATCTCTGCTCATACGAGTTTCGCACTGAACTCCTGATGACAGGACATGGGATGGCGTGCAATACTGAGGGCACAGCTGTGGTTCTTGAGGTAAAAGTTTCTAGGTATTGTGAGGCTGAATAGCGCTTGACTTTGGCGGTTGGATTAGAGTGCTGCCGTAGTTCACATACCGGAGATGAACAGACCTGAGCTGTGTTGAACATGTAGATGGAGAAATCTGTCAAAACCTGTATGTTAAAAAAAAATCAGCTGTGCTTAAGAAGATAATGGCTGCCCACAGTGCTAACGAAGCTTACTGGATTAGTGCTTCGTCTGCTCTGCGCTTGAGAAATTTGGAAGAAGCACAGGGCTCATGGGTGAACCCCAACGGTGATGGAAGTCATATATCCGCTGCAAGTCTTGAAGTCCACACTGCTTCACTTCAGGCGAGGCTGGGAATTAACTTGTTTAGTTACTACTCTGAATTTGTTTGTCAGTGCTTGCAGTACGACAAGATCTTAATGACCGGGCCTCACAATAGTAAACCTGCTTGTCTTTGTGCGCAGGGATTTGTACAATGCCCTTTGCCTTCGCTTACCCAACAGTCGGTTTGAGCTACTGGGTGAATGCAGTGCAATAAAATCTGCACCTGCTTATGGAGGAGCTTCCTACCCTTTTGTCCTAAATGTGTTTTTTCTTGCTAGGCTAAAGAAATTCTTACGAAAGAATCGAATGTGCAAGAGGTGCGTTGCCCCGTCACCGTCTGTGGGGATGTCCACGGTCAATTCCACGACCTTATGGAACTCTTTAGAATTGGTGGGAAATCGCCAGACACAAATTACCTGTTCATGGGAGACTACGTGGACAGAGGCTATTACTCGGTGGAAACGGTGACTCTTCTAGTAGCGTTGAAGGTATGGTTTGACAGCTTTTCTACAGCAGCCTTGGGCAAGCACACGCTTTTGGGGAGTTTTGAAAGAATTGCTCCTCCCATTGACGCCGCCCTTGGCTTGAGCTAGGTGGATGTAAATTGAAATGCGTTACCGGACACGTGCGATTCTAAAACAGAGCTGAATGCTTGACTGCTGTTTCAAATACTCCGTTACTATTTCTTTCCATATTGATGGTACAGTTCTTGTGTTAAAGAAGAGTTTTCTTTCTCGATAGGTGCGTTACCCAGAGCGCATTACAATACTGAGGGGCAATCACGAAAGCAGACAAATTACACAAGTGTATGGCTTCTATGACGAATGTCTGCGAAAGTATGGCAACGCCAACGTCTGGAAGTATTTCACAGATCTGTTTGATTATCTTCCGCTTACAGCTCTAGTAGATGGCCAGGTAAGCCTTGAATAAGGAAGACGCTCCATGTCGTAGAGTTATGCAGACTGTACTGTCTAACCTCTACATGACTGATCTCAAAACAAGCTCCCTTAACTTGTGATCCACTTTTTTTTTTTAAAGCCCATGTACTTATTGTGGGTTTGGGGAAGAATTTAGTGAGGTGTTAATACAAGTTGATGGTGTGAGAAGGCTTTTGATTCTGCTGCCAAAGGAATGGTGGGGTATTGCACGTGTGGTTCATTTTGAATGACTGCTCAACAAGTGGGGACCCCCTCCTGTTACGTCAAGTGTGAGTTGACTTGTGGCTGTGAGGCAAGATATTCTTAAAACAGAAGGCATGGTATCTTTGTTGCTCTGATCTCTGTATGCAAGGTTCAGCCTTTTGGTTTCGTTTCCTTCTGTGGGGATTGAACTTGGTTTCTCTGCTGCGAGGGTGAGATGGCTGTAATAGTAAAAGAATGATAATAGACTCAAAACCAGCTATTTCTGAGATCAGTCTTCCCATAACAATGTGCACTGAACAGATGGCTTTTTTTTTTTTTTTTTTTTCCTGGTACAGATATTCTGTCTCCACGGTGGCCTCTCTCCATCCATAGATACACTGGATCATATCAGGGCTCTGGACCGCCTGCAGGAAGTTCCACATGAGGTAACAGGAAAGGAAATGCATCATAAACTTATATATCTGTTGGTAGAAAATGCAAATGTAGCCTCACACCGAAATCCATTTAAACGGTGAGACACATGGTTACAAAGTGGAGTATTGCCTTTCTAAGAGCTAGAGCACGTGAACATACATTTGGGCAAAACACACACAAGTCAATAGGCTTTGATTACAGCAATCTACAAAAAGAGAGCTGTGTGGTTTTAACAGCTGTTATTCACAGAATCGTGGGATTTTTTGACTGTCACACTGACTGAAAGAATAGTGTTTGGCAGGGGAAGGTGTTTACTACCTTCAGCCTCATCGCAGACTTGCTCGTGAACAGACAATCGCCGTGTGAAACCACGTTGTGTCACCATCCTTCCTCCCCAGCCAATCCTTTCTTCTATGGTGTTTCTCCTTGTTGACCACTTTGTGGAGGCCTAAGATCAGGACTGAAGAAACCGCCTTCTGAGCTCGCAGGGTAGCAAATGGCTCTTCGGTGTTGGAGTGGTTGGGGCTTACAAATGGGCTCTGATGTTCCCTGATTAAAATAAACTGCTTGTCCTGCAACGTCTTTGGTGTAACAGAAAGAGCAATGCAGCAAGGTCTGCCCAAGCTTTCCAAAAACCTGAAATAAGCTGTGTAAATTACTCCCAGAATTGGGGGGCTACCTGGTGGGACACCTACCTGTAGTTAGCTGTAAGGATTATGTTGTTGCTCCGGGGTTTTCCCAGAGCTTCCTTTGTGACTGTTAGAACAGTCACGCCTGTTCTACACAGGTGTACACCTGTACACCAGGATGTTTTTTAATATGTCAAGTTCATCAACAGACTGTTTAGGAGAGGAAATTAAATGAGTAATACCCTGCCAGAAGGGCTGCTGAAGACTTGACACCAATCTCTGCCACAGTTAGTTCATAGCCTGCTACGGGGCGTTTCCCTTTCTTGAATTTATTGCAACTTGGCTGGCACCGGTGAACCCATTGTGTATCCTTGGACGTGCATACCTTCTCACGTGGCCTTTTTTATTACACTGTGGGAGTCGGGAGTAAGAATGTGGATCTGCTCTCCGTGTCTTTGTGTCTCCGACTAGTTGAAGTGAAATGGGAAACAGTGTGCAGGAAAGAGGAGGTGGGAACAGTTCTCTGGTTATGTGGACTCCTTTCCCAGTCAGCGGTGTATGTATTCATTTCTTTGGGAAGGATGCTGACTGATAAAGTGAGTAACTAGCCAATATTACGTGTGTTAAATAAACTCATGTGTCTTGTGCAGAGGAGGATGTGCTAGCAGTCTTTTTACTGTAAATAAAATGTATTTTAAAAGTGGCTTTTTATAATGGCCTTGCTAGGAATCTAACGAAGAACACTTAATCTTTTTCAAGGGTCCTATGTGTGATCTGTTATGGTCGGATCCGGATGATCGTGGTGGCTGGGGTATATCTCCACGTGGTGCTGGCTACACATTTGGGCAAGATATTTCCGAAACGTTTAACCATGCCAATGGTCTCACACTGGTGTCCCGTGCTCACCAACTTGTCATGGAGGTAGGGCAAGTGCTCTGCTAGATGGGGCTAACAAAACATAGGTGCGAATGCCTGTCTCCTCTGTGAGACCTTCCGCTGATGGGTTTGTATAACGCCTAAATGTTATGCAGGTAAATACCCAAGAGGGACTTCAGTCATGTGAAAACAGCAAGCAACATAAAATGATGTGCTTTAACCTGCGATGTAAATAAGGGGATATTCTGCCCTTCCTCCCCCCACAGTAAATTGCCAGAAGGACCCTGTCACACCCCATTTGTGGAAGTAATAATCTCCTTAGATGCTGACTGCTCTACTTAGGCTGCTGCTACATCGAACAGGCTGTCCTATAATACTCGGCAGTCAGATGTGACAGGGATTAAGCCATAATTTTGGCTGTTGATAGGCTATTCTTGTGTGTCTTGCTGGAAAAATGCCAGGTGGGTCAATGGAGCAGATGTATTTTTACAATCTAGTTCAAGTAGATCCCTTTAGTACTGTGTGTCAGAAGTTGCTCGCATCCAGTAGGCGTGTTCCCATGTGTGGTGGATGAAAGCTGAAGGCATGCCTAAAAATGTCGAGGTTTCTTTGTGGTACAATCCATAACTCGTATACAAAATGGATTAACGGAGGAGCGACGAATGGCCTCTCCCTCTGTCGAGTGGTTGAAGCTGCTTTTGCTAGGTAACTACCGCTTGTTCTTGTGGTCGAGCGCTTGTTTTAAAATGAAACCAAGTCAGTTGGAAATACTTACGAGAAGTCCACCGTTTCACAAACGTCTTGGATCGTTTCAGGCCTCAAGAGGAACTTCAGACACGCTGAGGTTTGAGGTTTAACAGAGACCTTTTTTTCCTCTTCTTTTCTGGCAGGGTTATAATTGGTGCCACGACCGAAATGTGGTTACCATTTTCAGTGCACCCAATTACTGTTACCGTTGTGGGAACCAGGCTGCTATCATGGAACTAGATGACACTTTAAAATATTCCTTGTGAGTATTTGGCTCGGGCTTGTTCTCTCTTCCGAGCCGTTCTGTGTTGTGAGGAATGTCTGATCCTTTCCAAAGTGGTTCTTTCAAGAGCCAGCCAGCTCAAGCCACTCTGGAATTAACGTTGTGTGCTCTACCTGCAAGAATATCTGAAAATAAGTCGTGAGTTAAGCCCTTAAAAGCTTCTCTTGGGTACTGCGTTATCTCCTCTTTGTGGCTGGCTGGAGGGTTGGAGTGTCTGCATTTTCTTAATCCCTCTATTGCCTGAGCTTGATGGAGAGAGTGGTGAAAAATTGATTTATGTATTTATTTCTACTTTTAGTACCACTAGGTTTTATGAAGATGGGTGAGAGAGTCTGAATTGTACGTTGAGCTGAGCTCACCTGAAAGTAGCGATGGGCTGCCGAAGTGCTGACTGCTGGGTGGTGTTCACTCCGTAAGCAGCATTTGAACCAGCTGATGAGTTTTAACTCCCATGGGTGCTTGGTTTTGGACCTGGAATGTTTTACGTGGAGGCAGCTGGGAGGAGTAAAGTAGTAGCAGCAGGAGAGCAAGTCTAGTGTTTGTTGTGGCATTGGAAAATACGTTGTGGAGGAGGGAATATGATCCCTTTTTCTTTCCTGCAGCCTCCAGTTTGACCCAGCACCTCGCCGTGGAGAGCCTCATGTTACCCGTCGTACCCCAGACTACTTCCTATAAACCTCTCCTAGCCTTTGTAGAAGGAAGTACACCTGGCATTTTAAAGAGCAACAATATTTACACGTTCCTGTAAGAAATCGGGGTTCGTCTCAACTTAAAATCCCCATCATGGACCAAAATGTGCCATACAGAGGATGAAGAGTGTTTAGCACAACTTGAGACTGAATTCCTTACAACACTATATTATATATCCTATACCCATCAGTCCAACAGTCAGTTTGCCTGCTGTATTTGTAGTCATTGTTTTTCTTCTGGACTGTTCAGAGAGGAAAAGGTAACTCTAATAACACTTCCATCTCCTTTGATGCTTCTTTGTAAATTTTTAGTTGTAGTGTTTAACTGGCATGAATTGGAGTTTATTTTCGAGGGAAATGCACACTAACTTCTTCCCCTACCACTCTTTATTTTATTGAAAGACCGATCGACTTAACTGGAGAAAGGAAGGAATTCCTGCTTGGGAGTACGTTGTCATAACACAGATAAAAGTGTTCCCTTCTTAGCTCAATTCCTGTTCTGTGTTGATCCTGCTTTTTTTTTTTTTTGTCCGTTCGTTTTGTTTTCTTTTTGTTATTTTCCCTCTCCCCTCTGTACATTTGTCCTGGAAGTGCTTGCAATCCTCCTCGCTGTACCTAAACCAATAAACTTGCTGTTGTCAGCCCTAACCCGTGGTGTTGTGCAGGGGCGGGCGCGGGGATGGGGCGGGTCGGGAGGCGGCTCCGGGGCGGAGCGGCGGAGTCATACCGAGCCCGGAGTCATACCGAGCCCGCAGCCATACCAAGCAGGGAGCCAAACCGAGCCTGGAGTCATGGCGGTGGCCGCTTACGAGCTCCTGGTCCTGGGCGGCGGCTCCGGGGGCCTGGCAGGAGCCCGACGAGCAGCCGAGCTGGGAGCCTGCGTCGCGTTGGTGGAGCCCAGACGCTTCGGTGGCACCTGCGTGAGTCCTGGGGGTACCCACGGGTGGGGAGATCCCGCTCCCCGCTGCAGGCGAGTTGTGCGGCGGCCGGGGAGCGGTGCGGGAGACCGGAGAGCGAGAGTCGCTATCTGTCACCGAGCATTGCGCAAAGAGCCGCCTCGTCACGCTGAGCCGTGTGGAAGCGGGACAGGAACCGATTCCCCACTCCCCGGGGGGGATGCTGGTTGTGGCTGGTTGCAGGCCAGCGAAGGGGTGCTGGCGAGTTCTGCGTCTGTGCAGCACAACTGCTAAGTCAGATACCACTGAAAGGCAGCAAAGCAGAACTAGCAGGCGTGGCGAGCCACGAAGAAGCAGCAAAAAAACTTGCTCCTCAGGCAAGCCAGGGACAGGCACTAGTTTTATGCTTTAAGTGCATTCCCCTGACGGAGTAGCCATACCGGGACCAAAGTGCAGGAAAGGGATGGCAAACACCCTTCTCCTAGTAAATATTTTTTAAATTATTAATAGAAAACCCCCACCCTGTGTTTGAGAAGAGTGCACCTTCTGTGTTCTCCTTCAAGGAAGTGAAGGGAAACAGGCAAACCACCCTGAGGCACCAAAGGCGGTTACAGCCCTCTTTCACCAGACACCCTTAATCCTGCCTTTATTTTCCTGGGCAGAGAGCTGGGATTTGGTGCTGGCCTGGCATGGGACGCTCTCCAGAGCATCACCTTTGAAAAACTAAACATTAATGCTGAGACTTGCTCTTATTTCCCCGTAGGTCAATGTTGGGTGCGTGCCAAAAAAGGTAAGGGGGGCTTTTGCCACCGGTTCCAGCGGCGCTGTGGGTTGGGTCGGGTGCAGGTGCGTGCCGAATTGCGGGGAGGTGCTGGCGCGGGGCGTGAGGAGGAAGGAGCGGGGAGGAAGGAGGGGCTTGGAGCGTATTGAGCAATCAAGATGGCATGAACCGCTCAGACCCGTGTCCTGTGGGCTGCTCTGGGCAGCGGTGAGGCATCGGGAAGCATGGCAGGGCTTTTCCCAAAATCAAACCGGTCTTCCCGAGCCGACTTGCAGTTTGTGCGGGCAGGTGATGTGGAACGCAGCGGTCCACGCGGAGTTTATCCACGATCACGCCGACTACGGCTTTGAAACCCCTGGCATCAAGTTCAGCTGGAGGTAAGTATGGAAAGAGCCGGTTGGAAACGAGCGTCTCCTGATGTGTGGAGCAGCCGTAGGTCAGCGCTGCAGCCCCATGGCTCGTTGTCCACCCCAAAGGGGTCCCCGCCTGCTTGAGGCTTCCCACGGATGGATGCTGAGCTGGTTACATGGCCAGGATTCCCGCTGTATTTTGGAAAGGAGAGGTGGCAAACTGACCGTGGGAAGAGATTCTGGGAAAGAGGGATGCAGGGCAGGCAGGCACAAAAAGCTCGCGTCGGTGGGGACGGCCGCTGCCTGCTGTGTAACTCAGGGCCGTTCTATTTTGTGGCGTGGGTGCCATGTACCGAAGCGATTGAATTGTTTTTTCGCTGAGCTCTGTAGGTTCATTCGCTCACGGTGACAATAAGCCCCCCGCTCTGTTCCAGAACGATTAAAGAGAAGCGTGATGCTTACGTGAGGCGCCTGAATGAGATCTATGAGAATAACATAAAGAAGGTGAGGATGCGTGTATCCCGCGAGCTGAGCAGGGAAGCCGGATCTGCTGCATTTTTGGCCACTTTTCCAGCCTTAAAGGGTGCCCTTTGCTCTAACCGTGCAAGCCTTGGCTCCGTTAGCTGGCTCTCGCACCTCCTCCTGCTGTTAATCAGATAACTGTTACTCCCCTAAGGCTCACATCGACATCATTCGGGGCTATGGCAAGTTCACTGCCGATCCCGAGCCTACCATCGAAGTGGATGGGAAAAAGTACACAGCTCCTCACATCCTTATAGCCACGGGTGGGCGCCCGGCCGTCCCTCCCGACAGCGAAATTCCTGGTGAGCCTGACGAAATTCCCCGGGCTACCCAGAGAGAGGTCTGCCAAAGCAAAGCGGGTTTTGGGAGGTGGAGGCGGGAAGCGGGGGAGCTGGCAAAGGGTGCCAAAGGGGCTCTGCTTTGCAGGCGCCAGCCTGGGGATAACCAGCGATGGCTTCTTCGACCTGGAGGAGCTGCCCAGGTAAAGCGGGGCTCACCCCGCCCCGGCTGCAGCCGCCGGCTCGGCGCACCCGCACGTGGCATTGTCGCTTTTCCGCAGACGCAGCGTTATTGTCGGCGCCGGCTACATCGCGGTGGAAATCACAGGGATCCTTTCCGTGCTGGGCTCCAAGTCATCCCTGCTGATCCGCCATGACAAGGTAGTGCTGCCGGCTGTCCCCAGCCGTGCTTCCCACCCAGCAGCTGCATCGCGGTCTGCCGGGATTTTCTGGTCATCAGCTCCCATGAGCTGGTAAAGGGGGGTCCAAGTCAGCGCAGGCCCAGGAGGGTGGAAATGGCCGTGCAGAGGACGGTGGCGTTAGGCTGTTGGGCGTAAGGAGGGGCTGGGGGGGGGGGCGAGACGGGGCGAGAAGAAGAGCGTAGGTGTGCTGGTGGGAGGGTTTCGGCAGCACTGACCCACACGCCCAGTATTTCTGCAGCCATGCGTGCTGCCGCACCCATCTCGTGCCACACGCAAGTGCGGCAAGACGTGCCGCACACGTTTCCTTGAGCTTTTTTTCAAGTTGAGACTTGAAAAAAGAAGAAAAAATATTAAAGGAAAACCAAAGGAGAACTTTATCGTTAACCAGAAGCACCCCAGGCTCTCTGGGCCTGGATGGAGCACGGGCACAGGGAAATGCTGGTGGAGGGGGCTGCCAGGCGATGCCTTTGCCCGTAGACCCTCGTCTGACGAGGCTGGTGGGTCCCTACCCAGGTCCTGAGGACCTTCGACTCCATAATCAGCTCAAACTGCACCCAGGAGCTGGAGAACACCGGGGTGGATGTCTGGAAGCACGCACAGGTACAGGCGTGTGGAACAGCCCCACAGCTTGTCCCATCCCTCCTGGAGAGGCAGGGCCAGGGGGAAAGCTGGCATTTTGGGCGCCGCTTGCCAGGCCACAGCTTTGGCAGCGTCCCTGGTTCTGTGGTGCGGACACCATCGCCTGTTGCAAGGCAAAAGCCATCGGCAACTTCTCCCCCTGCGGCTCCTGTTGGTCCCCACAGGTCAAGAGGGTCACCAAGTCTCCCTGCGGGCTGCTGGACGTGACGGTGACCTCCTCGGTGCCTGGCCGCAAGCCAACGGAGGGAGTGATCCAGGACGTTGACTGCCTGCTGTGGGCTGTGGGGCGGGAGCCCAACACCGAAGAGCTGTGCCTGGACCGAGTGGTGAGATGGCACCACGTCCCTTCCGCGCCGGTGCGAGGATGCCCGTGCGTCTTCAGGGGTCTCATGGATCTCTGGGGGTCCCACAGGTCTCCAGGGGTCCCAGGGGTCTCCAGAGGCCCCATGGATCTCCGGAGCCTGCCACAGGATGTTGTTCCCACTATGCGCCGCCCCCAGCTGGGAGCACGGCGGCCGCCAGCCCGGGTCCCCCGTGGGCATCGCTTGTCCCATCCCTCCCGGGGCACGTGCTGAGGCAGCTGCCATTTCCCGCGGCAGGGCGTGCAGGTGGATGCCAAGGGCCATGTGGTGGTGGACGAGTACCAGAACACCACCAGGAGAGGGATCTACGCCGTCGGGGATGTGTGTGGGAGAGCCCTCCTCACCCCAGGTACCGCGGCCGTGCCCCCTCCCCAGCCCCTTGGTGCCACACAGTGCCGCAGCTCAGGCTCCCCATCCCTCCCCACAGTGGCCATCGCGGCCAGCAGAAAGCTGGCCCACAGGCTCTTTGAGGGCAAGCAGGAATCCCGGCTGGACTACCATAACATCCCCACTGTCGTCTTCAGCCACCCGCCCATCGGCACCGTGGGACTCACTGAAGGTGGGGATGAACAGGGCGCGGGGGGGCGTGAAGAGGCTGGGGACATCGTGGCTCAGAGCTGCTGGTTCGATGCTTGAGGAAACGCTCTCATCTGGTCTGAGCCTTGCAAAACGTGCTTTGACTCCCTCTTCATAAGAGCCTCGTGTATACAGTGCCTCCCCTTGACTTACGTGCCGTGTCTTCTGCTGCAGACGAAGCTGTGGCCATGCACGGGAGGGAGAATGTGAAGATCTACAGCACATCCTTCACCCCCTTGTACCACGCCATCACGCAGCGGAAGGTTAAGTGCGTCATGAAGCTGGTGTGCGCTGGCAAGGAGGAGAAGGTGCGTGGAGGGGACCGGGGGGACAGCTGGGCGCTGAAGGGGAGGTGGTGGGGCCCACGGCTGGCTGTCCTTTTGTCCCTGCGTGGTCGGTTCTGACCTGCTCAGACCGGGTCTTGGGCTGGGATCCAGCTCCCCCAGCACCGAGCCCAGCGTTCAGCCTGGATTTTGCCGGTGCTGGGTCCCACCTGGCCTCTCGCTTCTTCCCCAAAGGTGGTGGGATTACACATGCAAGGGCTGGGCTGCGACGAAATGCTGCAGGGCTTTGCCGTGGCCATCAAAATGGGGGCCACCAAGGCCGACCTGGACAACACTGTCGCCATTCACCCCACTTCTGCCGAAGAGCTGGTGACGCTGCGCTGAGGCGGTGGGTGCAGGCAGCCCCCGGGGACAGCAGCTGCAGCTGGGGAAAGTGTTTTATACATCTTAAAAGATGCCTTAATGTTAGGCGGTTGCCTGGAGAGTGTGTCTGTAAAATTGGCAGGGCTTGCTTTGGAGTGGAAAATAAATACAGTGATGCCGGCAAGTCTCTGCCTTTTGCTTTATGGTGCCTGTCTCCTGCCCTGCCCAGCCACAGAGGGTGGTAGCACAGTCCCTTGGCGCAGTTTGGAGGAAGGCTGCCGGTGGCCAGGCTCCTCTTCTACCGCCCCTGGCACCAGGGCTATGTGGGGAGCAGCAGAGCGGGGCAGGATGGCTGCATGCTTGGGGTACTTGTGGGTGCTGGGGTATCCTGGGTGGGCTCTCTCCCCCGCCACAGGCTCATGGAGGGGTGCATCAGCATCGCTGTTGGATGTGGGATCACGGGGGAGCTGCTGGCCTGACCCTGCTGCATCCCAGGGGCTTCCAGACTCCCTCCGCTGCCGCCCCGTCGCTGTCTGCTCTTCGTGGCTGCAGCTCTCAAAGCTTGAGGCAGCTTGAAGCTGCCAAGGGCAAAGCTGGCCAAGAGAGGTGGGACACAGCGCTGGCTGAAGAACTGCTGGCTTCTGCTTTGCTTTTGCTAGAAATAAATAGTTTGCACGAAATAAAAGTATTTCCAAGGTCAAAAACTCCCTGAAACCTAAGGAGGAGGTGAGCGGCCAAAGGAAGGGGATGCTGGTGCTCAGCCCAGGTGTGCGGCTCCAGGCTTTGCTGGGGTGTCTCCATCCTGGCCAGCAAAACCATAGCAGGCCAGAAAATCCTGCCCAGCCCTCCTAACACCATCAGCATGTATTTAAAGAGTATATTGGACTCCTAGGGGCTCAAGTACAAGCAAAAACCCAAATATTACTGGTATCCTCAGTTATCGATGTTGTTAGTCTTCGAAAGAATAATGGTTTGCGAGGCTTATTGCTAACTGAAGCACAAAGATTTCCTCTGGGCTTGCCACAGAGGATCCTCAGGCACATTAGAGGAGTCAAACTGAGTTAATTCAAAGTGAACTGCTCCATTTGAATCATGGTGACTTTACACTCTCAGTCAATATGCTGTAATGGCATTTTGCCAGTGTCTTTTATTTTCCTTTCAAATGACAAGTTTGGACACTTTCTTTCAAGGTGTATTTCAGAGTGTTTGTGAGATTTGTCCTGTACTTTGTACCAGAGAAATTATCAAAGCGTCTAAAAAAAGAAAGGCAGAGATGCACAGGTATAGGCAGGGGCCAAGGTTCCTCCTGTTTGGAGGAAATGGGGCAAAAAAAGCAGAGGGAAGCTGAGCCTCCTCCCGATGACATCCCACGCAGCAGCAACGTCACAGCCTGCTTCAGGAGCTACAAGAACAAAACCAAGTCTATAACCGCAAGCCCAAGCGTAGTTCACCTCCTGCACAGCAACTTCCCCTTGAACAACTAAAAGCCTTTCAAATTAGGAGCAGAAATTAGACCCCAAGAGAGCCCCGCAATGCATCGTCCCTTTGTGAGCCGTTCTGAGGAAGAGGCAGCAAATATTCACGCCATCGCATACTGACTAAGGGAGATGCGCATTCCTCGGGGATGGATGTGTCCATCCTGCAAATACGAGAAAGCCGATAAAAGCAACACTCCACAGATTGGTGTCAGTCTGCCCCAAGTGAGGTTAAGCACAGAAATGAACCCAAAGGACAGGTTTGCAACTGCAGAAGGTTCGGCTTCGTATGTGGTCATGCCTTTCTAAGCCACTGTAAGGCAGTAAAGCATCTTTCATAGTGAGAAATTAGGGCAGGAATGAATGCATGCCTAAAAGCCATTCCAGCTGGATTTCCAGCAACAGCAGTCCTCCCTTGCCTGTTCAGCCTGAAGCCCAGCTGGTTTTTTTTAAGATGCTGTATTTAGAAATGTGCTTAGAAGCATCCAGGACTGACTTACCTGCACCTCTGCCGTAGTTTCCCTGTAGCTGAAATGCAGTTTTCATGTCATGTTTGGGTCATGAAGTCAAATGCTGAAGGTCTCGAGTGTCTCGGATGAAACTCCTCTGCTGTGAGGTTTGATGAAAACGGAGTAACCCTCGCCCTCAAGCAACGGCGTAGCAGCAGAAAGAAACACAGAGAAGTCAGTTTTGTACTGACTAAGGGAGAGTGAGGTGCGCGTTCCTCGGGGATGGACGTGTCCGAGGTGGGGGGGTGAAAGC
>WEKW01009473.1:13582-23666 GCA_013389905.1 Sula dactylatra
TGGGAGATGTGATGGTAGGTGGCTGTCTTGGCCACAGTGATCATGAAATGGTTGAATTTAAAATTTCTGGTGTAATGAGAAGAAAGGACAGCAGAGTTGCTACCCTGGATTTCAAGAAAGCAAACTTTAAGCTATTCAGGGAGCTATTTAGCAGAGTACCCTGGGAATCTGCTTTTGAGGGCTCAGGAGTCCACGACTGCTGATCAGTCTTTAAGAGCAACCTTTTAGAAGCACAGGAGCAGGCAATCCCACTGTGTCATAAGTCAAGCAAGTGGGGCAGAAGACCAGCTTGGCTGAACAGGGAACTCCTCGTGGAGCTCAAGAGGAAAAAGAAATTGTATGATCTCTGGAAGCAAGGTCAGGCTTCGCAGGAAGATTACAGAGCTGTGGTTCGTACCTGCAGGGAGAAGACACAAAAGGGCAAAGCTCAGTTAGAGCTGAAACCGGCCAGTGTTGCGTCAGACAACAAGAAAGGCTTTTTTAAGTGTGTCAATAGCAAGAGGCCTAAAGAAAACATTGGATTGGTGAAGATGGTCATCTGACTAATAGGGATGAAGAAAAAGTGGAGGCACTCAGTGCTTTTTTTGCCTCAGTCTCTAGTAATACTGATAGACCCCATTGGGCTGCCTGGTCCCCTGAGTGAGAGGACCATGAGTGTGGGAAAACTCAGTGGGGGACTTTCCATCTGTGGACACTTAATTTGTAAGGAGCCAGCTGTATCAGCTGAATGTTCACAAGTCCCTAGAAAAATTATGGAGAAGATTATACTGAGTGCTATTGAAAGACATTTAAAGAATAATGCAATCATCCGGCAGAGTCAACATGGGTTCACAAAGGGAAAATCCTGTTTAACTAATTTGATGTCCTTCTATGATAAGGTCACTCACCTAGTGGATGAAGGGGAGAGGTGGTGGATGTAGTTTTTCTGGATTTTAGTAAGGCTTTTGATGCTGTCCCTCACAGTGTCCTTCTGGAGAAGTTGTCCAATTGTGGGATGAGCGGGTTCACGGTGTGCTGGGTGAAAAACTGGCTGAAGGGCAGGGCTTAGAGGGTTGTAGTGAATGGGGCTACATCTGGCTGGTGACCAGTCACCAGCGGTATTTCTCAGGGCTCAACTCTAGGGCCCGTTCTGTTCAATATATATATCAACGATCTGGATGCAGGAGTTGAATGCACCATTAGCAAGTTTGTTGATGATACCAAAGTGGGAGGTGCTGTTGACTCTCTTGAGGGACAAGGTGCCTTGCAGAGGGATCTAGATAGACTGGAGCATTGGGCGGTCATTAATGGGATGAAATTTAACAAGTCGGATTTCCAGGTTCTGCACCTAGGATGTAGTAACACTGGGCACAAGTGTAAACTGGGAGAGGGGTGGCTGGAGAGCAGCCCTGCAGAAAGGGATCTGGGGGTGCTGGTTGACAGCAGGCTCAATGTGAGTCAGCAGTGTGCCCTGGCAGCCAAGAGGGCAAACCACATCCTGGGGTGCATCAAACACAGTATAAACAGTCAGTCAAAAGAGGTGATTATCCCACTGTGTTCAGCACTGGTGCGGCCTCACCTTGACTATTGTGTGCAGTTCTGGGCCCCACAATTTAAGAAGGATGCTAAGGTCCTTGAATGTGTCCAGAGGAGGGCAACAAAGCCGGTGAAAGGGCTGGAAGGAATGTCCTGTGAGGAGTGGCTAAGGACTTTGGATTTGTCTAGTTTGGAGAAAAAGAGGCTGATGGTCACCTCATTGCCCTCTACAGCTTCCTGAGGAGGGGAAGCGGAGAGGGAGGTGCCGATCTCTTCTCCCTGGTATCCAGTGATAGGACACATGGGAATGGTTCAAAGCTGCATCAGGGGAGGTTTAGACTGGACATTAGGAAGTATTTCTTTACCGAGAGGGTGGTTGAACACTGGAACAGGCTTCCTAGAGAGGTGGTCAATGCCCCATCCCTGTCAGTGTTTAAGAGGCATTTGGACAATGCACTTAATAACGTACTTCAACTTGGTGAGCCCTGAATTGGTCAGGCAGTTGGACTAGGTGTAGGTCCCTTTCAAATGAAATAGTCTATTCTAAGTCTGTTCTTCCCACAGTGCTGTTACTCACCTTTGAAGTAGGAGAGGTGATCTCAGTCACTTTGGCACTGCATATCAATGGCTCTATCCATTGGGACAGAAGGACTGACACCCTGGGCTCATGCCAAGATGGTTCTTGTGGTAGGGATGGTGGAACCACACTTAATAACCATAGTGCATGTGGGAGGCAAAGTATACCCAGCCTGCTCTGAATTATTTAAACATTGCATGAAATGACCTGAGGACATCAGGCATTCTGTTCACCCTACACTCTGCCAAACCAAGTTTGGTACTTGAGCAGATTACCACCTCTTCAAAGCTCTTAAAATTTATACTGTCAAAGTGATAGTGATAGTTGTGTCTGAGTCATGACTTAGAGGTAATATAAAGCCTTGGTGCAGCAGCACAGATACTGGTTTCTTTCTCTTTCCACTGTATGTTCAGTAGTTATACTGTTTCATTCATGTTATTAGGACATTCAATCAGCGACATATGAAGCAAGTCTGATCATTTGTTAGGCACACCTTTAGTAGGTAATCATAAAAAAGAGTGATGGATATGTAAGTAAAATCATGGATGGTAGTTGATGGAGATAGACCCCTAGGAATGATAGCAATCACTATAATAAATCTGTCTGGGCATGCTTACGGAGTCCAAGAAATTTTTTCTGAAACAAAAATTACCTAGAATCTCACTATATTGACTTCCAACCAAGAATTCGCTCTATCCCAAGAAAACTGAGCACAGAAACGAAGTGAAAGTGCGCTCAAATAATTTTTTTTGCATTTTGATGGTAAATTCTTTGACTGGTAAAACCCCTAAATGTCAACTTTAACTCCCAATTGAGTTAATGAAACTGTATTAGTGTATAAAAGGCTAATTGCCATTTCAAATAGAAATAAGCAGACGTAAGAGAAACAGTTAATGTTTCAGTGTAGCATTGCTGCTATTCAAGAGTTTGCTTTTAACTGTAGACCACACTTTTAGTTTATCTGCTGCTGATTTCAATCTGAGCACTACTAGAAGATTAGCAGAGTGTGTTTTTCTTCTGTTTAGAAATATAGCTGCATTTTTATTTCTGATCATTCTACTGGAACTGGTACACAGTCCTTCAGAAATTGGTTCTCCAACTTGGAGTGCCCAAAGTTTTGCAGCTGACTCCATAATTAGGAACCTCACTGTGGATCAGTTCATGATAAAAATACCATTGATTGTACTCAGTGAACTTCAGTAGCATTTCACTTCTAATTTACTTGCATAGGATGTCGAGCAAGAAAGTACTTCTGCAAAAAATAAAATTAATATTCTGTTAGGAAATAAGAAGGCTTTTCTTTTATGTTTTATAGGATTATTAGAGTACTGTGATACAGGTTGCTGGCATGGAAAGCACTAAACTATGTTAATTTCTTATTGCAGAGGAAGATCCTTCTGTGGAGAGTTGACCAAAGAAGTGTCTTTGGAGATGATAGAACTGAAGGAGAAAGTAGCCCAGTTCCCTCCTTCCCCATTCCAGAATTTAGAACTTGTCACAACTCTGGGTGTCGGTGGGTTCGGAAGGGTTGAGCTTGTAAGAATTTATTTTAAACATATTGAAGTAGTTCTCTGTCTTAGATGATTGAGTTAATGCTGAGAAATGTGGAGGATTTTAATATTCTGCATGCTTGTGCCTGTCAGGCAGAGGTAATTCTATATGAAACAGTGCATAGTTAAAAATATTTTCAGGACTTCAGTGTTCAAAGAAACAAATCCACTCTTGTGTGCCTTCATCTTCTGCTGTTAAAAGTATCTTCCTGGTCACTAGACATATATTCATCAGTTTGTTCATGTGGAGTTTACCTGCCTTGTGTTCCCTGAATTACAGGCCTTTTCCCAAGATTCTGCCTGGACCTGAAGTCATCTCCAGCATCACATAGTCTGTGTCGTTAGAATTGCTTCGGTATGCCCCACAGCAACTATAACCATTGTGATGTAGCTCTGAGTTGTGTTGACTTTGAAATGTCCAACAATTTGTAATGGCTCTTTTGAGTCATATTCAGTATGAACAGCTGTTTCTGGCATGTGAAGAGCCTCATTAGACTAAAGGCTTAAATTCCACTCTCCTCTGGCTGAGTAGCAAACATCTGAAAAAACAGTGAATGCGTATTGTACAGGCTGCTGAAGGTAGTGGTAAATTCAAGCAGACTATGTGATTTTAGTGAAGTCAATAATCCTTTACAGTAGTTAGACCATCAATTGTTTTATTCTGATTCATGCTTCACAAAACAAATTTCCACACTGGTTGACTGCCAACTTGGAAATTCTACAGCATCACCTGAACAATAAGCTAAAAATTGAATTCACAGCCAGCTGTAGAACACCAATAGTATCTTCTTTGGTTTCCTGGAAGCCCTGTTTTAACTTCCATCTTTTTATTGCATGTTGGATAATATTTCAGCATAATGCAAAATCATTTGTAAATATTCTTCGTCAACTAACTCTGCTTTTTGTTCTTTTGTATTATGCTATGTTTAGAAATTATCTTAAATTGAAATTAGGACCTGTTGTGGTATAAACTCATTGTAAAATATAGTATCTGTCCAAACTGCTGCTATTTTATATACATAAAATGAACACAAGGAATATTTCTTTTCATTTTACAAGTGGGGACACTAAAAAGATCTGATGCTTAACTTAAAGTCATACAGAACAGTTCTGCAGAAAATCTGGAAGTTGTTCATCATTACAGTCATCGATTTCAGCCCTCTGCTGTGCTGAAAAAGATTTATATCAGTGTATCTGTTGAGAACAGATTGGTAAAACATCCTTTCTTTGCCTCATATGTACTCATTATTTTTATTCACAGGTTAAAGTGAAAAATGAGAACATGGCTTTTGCTATGAAGTGTATAAAGAAGAAACACGTAGTGGACACCAAACATGAAGAGCATATCTATTCTGAGAAGAAAATCCTCAAGCAGATATGTTCTCCATTCATTGTGAAGTAAGTTGACCATAAGATTTCCTTGAAAGCTGATCCCTAGTTGACCCACTAGACAGAATTATTAAGAATGAGGTTTGGCATATATGAGTTCTGGAGAAAAGACATAGCAAGTCATGCATTTTATTTTGCTTTTCCTAAATTGCTGCTGTTTGTCTCCACAGACTATATTGCACATTCAAAGATAGTAAGTATGTATACATGCTACTGGAGACTTGCCTTGGAGGGGAATTGTGGACCTTGCTGAGAGACACGTAACAGCAAACAAAATGGAACCTCGTCTTTAAAATCACCAGTCAGCTCCATATGTCTGCTGAATAGGTTCTCTATTCAAGGGCTGTCCAATGAAAAGACATTTGGTTCAGTTTTCAACCATATAAGTAATGTACAAAATGTCAGTGCAAAAAAGCTGTTAATATTCTGGGTGTTATATATTATCTGGTTAATGAGTGAGACATTTTTAGAAGTTGTCTGCAAGGATAGTGATTATTTTTGTTCCAGAGGCAGCTTTGATGAAGCCACTACCAAGTTCTGTGTTGGGTGTGTGACAGAGGCTTTTGACTATCTACATCACATAGGAATTATCTAAAGAGACCTGAAGCCAGAAAATTTAATTTTGGATGCTGAAGGATATATAAAACTGGTAAGATGTAATCCTTTTTATGTTACCCTTTTGTGCCTGTATCCTGTTGCCTTGCTGGGGAGATATAAATAGACATCATGTAATTATAATACCAGGATCCTGGAGTTTAATAACACTTACGCTTCAGTAGAAAAGAGGGCAGGCTACTCATTGCACAGTGAGAAACAAAGGCATTGCAAAGCCATTGCAAACCACAGACAAACTGGGAATTTGCAGCCTCTGAGAGCTCTTGCCACAGCATAAACAGCAAAAATAATTTCTCCCAGCAACCAATCTTAATGTAAAGGCAGGAACCGCATTTCCCAGGAGCAGAATTGCCTCCCTGTCCAGCCTCAAGCAATCATAGGTTCTACATTATCTCTGTAGAGAGGGAACACAGTAAAGAGCTCCTGCCATACTTGACTGTGACCATGAAAAGGGCAAAGAGAATACCCTTCAAAGAGCTTGAAACATCCACTCTGAGGACAATGAGCAACCCACTGTTTTCCATGGGCTGTAAATCTCGTGTCCTCAAGGAAAGCATGGGTTTTTCTATCCAAAGGGAAAATAATTCAGGAAATCACTTGTGAGAATAAATAAATCTGTTATATGACATTTAATAATCCAGTGGAATTACTTTTTTTTCTTTCACAACAATGTATAATTGTTTTGGCTGTAAACTGGCAACTCTGACATCTTTACAGGAGGTGAGGAAGCAATTAAGAACTTAAGGCTTCTCAGTGCAAAACACCTCATTACGCAGCATATGTTGATTTTGATCAGGTTGATTCTGGATTTGCAAAGAAGATTGGATCAGGGCAGAAAACCTGGACGTTTTGTGAAACCCCTGAGTGTGTTGCCCCTGAAGTCATTCTGAGTAAAGGCCATGACTTAAGTGTGGATTTTTGGTCCCTTGGGATTCTTGTGTTTGAACTCCTTACTGGCAGGTAGGTGCTTCCTTCTCCAAGTTCTTACGTTGTTTGTTTGTTTTTAGAAACATTTTCAAGGTTATTTTTAAAATAAACAGTTTGGGGTTTTTCGCATCAGTAGTCAGGAATGACTTGCAAAATGACACTTCTTTTTGCCTCTTAGGCATGTCTTATCTTCCATCATTTCAGAAGCACCATGGACGAAGTGTGGGACATATTCTCAGTTCTGAGGATTTATCCAAGGAAGGGGCCAGACACCGGCTATAGGTGGCTGGTGTAGAGCTCCTTTAACTGATGATGATGTTTCCTGTGAGGAACAGCTGACAACAGACTGTTCTTTTCCCCTTTAGTGGGTGATGGGATACAGTGGGGTGGTCAAATTGTAAGCAAGGCTCGTTCTTTGCCTCCATGCACGCTTCCATGACAACTTTTCGTGAACGCTCAGGGGTAGTACAACATGGAAACTTCTCTGAGTTAGGCTGGAGGCAAAGCTAGCATAGAGGGATACATATGATCATGCATTTTCTCTGATACCTACAGGCAGCTTCTCAGCTTCAAAACTTTCTAATATCTTATACAGACTGAAAGGCTGAAGGTTGTAAAACTGGGAAGGTGGGGGTTTTTTCCCATATTCTCAAATATTTGCTTTGATGAGAAATGGCCACATCTGCTCTGGCAAACCATTCCATTTATCAGTGTTACCTTCTTTGTCTAGTCCACCATTCTTTGGGGCTGATCAAATGATGACATATAATTTGATTCTCAAAGGCATTGAAAAGCTGGATTTTCCTAAAATAATAAGGCGACTTGAGGATTTGATCTGCAGGCTCTGCAGGTAGGATAGGCAGTTTGTGGCAGAACTTGGGTGTAGATAGATTGAGCTATTCAAGATCCAGACTAGAGTGTTGAATTCCTGACAACTTCATTTAAAATTGTTATACCTATTATGGCCTATTCTGATTATATTCAGTACACCTCTTAGTCTGCAGAGGTATCATCTACAAATGCAGGCTCTAGGCTTTCTCTCTAGCTATGAATTTTTTCTGAAACGCATCGCAGGGAGAACTTACTGAAAGTGGGCTGAATAAAGAGCTAAAGAATTTAATTTTATTATCAAGCGCAGTGTTTTTAAAAAATGCTTCCAAAATTACATAGGCATGTAGCTCCTAGAGAAAGCGTAGGGCACTTAGACTGACTTTAAGCCCACTTGAAAATGTGCAGAAAGCTGGTATTTCAAAAGGGCCAGCATAACTCGGAAGCATTAGTGTATGCGCAACCTGTGGCTGGTGACACTGCTGACTTTGAGCTCCCAGCTCCAGTGGGATTTCATCCGTGGCACTGTGAACAGTATACGCTGTGTGTAGCAGGATTGAAAGGATCTTTGTAGCTGTAAATTTTGGTTTGCCTCCTTTTGTAACTCATGACCAGACCTGCTGGCCAAGAAAAAAAGGTGTACAACTAAAATTCAACCAGTTGATTTCCCTCTGCTACTTCTCACAAAGGAGTGACACTGTTTAGGCTTCTTGGAAGTCTCTCTATCCTCAAAAGAAGGGAGCAGTGAGCAACATCTCATTATGTCTCCTTATGAGACAGCATGTTGTATGCAAGCTCCATCACTGTGTGACTGTTAAATGCAAACAGTTAGGACCTGTAAGTGCTCTTTTTTAAAAAAAAAAAAAAAAAAAAAAAAAANNNTTTTTTTTTAAGGCAAAACCCTACAGAAAGATTAGGCAATCTGAGGAATGGAATTAATGACATCAAGAAGCACAGGTAAGTGAAGGAGACTGCCAAGAAGAAAATTTGGGGTTTAATTTGAAAATATTTTTGATATTTTAGATCCCAGTCTGGTAAACTCATAAAGCTCCAGGCACTTCCAGGCAGATTGCATAATCTGTTGCTATTGAGTATATCTCTGTTGCTATTGAGTATATCTGAGCAAGCAACATAGAATCGTAGAGTGTCCTGAGTTGGAAGGGACCCACAAGGATCATCGAGTCCAACTCATTTCCCTGCACCAGACAACCCCAAATTCACACCATGTGACTGAGGGCGTTTTCCAAGTGCTTCTTGAATGTCATCAGGCTTGGTGCCATGACTACCTCCCTGGGGAGCCTGTTCCAGTGCTCCACCACCCTCTGGGTAAAGAACCTTCTCCTAATATCCAACCTAAACCTCCCCTGGCACATCTTCCTGCCATTCCCTTGGGTTCTATCATTGCTCACCAGAGAGAAGAGATCTGCGCCTGCCCTTCCTCCTCCTCTTGTGAGGAAGCTGTAGACCACGATGAAGTCTCCCCTTAGTCTCCTCTAGGCTGAACAAACCAAGTGATTTTAGCCGCTCCTCATACAGTTTCTCCTCTAAACCCTTCACCAACTTGGTGGCCTTCCTCTGGACACTCTCTAGTAGCTTTATATCCTTAATGTACTGTGGCGCCCAAAACTGTACATAATACTCAAGGTGAGGCCATACCAGCACAAAGTAGAGTTGGACAATCACCTCCTTCGACTGGCTAGCGATGCAGTGCTTGATGCACCCCAGGACAAGGTTGGCCCTCTTGGCTGCCAGGGCACACTGTTGGCTCATGTTCAACTTTCTGTCGACCAGAACCCCAGGTTCCCTCTCTACAGAGCTGCTTGCCAGCCTCTCGTTCCCCAGTCTGTATGTACATCCAGGGCTGCCGTGCCCCAGGTGTAAAATCCGGCACTTGCTATTGTTAAACTTCATACGGTTGGTGATTGCCCAGCTCTCTGATTTGTCTAGATCTCTCTGCAGGGCCTCTCTGCCCTTGAGAGTGTCAACAGCTCCTCCCAATTTTGTGTCATTAGCAAACTTAATTAGTAATCCTTCAAGTCCTGCATCCACGTCATTTACAAAGAGATTAAAGAGTGCCGGCCCCAAGATGGATCTCTGTGGAACCCTGCTAGTGGCTGGCCACCAGCCTGATGTAACCCCATTTACTATAACCCTTTGAGCCCGACCCACCAACCAATCACTCACCCATTACATTATATGTTTATCCAGCTGTATGCTGGACATTTTGTGAGAGACAGTATCGAAAGCCTTACTGAAATCCAAAAAGATCACATCGACTGGCTTCCCTTGGTCAACTAGGTGGGTAACCTTGTCATAGAAGGAAATTAAATTAGTTAGGCAGGACTTTCCCCTCGTGAACCCATGCTAGCTAGGGCCAATGACTGCATTGTCTTTCAGGTGTTTTTCAATAACTCCCAGAATAATCTTCTCCATAATTTTACCGTAATTACATAAATCCTCAGCATGAGCATAAATCCTCAGATCTAGAAACATCTTGTTGTTTACTGGTTTTGTTGCAGGTAGCTGATGTAGGGGTTTAATTCAGTTCTCAGAGAAATCAATGCCAGTTCAGCATCTGCCTTTCAGACCTCCTGACCCTTAAACAGTTGCTTTTTAAGAATGGTAATTAAGAGCTCTAGAGCAATTTAGGTTTTTGTTCTCTCCTAATGAAAAAAGTCCTCTG
>WEKW01009473.1:24180-37012 GCA_013389905.1 Sula dactylatra
TAGAGTGTCCTGAGTTGGAAGGGACCCACAAGGATCATCGAGTCCAACTCATTTCCCTGCACCAGACAACCCCAAATTCACACCATGTGACTGAGGGCGTTTTCCAAGTGCTTCTTGAATGTCATCAGGCTTGGTGCCATGACTACCTCCCTGGGGAGCCTGTTCCAGTGCTCCACCACCCTCTGGGTAAAGAACCTTCTCCTAATATCCAACCTAAACCTCCCCTGGCACATCTTCCTGCCATTCCCTTGGGTTCTATCATTGCTCACCAGAGAGAAGAGATCTGCGCCTGCCCTTCCTCCTCCTCTTGTGAGGAAGCTGTAGACCACGATGAAGTCTCCCCTTAGTCTCCTCTAGGCTGAACAAACCAAGTGATTTTAGCCGCTCCTCATACAGTTTCTCCTCTAAACCCTTCACCAACTTGGTGGCCTTCCTCTGGACACTCTCTAGTAGCTTTATATCCTTAATGTACTGTGGCGCCCAAAACTGTACATAATACTCAAGGTGAGGCCATACCAGCACAAAGTAGAGTTGGACAATCACCTCCTTCGACTGGCTAGCGATGCAGTGCTTGATGCACCCCAGGACAAGGTTGGCCCTCTTGGCTGCCAGGGCACACTGTTGGCTCATGTTCAACTTTCTGTCGACCAGAACCCCAGGTTCCCTCTCTACAGAGCTGCTTGCCAGCCTCTCGTTCCCCAGTCTGTATGTACATCCAGGGCTGCCGTGCCCCAGGTGTAAAATCCGGCACTTGCTATTGTTAAACTTCATACGGTTGGTGATTGCCCAGCTCTCTGATTTGTCTAGATCTCTCTGCAGGGCCTCTCTGCCCTTGAGAGTGTCAACAGCTCCTCCCAATTTTGTGTCATTAGCAAACTTAATTAGTAATCCTTCAAGTCCTGCATCCACGTCATTTACAAAGAGATTAAAGAGTGCCGGCCCCAAGATGGATCTCTGTGGAACCCTGCTAGTGGCTGGCCACCAGCCTGATGTAACCCCATTTACTATAACCCTTTGAGCCCGACCCACCAACCAATCACTCACCCATTACATTATATGTTTATCCAGCTGTATGCTGGACATTTTGTGAGAGACAGTATCGAAAGCCTTACTGAAATCCAAAAAGATCACATCGACTGGCTTCCCTTGGTCAACTAGGTGGGTAACCTTGTCATAGAAGGAAATTAAATTAGTTAGGCAGGACTTTCCCCTCGTGAACCCATGCTAGCTAGGGCCAATGACTGCATTGTCTTTCAGGTGTTTTTCAATAACTCCCAGAATAATCTTCTCCATAATTTTACCGTAATTACATAAATCCTCAGCATGAGCATAAATCCTCAGATCTAGAAACATCTTGTTGTTTACTGGTTTTGTTGCAGGTAGCTGATGTAGGGGTTTAATTCAGTTCTCAGAGAAATCAATGCCAGTTCAGCATCTGCCTTTCAGACCTCCTGACCCTTAAACAGTTGCTTTTTAAGAATGGTAATTAAGAGCTCTAGAGCAATTTAGGTTTTTGTTCTCTCCTAATGAAAAAAGTCCTCTGTGGATTAAACATTTCCTGCTTTTAATTTTTACCTGAGTTGTTTCTAAGCTGTGCAGTTTGTGCTTGGGAAAAGAAGTGCTTTGACTTTTCTGCTTGTCTCCCTCTTCTCATGCTGTTAAGAGGGTAGAATTCCAAGGGGATGCATACATCTTTGCATGGCTGTGCTTATGCGTATATTAACCTGCCTGTCACTTTAGCACCTCTCTACAGGGGAGATGCAACGTATCTGGTGGTCTTGAAGCTCCTCCTGCTACCACTCCCTTGTATGGCAATGACAGTGCTCAAGTTTCCTGCTTCTAACTGTGTTGTCACATGAACAGAAGTTGTCATGAAAAAATGTCTTATAGCCCTTGCTCTCATGTTTTTCAGCTGTTAATAGTATAATGACAGAAAACAATCTGTCTTTCTCTCTTGGTCTCTCCCTGTCTGTGTCTCATTTCTTTTTAATCAGATGGTTGAGTGGTTTTAACTGGGATGGTCTGAAAGTGAGGAAGTTAACATCACCGTTAAAAAGAGAGGTATTGGCTTTGGCTTTCAATATCATGATGCTTTACTAAAATGAAGGGGCTTGGCTACAAAGAAACAACTGATGGCAAGAGCGAAAATTCCCAAAGATGCATTTGAATTATTATAGCTTGCCATTTTTAGTGAAAATTGAATGAGAGACAGTGAGTAATATATAACTTAAATTCAGTTAAATAATGGAAATATTCTGCCTGTGTATTTTGCATTGGATTATCACCATTGCTAGAATAAATGGTGTTTGATCAGAAACGAATACTTAAAAAACCGTTTTTCTCAGTAATGGGCACATACAATGGGAGTACAAATTCCTGTATTCTCTTACTATCGAGTTACAGCACATCCTTCAATAAGCTTCCTGTTTTAAATGGTCCATTTCTCCTTGCCCTAAAATGAAAAAAAGATTGAGGGTAAAGAATTTTAAACTCTCTTTGAACTTAATTTGAAACAAAAAAGAATTCTGAGGTCTTCTTTAAGTAGCTACCCCATGAGTGTAGATTTGGTCTTAAACAAATCTGAATTAAAACTGTATGCAGTGTGGCCCAGTTTTCTTACTGTCTTTGTAGGGTTTTGGGTGAAACCTAGGATTTGATAATATTTGGGGAGTGTTTTTGTATAAGGAGGCTAATGCTATTGTTCTGTTGTACAATTTAATTACTGCAGGTTTATCTTTTAAAGAGCAAGGAATTGCATCCATTGAAAGAAGTCATCCATATCATGCTAGCCTTTCATTCCTCCACTGGTAGCAATAAAAATGATACATAATCAATGGAGAGTATTTTCAAAAGTTACCTTCTGAAACAACCGTTTGTTTGTGTTTTTAATGTCCCAGTTGTCTGGACCGACTGATTACAGCTACTTTGACAGCTATCCACCTGAAGAGGGAACACCTCCAGATGAACTTTCAGGCTGGGACAAGGATTTCTGATTTTTTTTTTTTTCTTTCAGGACATTTATAGAGACTCATAGGCATCAGTTCTAAACCTGCTCTCTTGTTTCTTGCTTAAAATCAAGTTACACAAGGTTTGTGATAAACACAATGTTCCTTGAAGGGTAGAAGACAGTATAACGACCAGAACTTGTTTGGCTAATGCACCAAAATCTGTGTGCAATTCTTTATAACAAAGGCATGCATTCAGACAGCAGATGTAACCTGAAGATGTTTTGATACACAATGTCTCTATGAACAGTTTCAGACACTATGGATTGGATGTATGGTTTTGCCATTGGAAATATCACTAGCTAATATTTTGATATGAACAAGGTTACCATATGTCTTTATTTTGAATGGAGAGGATGAGTATTGGAAGACAATAATTCTGTGGCATTTGTCAACAGGTGACACTATAGGCATTTATTTTTCATTTTATCTTAAGTCTGTGTGTTTCACTTTTCCCCATAATGGCCTGTATTTCATTGACCCAGAAGTGTGTAGAAAAGAGAATTTTACTGAAAGGTTGATTTGATCTGACACTGCAGCTAAAAGGATATCACTGTGGAAGCTGCATCTCTGTCAGTCTAGTTTTGCACCAGGTTGAATATGTGAGATGGGGCATAACAGGTCAAATGAAAATGCAGTAGGAAACAAGGTATATACATAATAGAAGTTGCCTGAAGAAGCAGACTGTGGTATTTCCCTTACTGCTTCAGAGCCATGTCCATTTCTTAAAATGTTTTGCTTTTATGTAGTGCGAAGATAAAACAGATGGACAAAAAGCATTTACCTTACAGGAAAAAAATAAGTAAGTATAGATTCATATTTTTTCCTTCAAAAATATTTTCAGATTGTTTTCGCTGATGTTTTGCTGAAATGCTGTATCTGTCCACATCAGTGCTAAAAATCTCACCCATTTCAATGTTCCAGTTGGTATCACTAGATATGAACTATCATTTCAAATCATATTTCATCAGGCATCTTATTAACATATAATTATTCTGAGTTCTACTTGTATAGGAGGGGAGAATAAGAGAGCAAAAACTTGATTTTTTTTCTCTTGTAACAAATTCTGTTCATGAATCAGTTTAAATATTCTGTTTTCTTTTTGACTGCCTTCCCTTCTTTCTAATGCCTACTAATGAGGTTTAGAAAGGCAAGAAATTCAAAGCTCCTCTCAAAAACAATATAAAAATATAATTGTGATTGGTAGCCCAATTTTTCAAGCTCTGTCTTCACCTACTTTGGTACAAGTAAATGAATTGCTAACCAGAACAGTCAAACAACCTGAGTGAGGGAGTCTAGCAAACGGCTAAGATGGTAGCGAGGCTGGAGCATGTGTCCTGTGAGGAAAGACTGAGCGACCTGTGCTTGTTCAGCCTGGAGGAGGGAAGGCTTTGTGGGGACCTTAGAGCATCCTGCCAGTGCCTACAGGTAGGTCACTGAGAACAGAGCCAGGCCCTTTATGCAGCTGCGCAGGAAGGAGTATGTGTGTGTAGATATATATATATATGTACATACACATGGTCATAACAGAACAGGAGAGGTGCCAATGTGACAAAAGGAAAAAAGTGTTTCCTCAGTGAAGCAGGATCCCAGACAGGTTCTGCAATCTCCTCTCTTGCAGATTTTCAAGACAGAACCAAACAGATCCTTGAGCTCAGTGTTAACCCTGCTTTGAGAAGAAGGTTGGACTAGAGACCTCCCAAGGTCCCTTCCAGCCTAAGTGATTCTGTGATTCTAGGAATTAGTTTTATCTGTCAGCCATTTGTATAATCAGAATATAGCACAATGTATGTTCCCGTAGGAGTTTATATATGCCTGGGCTTTGCCACTTAACCTTTAAATTGTTTGAACAGGGGAATTAGTTTGAAATGTTGTTTTGATGATAAATGCAGTTGGATATTGTGCATTTGTGATTTATACAGAAAAATTCTGTTACTGTCTGTTTTGAACCACAAACTGCTGAAGAGACAGGGATGATCCTGGGTGTCATGCTGGGCTTACGGGATTGATGCATCTGCAGCCCCTGCTAGGATTTGTTTCAGCTCCCACTCGCACAAAGTCCAAGCTAAATTTTGATATTAAAGCTGCCACAGAACACTGCATTTCACATGCTGGATGAAAAACCTCCTAGACAACTTGTAATGTGTACTCAAGGTTTAGTTACCCATGACTGCTGGCTAGACTTCCTAGCTGCTGGTCATGACCAGCTAGGTGTGGGAGGGACTGCCATGGTTTGTTCCATGGTTACAATTATTTTTTACTGCTAGGTGGCCATTGCTTTGACAGCAAATCAATTTAAATATTTTGTATAACATTCAGTCCAAATAAAGACAGTAGAATATTTTCTGTCTGATTTAATGAAGGTTGGATTGAGCCCTTGGAGGAAGACACCACATGTTTAGCTGGCTTTGTTTCCCTGCATGGTTGTAAACTATTGTGGAAACTTGCAGGCAGCAAAGCCTGTGCAAAACTGTGGTAAGTATACACAGTCAGAGAGGGTAGAGCAGAGGCTGTAAGCTGGGACTGTAGATGCTTTAAACACTTGCAACTAACTCTGTTTAGCAATACCAAAGATGAGATTTTCTCTTCAGGATTTAGACAAGCACTATACATTAGGTGTGTGTGTTTCCTGTGTGTCTCGCTTTCTCTCATAAATATTTTTATTGCACCAAGTTTTATAAAAAGCTTTTGAATGTATTTTTCCATTGTATTTATAGGTAGTTTTCTTTTATATATATATAAAAAATAAGTGTGTGTATATATATAGGTAGTTTTCTTTTATATATCTATAAATAAATAAGTATATATATGTTTTTAAAGTGAAGAAATAGCTGTATGATAAGTTTAGTGCAGTTAACATTAAGTCTGTGCAGCTATAGGATATGTTTTCTTTATAAAGCTTGTTTAATTTGCAGTGTGTGCAAATAAAGTAACCTTACAGTGCAATGGGCAGGACATTCATTTTTTACAATTGTGTTCCATACAGCAGTCCGAATTCTTAGCCCTGAATTACACTTCTTGTCCACATGACTGAGAAGAGGCTGAGGCAGAAAAGAATACCCTGGAGAGAAAGCCACTGATGTAATTTCTTGCAGCATGTTCCCCTTTCAGACTATGCTTTTCTCTAGTGGATGTTGAAAAAATGAATGCATAGGAAGCTGCAATAAATGAGGTCACAGATTGCTTTGTATTTATGTAGAGTTCCTATGTACATTTGATTCATTTTATTTCTGGCATGTATGCAGTTGACTGAGCTGAAGTTTTGCAGAAACAGAAGCAGAAGGTGACACGGTACAGGCTAAACCTTACTTGAACTAACCCAAACTGTCTTTAACAGACAGGTGTACTTCAGACTTCAACTCGGCACCAGTGGAGTTTGTTGTAAAACAAGAGGATAAATAAGCAATTTAGGCTCAAGTAATTTCACAGTGCAGGAGACCATGGGAGAATTGAATGGAAAGTTGTTATGATGATCAGATTTTGCTTATTGTTGCATTTTATATTTTAAGGTCAATGAAAAACAGATTTTGACATTCAGATTTTGGGTATGCTGTGGATATGTTAGTAATTGTCCGAGTTCTGTCCTTGGTGTTCTTACCTGTGTTTTGCCTTTCTGTCTTGTCAGCTTTGCTTTTATTGTGTGGCTCCGTGAGAAACCCAGCAATAGCTATGCTTTTTTCCCCTGTACTTCTGCCACAAGAGAACATGCCTCAGGAGGCAGGAGGGATGATGATTCTTCCTGACAAAGGACAGAGATGAGGAGCAGTTAGTCTGGGATGTGTAGATGGAAGCACCTTTCCCCACCTACCACATCAGAGCAGAGATACAGGTGAGCACTTCAGAGACACATGTAGACAGGAGCAGCAGCAGAGTGAAAGAGAAAATTTCCAGGCATATGATAATACCTGCAAGTGTCACCGAAATCAGGAAGAAACCTCGTAACACCAATGTAGTGTTAAAAGACAGGCATTCTTTATTCATGGCGCCGGGAACACGGGGGATAGATCCTCCTCAAGCGTGTTCTGCCTTGTACCAAAAATCACAGGTTTTTATACATATTTTCTGTCAAGTCATGATCACACCAAACTGTTTTACATACAATGCTTATTATTCATTCTAATGGTATATAATATTCATTATTAATTTAACCTTTACATTGATTGGTCCTTATGTTATATGATTTCATATCCCAAAACAATCATTGGTCACTTCTATTAATGACTACTAATTAATTTCTTGATATTCAAATCAAGATGGGAAGGGTAAAGGTGTTTCCAAGCAGCATCGCTGACACATAACAGGTTTCTATAGCAAGTTTCCTTAGCTTCACAAAACTTAACAAATGCAGTAACTAACTAATATGGTTCCTAGAGTTGCAAGATTCAAACAAAACTCCTCTATTCAATTTTTCATTGTTTCAAAGTTCTAACAGAAAACTCCTCACTGTTCTCATTGAGTTAATCATTAGTTCAAGACAGTAACGACCTAATGAGGTTTCTATGGTTACAAGTTTCACAGCACACAATATTCTACTATCCTGTTTAATTCCCTACCACCTTGGTTACACAAGTGCAGATAATTTAGTGCAAGTGGTAAATTTTCACCATGTCTTCACAGCTGCCCTTCAGGCTTTGAGAAGGGTGAGCTAGGCCACCCCTGATGCCTGAATGCATCATCTGTTAACAGAAAGGGGAAGAAATAACCTGTGTCCCAAATGTTTAAATTTATACATAAACAAGTGGGGGGTGGATATTAGAGAGTGTAAGCCTGTAGGATTTTTGCATTGAATGAGAGGAAACAGCTGTCCGGACATTTAGAGAATCTGTGATTTCAGGCAGGATTTAACAGGTCTCACTTGCAATGAAAAGCATCTAAGATCACTTTCTCCTCCCACTACTCAATAAGCTATCTCTGAGCAGACACAGCTTTCCCCTGCTATGGTCCCCAAGGACCTTGCGGTGTAGTGGCAAGAAGAATTTTTATCTTTATTTGACAAAGTGAGCTGAAGTCCTAAGGGATTTAAGCCCCTTGGTGGTTTTTGAAGTCCCTCTAGACAACTGTGTGTAGCTTTGGGTTTAGGCACCTTTGACAGTTTGACAATTTGACTTCCTCAAGATTATTCAGAATGATGTGTGGAAAAGAAGAGACAATTAAAGCCAGCCTTCTCAACTGTAGCATAGCACACTGCCCTAAATTCATCCTCTCTTCCCATTTTTTTGCAAGGCAGCATAAGACTGGTGCTTTGTATCTCTTGAGTTCCTTGTGCTTGAATGTTGTAGCACAGTTATTTTGCTTCCTGGCATGGGTTTGAGCATTTCTGACTGATTTTTTTACTTCTTGACCTAAAACTGAACAAGCAGGAGTAAATTAAGAGATACAGACAGGCACGCACACCTGAATATGCCTGTTACAGAATGTTGTTTCTCAGTTTCATTTCTCACCACTGAGGTGGCTGCATGTCCACACTCAGATAAATTGTTCCTATAGATGTGGTGCTCTTCAAGTGTGTAAGATCTGTTGAGGTGAAAGGCCAAGGAAAATGGATTTGCACCACATTATGGTTAACATATTGTGCATGTTTTAGAGAGAGAGGGGAGGCACTTCTAAAGAGGTAGCACCAGTAAAACCAGATAATGCCTCCCAAAGGTGGAAAGCAAGGAGGAGGTTGCAAAAAGAGCAGACATGAAGATGTGAAATTAAATGCATCTGTAATGGCGCACAGCCATGACCTATCTTCCTTAAACCTTTATGTCCCTGTGGCTTGGGAACCTGGGTCACCTTCAGGCCAGAGGGCAGGGTGTTACTCGAAGACCCGACACAGATTTACTTGGTGGGTTGGGCCAGCAGGGAATGATCGAGCAATCAAAAGCATCTTTTCCCCTCGGGAGTCGGAGTCTCGGCTTTTGTCACCCTCTTGTAATTAGAGGCAAGAGAGGAGGGTCTGGTTCTTCTGTACATCATATGCAAGATGATTCTAGACAGGGAGTTATAGGTTCAAAACAGATTGGCTTGCACACCAGCCACAGAAAAGGTGGGTGATTATTTTCTCGCAAATCCATGATCTCTTGTTTGCCACACAAATATTGCCTGCTGGTCCATTTTGGGAGTAGCAGCAAGACAGCAGCAAGATTTACATCAGTGTTCAGTGCATCCTTTGGCAGAACTCCCAAATGTGATCTCGTTGTGACTCCTGATATTCTGTGGCTCATTGCTGGTTGGGAGGAGTTGGGACAAAGCTACTGAAGTAAGGTGAACCCCTGATCCACAGAAGTCAAGGGTATACTGTGGCTGACCTCCACTAGCCAGCATTTCACTGATGTGTGGCAGCTGAGAAGTGACAAAGGTAATTTTAAAGCTCATCTGATGTGCTTGCAGAACCAAAAGCCATTACTTGTACCGAGCTGCAGGCCAGCAACGGCAAAAGGCAGAATGAATATTTCAGTTAAATTATGGGGCTAATAACAGGAGGCACGGCTGCTGAATAGTCTAGCTAGACACTAAGGAAGCAGAATTCATCCCTGGGTAGATTGTTCTCCATGCTGTCTTGCTCATCAAAAAGCATTGCCGAAAAAGAAAGCTGAAACCCACCCTAATGGGACTCAAAAGGGCACCCAGCAACGTTGTACAGTTACACTGCTGTAGTGCCTGGCTGCCAAAAGCTTACATTAGAGGTGTTTCTGATCAGCTTCCCTGACCGAGAGGAATAGCAACAGAAACATGCCAGACTTTATCTTGAACTAATGTCCTCTGTGGAACATCATCCTGCTGGGGACAAAGTGAGAGGTACCTGTGTCCTAGTTCCCTCAGCTTGTGCATCACCTGTCACTCAGGGAGCATTGTACTTGGGCACCAGAAGCAGATATTTTCCTGGGGGAGTGACAGCCCTTGTCCGAGGCAGCAGTCTCATTTGCAGTGTGATGATGCCCCAGCCTTCCCTTGGGGAGTTAGAAAGCTGCAAGGTACTTTGTCCTCTGCACTGTATTTGGGAAGATGTAGTCTGGTGCTATTCTAAGAAAGAAGTATGCTGTAATCGTAACAGAAGGCAATATAAGGAGAAATCTAGCCCTCAAGGGCTACTGAGCAGTTCCCACCTTCTTACTGAGGATAAGAGGTATGCACCTCAAGAGCATCAAAAATGCTGTAAAGGAAATTATTTTGGCTATAGAGTGTTACTCATCACCAGTCAGCTCACCTTGAACAAAGAAATGGGACATACTGGCACAAAGCTGAGGTTGCGTTGTCGAGCTCTATGAAATCTATTTTGCAACAAGCTCTCTACTAATTGAAGATTAGATGTAGTTAGGTTTATTGTTTGAGTTTGTGTGGTTTTTAACAGTACCCATTCTCACAGTGAATTTTATAAACTATGGATTTATTTGTGCAGCTGTTACAACAGACAACTATTAGAAACCACTGCATCTGTTTTTGCTTGCAGGACTTGATGTCTACTGAAAATCCAAGCCTGCTTCCAGCTTAGCAGGTGGCAACCCCCATGTATCCTAATGACACTGGGCCCAGGAGTGGACCAGTGGATTAAAAGGTGATCCCTACAGTACAGTCAGCCTGTGCACATCACTACTTCTGACTGTCCTTAAAGTCAAGACAGGAGCCCACACAGCTCTACACCAGAGACAGGCTCTTTTTCATTACCAAGACAGAGCAGTGAAAATCTCTTCTTTGTCTGCAAGTGTGTGTCTTTTCAGCCAGGAGAAAAGCACAGGTTTTGTCTTCCAGTTTTTAAGTCCATCTGATTTGCACACAGAGTGTCTGACTTTTCTCCTGCCCATTTGCCTTAGAGAAGTCTTGCAGATTTGAGCCCCACCTGCCCAAATAATAGCTTAATGGTTTTCAAGTTCCTTCTGTGTAAAAACTACCAGGATGATGCTGCTTGCATTTTATTTATAGAGGTACAGCAAAAAACAAAACCAAAAAACCCCACATTCTCCCTGTCTCCTGCCTGAATGTTTTTAAAACTCTTGTTACACAAGACTCCTAATGTTACTAGAGCTCAAAAGAGGCTAGAATTTGGCCCCCACTGGTTTTCACAGGCTGATGGCAACCGATGACTAGCTGGTTTCCCTGTGCAGTACTTGGTTTCTTGCCCATTTTTTACATGGGCATTTCATACCACAACAAAGAAAGGCATTTTGAAAAGAAAGAGAATGTAGTTCTTAAATCACAAGAATTGGACCGGGGCAGGTGTAATACATAAAATTACTTGAAATTCAGTCAATAAAAGAGAGTTTAAAGTAATTTCTGACTGTATAGCTTTATATAACCCTCCAATTAAAGTTGAGGGTTTTTAAACAACTCATTTGCAAGACATGTTCCTTTAGTGATGCTATGATTAAAAGCGCTTTCAAAAGCAAACTGAAAGTTTTGTGTTCAAGGCTTTTATCTTTCCAGTCTCTTTTATTTATTCTGGGTTGTATCTTTCCTCCAGACCCAGAGCCTCAGAAGTTGCAGATTAGCATGCTTCTACGGGAAGCACTGAAGGTAAGTAGATTTGTATCAGCTGGAGATCTAGTCCACTTCAGCAGTTTTGCTAATTGGCAGTAGAAAAGAACAGTCAGGTGCAGAAACTGATACACAGACACGGCCATAGTTGCCAGAATTTTCGGTGTTCAGTTGTAACTCAAGTATCATCTGACCTTCTTCCTAGCTTTCTTTTTAGAGTCACAAGGGATGAAAGACCACTCAATGTTGTGGTATCCACAGGTAAAGAACAGGAAAAGGCTCTGTCTTAGGATTTTCATTGAAGCAGAGTTCACTATGAGGCCTGGCCTAAGCAAGACAAGGGCTGCTAGTGTCATCCCAGAAACATCCCACAACAATGACACAGCTGTCACAGAAATCAGGGGCTGAACATCTTTTGACTCAAATACATAGAAATAAATTGGAGTGATTAAGTCAATGAGGGAGAACAGTGCTGGAACGTAACTAGATACACTGTGAATGATGTATATCTTTACTTCACTTGTAATGGATTTGGGGCCTGGGGTTTCCTTCAGCATTTTGTCATGGGCATCAAAGGTTACTTTTTTGAGTGACTCAGGCTGTTTTGAGATAATTTAGCAAGATTAATGGAAAACAAATTTGCCTGAATAGAAGATCACATGAACGTTCATCAAAGTCAAAAGCCAAAAACCCCAGCCCAAACAACAAACCACTGATAATCCAGCCTCTTTGTGAAATCTGGTGCTTCTGGCTGAATCTTTTATTCTGTCCCCTCAGAGGACTGAAGCATGGAAGAGAATTCCCACCTGCCTGCGATTAAAAATCTGGTTGGGTTGTGGGTTGGCCAAGTCCTCTCCGTGGGCAAACCCTGCCACCTCCTGGCCACGGGCAGGCAGAGCGTGCCTGCCTGTGCTGGGCTGTTAGTGATACGCTCTCCATCCAAAAGGTGGAGGTTACACCCACCCTCTCTCCATCATGCTGAGAGAGATGCTAAAGGATTTTTGATCCCTATAAATCTCCCCCAGCTTCGCTCCCTAAGGAAAATATGGTATTTTCTTTCTCCTCTGCATTCACCTTCACCACAAATCTTCTAAAGGGCAGGTGGAGGCTCTGTCAGTGCTGTGGGATAGGTCTGCATTGTGGCACTCCCACCTGCCTAAACCCCAGATGGCCCAGACTGTCCTCTGTGGATGATCCCTGGAAATACAGGAAACTGCATTTTTAGCCTAAGAGAGGTAACGGCCAGGAATGTGGAGAAAGGGAGAGAAGAAATACCATGCTGCCATCTCATCCCAGCACAGCGTGGTATGATTTCATAGCTGTACCTCAAGGCAACACCTGTGTCACCCAGTGAAGTTACAGTCAGTTCT
>WEKW01009475.1:2129-24766 GCA_013389905.1 Sula dactylatra
TACCTAAAATCTCTCAGTATGGGGCAGGAACATACACTCTGAACCCTCTTTATTAAGTGACTGAAGGCAGAAGAGAACCTCATTGCTCACTGCAATAAATACAGCACAGAAAGTCTCACAAATTCAGCAAAGTTTCTAGGGCACACCAGGGATAACAAATCATAAAAGTGTGCTATGTATTATGCAGTATGCTTTTTCCTCAAATAACTTAAAATTGTCAGATCTAGCAAAGGGTGAACTGAGGGTCATTTGGTTCAAATGACTAGATGAAAGTGAGGCAGGTCACCTTGCCTATCTGAAGGCATTTATGGTAAAACACTGGCAGCACAATTTTGAAGGTGGGAGAGGGAAAGGAAGTTAAATATTCTCTTTCAAATTCAATGTTATTGAATTCAAATACCCAAGAGAACATGGTCAGTGTACAGAGGCCAGCTTTCTGCCATCCACTGCAAACCGCAAAAGGCTCAGATATCATATCATTCCCTTTGTATGCTAAGATGCAGAAGCTATGAGGAAATATTTAATAGTTACAACATAAATAAGGAGTAAAATAATATTGTATCAAAATATTAACTATTTCAAAGTGCAGCTGCTGCCCAAAAAAGGCAAGTTTGAATAACACCCTACACAAGAAAAAAACCCAGCAAATCTTACCAGGAGATAAAGTGAGCACTTACTGGAGCATGTGACAGGTATATTATCATTGTTCATAAATAGTTCTGTAGCCCAAACAACATAGTAGGCAGTTTACAGACAGACTGAGTAACAAGATCTGTGCTGTGAAGAGGCTCCAGTCTCAGCTGAGAGTTATACAAACAGGGACAAGAAGTGGAATAACAAGGAGGTGTGAGGATACACATTTTCATTAAGTACCATTTCAAGACACAGGAGAAGCCCACATACCAGTTCACTGCTGCTGAAACAAAAAGTCCTTCTCTACCCCCTCCCCATAGTTTTTGCTTCCCATCCTTACACCCAAACACACCTCCTGCATCACATTCTCCCTCCCAGAATCACAGAATGGTTGGAAGGGACCTCTGGAGATCATCTGGTCCAACTCCCTAAACCGCCCTCCCCTCCTTCCGCTGAGCCAATTTGATTTACTAGAATGTCTACAAACTACTAATAAACCCCCTGAACTGTTTTTACTGTCTTAAAGAGTTAGATCAGGTCCCAAAAGGGGCCACTGAGGTCAGAACTCGTGTAAGAGTGTGACCCCAAACTGGGAGAGAAGAAAGAGCAGAAAGACTCCTCCCTCTGAAGACAGCAAGTCATTATTTAGGTTCAACTGCACACACAGTCATCCCATCCTCTCTGTCTCATGCCTTATGGAATATTGCTACATTATTTTTAATTTTAGATTCTTTTTTTTTTTTTTACCAGTAAACTAGCTGAGTAGGTGCAGGGAGGTAGTGCATTACATCTTTCTCCGAAAGTATGCTTTCAGAAGCAATTTTATTCTGCTTTCCTTAGGAATTCTTCTCCAGCAAGGGAAACAGCCACATTTATTGAGGCTGCCAAGAGGACTGCAAATGGAAGATTAAAGATCCATGAGATTTGTCCCCCTAAATCTCATAGGTATTTTCAAAAACCCTGTTGTAGGATTCTTGAGGTTATTTTCCTCTAGTACACAATTTTACATCTAACCTCACTGTTCTTTGAGTACCTCAGTGGATGCACTTCAAGGTATTTGCCCTGGTGTTTTGCTTCTGATGTAGCCAAACCATGAGAGAGTTCACTGGGAGCCAAGCCAAAGTAGGTACTACAACCTTTGATACTGCATGACTCCACTGTCTTCTATGAGGGTTTCTTTCCTTTTGACTCCTTTGCTTTAAAAATGTGTGGGTGTTTGGTGGGCTGTTGTTGTTGTTGTTGTTTTAATCAATTCCCACTACCACCTTCCTTTTTCTATAGCCAAAACATATTTTAAAGGAAGTGGAATTTTAGGTAAATAAATTTAATTCTGCCTTGCCCCCTGATTCAACATTTATTTTCCTCTCCTTTTAAGAGCATAACACTGGGCTCTCAATTCCATTTTCAAGCCAATGTCAGACAAGTACCAGTTCTTACCCTTTCCCAGACAGGTGGCCAGCTGAGCGATTTTGCAGCATTAATGTTCAATTCATTTAGACTTCCTTCAAGACTGAGTGATTTCTGGGAAGGGACTCAACCTCTATGACCTCCCACTGCACTGTACTTTGCTGCTAATCACTCCACCATCAGTCCCTGAAAAGCAATTTCACATAATCTTCACTGGGCAAAAGGAATTACAAGTGTTCTGTCTGGTACTCTACTTCTGTCATCAAGTTACAATGTCATATGCTAACCAAGTATTTGCATCTGTCTTTATCTATATATGCATATGTATGTGTGTATATCTATATATTTGTATGTGTATATGGACTGAAAAGACAAGTCAGTTAATAGACTATGGTGCCAGCTTCAGAAGCTTCTCCAAAGAATATAAACATAGCCAAGGCATCCAATAATATGTAATGGGAAGGTCAAATTTGAATTGAGTATATTCACACTTTATTCAGCATGTCACATCCATTTATCTATAATAATCCTAAAAGCACAAGGTAAGAATGACAGTCGTGACTTGGATGGATACTGCACTGACCTCTGAATCCTACTTTGATAGGTCCCAATTATAAACTGCTCACTGTAAGTTCTGGAGGCTACAGCTGCAGCTGTTTCAAACATATGGATCCATCTCTTGAAATTATCACCAGTCCATTGCAGAAGTTGCAGAAGGGATCATATCAGTGCCTCAGTCTCCTCCAGCACCTAGAGCACATTACCACCTGATATGAGGTCAGCACAACCATGCAACCACTGCAGGCTCTAAAATGGAGCAGCTGAAAACTGGGTACATATTGATTCAGCTGCTCCTACCAGAGAGATGGTAGCTCTTAGCTGAGAGCAGTTTTCTTAAATTACTATAGCTAGGCTTCTCTGATTTCAGGAAAATTTACAGCAGTTTTTGGTGGTGTTACATTACAGTAGGTGATTGGTGATACTCAGCCTGTCAAATGCATGTTTTTAATTAAAAGTATCAGTGGATTCCACAAAAGATTCTAATGATAACGTATACGACAACTATGCTGTATTTGAAGACACTTTCGTTTTTGAAATCAAACATGGGGAACTATTCTCTGTCAGAAGAGCTCTGTGGCTGAATAGAATCATCTCTTTCTAAAAAGCTTCACATTTCCCTCTCCTGTGTGTATTATCCTTTAGCAGACCTGAACGGAGTCTTGAATGCAGCTGTCAGGACTAAAGCTAGGGTTGACTGAGAGAAGCTGGAGAGGAACTGAAGGAGCAGTGGATGTCCGGTGTGGTCTGTGCAGGAGAGAGCAAGTGACTGAAGAAGAAATGAGAAAGCATCAATGGGAATAAGTCAGCAAGGAAGAATAAGAAGCTGTCAAAGGATGCTTTTTTGATTGTGAATGCTGGTATTTCCACTAACTTCACTGCAATAGTCTTGAATGGTAAGCAAGAATGGTTCCCTCTCAGATATTGGCACCTAGTTAAGTTCAGAAATCCAGACCAGTGCTACAGCAAAGAAAACGAACTCACCCTCAGGCTAAGCACTACGTTCATATTCCAGCCATCTCCATTCACAAGGGAAAAAAATGGTGTCTAACTTGAGTTCAAAAGTCTAACAGTCAGTTACACTTAAGTGGTTAGAAGAAATGCACAGTGCAGTTAAAGCTACAAAAGAAATTTGGGGATTATCACACAGCTTTGGCCCTGCAGTGGTGAGGGCAGTGGCAGCACTTCGCAAACCTGATAGAGAAAGGCAAGGAGCGAGAAACCCTCTCACCTTTTTGGAAAGGCATAGCTAGAGAAGGCATTACTGGAGTGTTGGAATGGAAGGATACAGGCTTCTTAGGAACAGGCAGGGGAGACAAGGAGGGGGTGTCACCCTCTCTGTCAATGACCACCTGGAGTGCATGGAACTCTGCCTGGGGATGGATGAGGAGCCAACTGAGAGATTATGGGTCAGGATTAAAGGGAGGGCAGGGACAGGTGACATTATAGTGGGGGTCTGCTACAGGCCACCCGACCAAGAAGACCTAGTGGATGATGCCCTGTATAGACAGAGAGGAGCAGCTTCACGTTCACAAGCCCTGGTCCTCATGGAGGACTTCAACCACCCCGATATCTCTTGGAGGGACACCACAGCAAGGCATGAGTAATGCTGGAGGTTCCTGTCATGCTTTGATGATAACTTCCTTCTCCAAGTGATAGGGAAGCCAACAAGGAGGGGTGTTATGCTGGACCTTGTTCCCAGCAACAAGGAGGGGCTGGTGGGGAATGTGAAGCTCAAGAGAAGCCTTGGCTGCAGTGACCATGAAATGGTGGAGTTCAAGATCCTTCAGGCACCAAGGAGAGCACACAGCAATCTCACTACCCTGGACTTCAGGAGAGTAGACTTTGGCCTCTTCAGGGATCTGCTTGGTAGAGTACAGTGGGACAAAGCCCTGGAGGGAAGAGGGGCCCAAGAAAGCTGGTTAATGTTCAAGGATCACCTCTTCCAAGCTCAGGAGTGATGCATCCCAACACAGAGCAAGTCAGGCAAAAACACCAGGAGGCCTGCATGGATGAACAAGGAACTCCTGGACAAAATCAAACACAAAAAGGAAGCCTACAGAGGGTGCAAGCACAGACAGGTAGCCTGGGAGGAATACAAAGAAATTGTCCAAGCAGCCAGGGGTCAGGGTAGGAAAGCTAAAGCCCTGATAGAATTACATCTGGCCAGGGATGTCAAGGGCAACAAGAAAAGATTCTATAGGTATGTTGCTGATAAAAGGAAGACTAGGGACAATGTGGGCCCTCTCTAGAAGGAAACAGGAGACCTGGTTACCCAGGATATGGAGAAGGCTGAGGTATTCAATGACTTTTTTTTCCTCAGTCTTCACCAGCAAGTGCTCAAGCAACACCACCCAAGTCACAGAAGGCAAAGGCAGGGACTGGGAGAATGAAGAACTGCCCACTGTAGGAGAAGATCAGGTTCAAGACCATCTAAGGAACCTGAAAGTGCACAAGTCCATTGGGACCTGATGAGATGTGTCCACAGGGAACTGGCGGATGAAGTTGCTAAGCTACTAGTCATCATATTTGAGAAGTCATGGCAGTCCATTGAGGTTCCCACTGACTGGAAAAGGGGAAACATAACCCACGGTTTTAAAAAGGGAAAAAGGGAAGATGTAGGGAACTACAGGCCGGTCAGTCTCACCTCTGTGCCTGGCAAGATCATGGAGCAGATCCTCCTGGAAACTAGGCTAAGGCACATGGAAAATAAGGAGGTGACTAGTGACAGCCAACATGGCTTCACTAAGGGCAAATTGTGCCTGACAAATCTGGTGGCCTTCTACGATGGGCTTACAGCATTGGTGGTTAAGGGAAGAGCAACTGATGTCAGCTACCTGGATTTGTGCAAAGTATTTGACACTGTCCCACACAACAGCTTTGTCTCTAAATTGGAGAGACATGCATTTGACAGATGGGCCACTCAATGGATAAGGAATTGGCTGGGTGGTCACCCTCAAAGTGTTGCTGTCAACAGCTCGATGTCCGAGTGGAGACCAGTGACAAATGGTGTTCCTCAGGGGTCGGTATTGGGACTGGTGCTGTTTAACATCTTTGTTGGTGAAATGGACAGTGGGATTGAAGGTACCCTCAGCAAGTTTGCAGACGACACCAAGCTGTGTGGCATGGTCGACATGCTAGAGGGAAGGGATGCCATCCAGAGGGACCTTGACAGGCTTGAGAAGTGGGCCCATGTGAACCTCATGAAGTTCAACAAGGCCAAGGACAAGGTCCTGCACAGGGTTCGGGGCAATCCCAAGCACAAATACAGGCTGGATGGAGAATAGATTGAGAGTAACCCTGAGGAGAAGGATTTGGGGGTATTGGTTGATGAGAAGCTCAGTATTTCCTGGCAATGTACACTTTGTATCCTGGGCTGTATCCTGGGCTGTGTCAAAAGAAGAGTGGCCAGCAGGTCGAAGGAAGTTATTCTCCCCCTCTACTCTGCTCTCATGAGAGTGCACCTGGAGTACTGCATTCATCTCTGGGGCCCCCAAAGTAACAAGGACATGGACCTGTTGGAGCAAGTCCAGAGGAGGGCCACAAAGATCATCAGAGGGCTGGAGCACCTTTCCTATGAAGACAAGCTGAGAGAGTTGGGATTGTTCAGCCTGGAAAAGAGAAGGCTCCAGGGAGACTTTATTGCAGCCTTCCTGAAGGGGACCTACAAGAAAGCTGGAGAGGGACTTTTTACAAGGGCATGTAGTGGTAGGACAAGGGGTAATGGCTTTAAATTGAAAGAGGTTTTAGATTAGATTTAAGGAAGAAGTTCTTCACTATGAGGGTGGTGACACACTGGACCAGGTTGCCCATAAGTTGTGGATGCCCTATCCCTAGAAGTGTTCAAGGTCAGGTTGTATGGGGCTTTGAGCAACCTGGTCTAGTGGAAGGTGTGCCTGACCACGGCAGGGGGGTTGGTACCAGATGATCTTTAAGGTCCCTTCCAATCCACACCATTCTATAATTCATTCTATGATTCTACTCAGGAGAAAGCACTAAAAAAATATTTGTAATATATGCTGGTAATTGAAGAGCTACTGCTTAATCCTGTTCATAAGTTTAATAGCTTCTAAGGGAATTTAAATAAGTTAGTGAGGTTTAACACTCCTCTGAGAGATGATTCCATGTATAAGCTTGTATTTCATAATTAAAAATCTCTTTGATCTGTAAGACCCAGAAAATTGATTATAGTAAATTACTGTCTGAACAACCAACCACTTGATGGTGTGAATAATGCAGGAAAAATTCAAGACCAAATTTAGCATGTCTGGGTAGTCTTCCCTGGATGTGAGGCAATGGAGGTCTTAGCTGCATAAAGAAGCACATGTTATTGAAGAACAGGAATAACGTCATCATCTGCTTCCCCTTACTCCTCATTAGCATTATCCACAGAGTAGTAAAATATGAACTATTTAAGTAATAATGTGAAAGGTATAATAATAATAATAAAAGAACCCTTAATCCCTGAATGGGCTGAATGTCTAAGGAAAAAAAAAAGCCAGAAAATTGAGACAAAAAAAATCCACAAAAGATGTAGGAGAGAAAAGGAGATTAAATAAATAAATGAGCTGGCCTTATTGTGGTTAAAAAGCATACACTAGGACAAATGAAGGGCAATGCAAATAAAATAATAGCTCGACCTAGGACAGATTGTCACAGGATAATATTACTTCAGTAACAAATTGTAGTAATTTAAATTAAATATTGGATACATTAATTCAGTAACTGAACTAGACATAAACAAATATAGGTGTATACAAGTCAAAAGCATATTAATATTTAAATGCAAAAACCTTGAATCTACACCTTGCTCCCCCTCATCACCCCTCTTCCAAAAATCAATCCCTTTTTCCCAGAAAAAAACATTTCAGATTAGGAAGCAGGGATTTTACCATTAAGGTCATAAAGTCAAAATGAACCAAGGGAAATAAAGTTGGAGAATACAGAAAATGGAGTTTTGAAGACAATAGTATTATGAAATTATTTTAAAGCAAGAACATCTCAATACTACACCATGTCAAAGAAAGCATTAATTCCTACATCTCAGGCTATTCTGAACTTTCCCAAAACAATAGCTGTCCTTTATATTGAAACCATAATCACACAGAAGATACCACATTCTCAGCCTTTTCCCTGTTATTGAGCCATTCCAAACCAGAAAGCTATGTCAGAATTTGCATCATATGGGGAAATGATAAAAATGAAATTACTTCATTCAACACTCTTTCCATCCTTGGGTAGCCTTCATATGAACCCTCATGGACAGTGTATGCTATAAACCCAAGTCTTTGATAAAAACTTGCATAGATAATTGAAAAGTGGTAAAAGTAGTGTTATACATGGGAATCACATCTTTATCAGCTTTAATTGCTTTTGTTTCTTAAACAGGTTCTATTTAAGGATGTTTATAAGTAATTTTTCTCTGCAAAGGTGAAACCCTAAAAAATAAGCTATTTGATCTTAGACCTAGCTTCTAAATAGAAAGCTTGATGAAACACCTTGTTTGTAAGTGAAATGAGACCATTTATTGTTGGAATATAGTTCAAATTTTGTCAGAAGTTGAATGTTGACTGAATTTAAGGTGTAATAGATTTTGTCAGTAAGTTACTATTATGGAAATTCAACTGAATTTTCCCTAATTTTTTAGCATAAAGAATAACACAAGGTTTGGTGGTTTGTTTTTTTTTTTTTCATTTAGATAACATCATATGCTTGTGTAACTACTTAAACAACTTCTGGAAGGTTTCAAATTCGTCAGTTCCAATGCATGTTCCAAAATATGTACTTCCATTTGGATAATACAAATCATCCTATTTAATCCCATTCATTGGACCAAGGGTGGATTTTCATTTCAGTGCAACTAGTAAAGGCAGGAGACATATGCCAATCATAACAAATGAGACTACGATGAAAATTCACCTCCATTTTTTTCTTCAGTAGGATTTTATACTTGGATAATTATCTTCAACTCAATCTCTCAGAGGAAATATATTCTTTTGTGAATACATACAACTATTTTATTAAGCAGTTCAGCTTGCAAACAAATTTTCATAATCTCCACAGCAGCTTGTATTTAATGAGTCAGAAATCTCTTTCTGTATATATTATAGTGTTGATTCCAAAAATAATGCCACATAAAATCTTTCAGGGCTTTCCACTATTCTTTCTCCCTTCCTCAACTAATCTTGCAATTTATTTTTTTTTCTTTCTAATGACTCAAATCTATACATTAAATACATTCCATAAAATAGTAATACCTGTAAAAATAAAAATCGCATACTGAAGGCACTATCTCTTTTTAGCGACTAAATTTCTGTAACAGACAAAAGGCATCCTTTTGTGTTTCTCCAAAAACACAGGAAGTCATGACATAGGTGTTAAAGAAAACTGGGTCCCAAAATATCTACTTCAACCAAAACCACCACACACCATCCTCCACCTAGTATCCTGTCCCATGGCCATGTAATCAACACTGAAGCCAGCACTGCATTCTAGCAAGGATATGAATACATACTACAAGTAATTTTGATCAGGTCTGGTAAGTCATACCCTATATTCACCAATTACATGAATATTCTGTATATATGGCTAGAATTTTCCATCATGGGACAGAGCAAGGTCAAACTTCTATTGCAGACCTGCATTTTCTTTTAACTATGTGTTGCAGTCATTTGATTGCTGTATACACAGCACACAGTCAAATAAATAAGGACAGCATTAAGCAAAAGCCAGATAAGAGGTGATTGCTGAGAGCTGTGAACTAATGATAATGCTTTTTTTCTGGTTTTCAGTAATGTACTCAGCAGCGTACCTGCAATAACTAAAGTAGCAGATAATTCCCCTATCTTCTTGTAGAATCCCAATGATACCAATTATTGTCAGAGGGCTACATTTATAGTCTTACAAATAGCATCCACTGATTTCAATTTTTCCCTCTTAAGAATGTTGAAAATAGTGGTGGCTCTTTTACACTTTTGTTGACATTGCAAAACTACGTCTGCCCATACTATATCAATGTGATAGCTTTTCTAATTGGATCTATTTGTGGGAGGAGGAAGCATCAGTAACAGAGATAGACACAGAGAGAAACATTTTCAGAGGTGAGCTAGGAAAAATATTTAAGCTGAATTTTCATCAGTATGACAGGAGCTCTGCATCTAATTTCCATGAATATGGAAAATAGAAAACTTTTCCTTACAAATGCGTTTTTTTAAAACAGACAAACATTCAACTAAATCAGATGCTGTAATTATTTTTTTTAACCAGTCTCAAAACATGCATTCAGAACATTTATCTGTATCTCTGAAGATGCACATATTATTTGTGAAGAACAACAGAGACTGAGATATAGCCCATGATGAGCAGCAGAGAGTGACTCAGGCAGTCAGAGGCTGAGCTCTTCATAACCTACAGGCCTCCCCACACTCACTATCACGACCGTGCAAAGTGTAGTAAGTTTGCCATAAATAGAGCTTCTATGTTGGCTTATTACATCAGACGTTGTACTGAGACTAATATCCAACTATATGAAATGTCTTTAACTCCTCGTCTTATTGTAATGGAGTAGAAAAACATCAATGGCCTTTTCCTCACATATGGATCCACTGGAGATACAGGTGTTGGGTAAGGAACCACTGAAATTGTTCAGCCCATGACTCACTCACTGCATCTCTCACGGATCTGGACCTCTGCCAGTCCCTTAAAAAAAGTGGTATGTTATTTTTTGCCTAGCATTGGTACAGAAAGATACTGATACCAGAGGTTGGCAAGAAAAAAAACAACACTCCCACACACACACTCCAATAAAAAGTATGGGGTAGGACAGTGAATTTGTCAAAACTACAGCCAACTTAAAATGGCTCATTATTTTACCACAGGTACATCACAAGATTGAGGCTAGAAAAAAAATAACTTTTAGCATTGTTTTGCCAAATGAAGTAGCAATTAATGGCTCAGAAATTATAGCTCTACACCAGGTTATGGGAGACCAAGATCCTATTTACTGCTCAGCCTGAAGGGATGAAGAATTCAAACTTCATGCTTTTCACTGACCAAAAGAGTCTTGAGCATTGGCTAAACAGGGATGAGCTCAATCTCTTGCTGTAAAAGCTAATCCATTTTGTAAAAGCTACAAGTTCAGTGGCAGCAGGAATAGTGCCCAAGTGTCCCAGCTCCCAAAGAAGTGTCTTATGGAGATATTTTTAGACAACTCTCAGCACCTGTCAGATTGCACAACATAAATTTTCACTATAAAACCCCATAGTTTTTGGCCTATCATCTTAAAACAACAGGACTTTAATTAAGTCCTGTAAAGTTAGATAAGAAAAAATTGATTTGAGTCAAAATGTCTCCTGTAGCCTATCGTCTACTATAGTGTGTACACACAAGGCCATTTTCAAAGTTTCTGTGTAGTATTTTTTTAAACATGTTTTTAGCACATTTGTTGGGGGGGAATGACTGGAAAACCAGCAGCACTTATAAAGGTTAGTCACAAGTTATTAACAACTGGCTATTTTTGGTTCAGGTGTCTCCAGCACACAGGCTTTGTAAGGTCAGTGTGAACACAGAGCTATTGTTTAGTTGATAAAAGCATTTCCATGAGAGTGTCATTCAGTTTTCCTGAGTGACTTCTCACAGATCCAGGGGAATATGTTAAAACTCTTGCCTCACTACCTTTACTTCTGCTTCATGCTAAATTGATCCCACACTGCGTTGTTCCTGCCAATAGCGCTTTTCCTTACAACAAGCATCTCTAAACTTACAAGATAAAGTCTCTGGTTGCTGCTGTGGTGCTTCCTGAATTTCTGTTTCAGAGAAGAAACTTCTGAATTAGCAAGATATTTTATATGTAACTACTGGAGTCAAGTTTCAGGAGAATATCTATATTCCCTTTCACAGAATTATTTTTCATTGCTTTGATTCTTGCAGCTTGTACCTTCTATTAAAGATGTAGATTGCCTAAGATCTAAAATCTCTGAGAAACTCCAGAATATATTTTAACTGCAAGCATTTCCATTGCTGAACATTTTAAAAAGAAATGGGTACAGTTGTCTGCTTACTTTTGTTTCTGTATTCTTACCTCAGTTAAACTGTGCATATCACCTCTCAAGACATGCGTACACCTACATTTCTTATCCAATGTGGACCACCAAACCTCTCTCGTATGTTTACAGGAGTGCACGTTTTGAAGACTACTACCTATGCCTTGAAGCAAAGAAGTATAAAGGCACACACTGTACCTATGACAAATATAAGGGTAGTAAGTAACAGCATTCTGTCCCTGACGGGGTACAGAGGTACAGACCCTGCTGAGAGAGGGATAGTGAGAAAAGAGGCTTAGCAGTTCTTTCCAAAGTTGCTTTCCAAGCTACATCCACAGGCCTCAGGAAGTGGTCCAGAGGAGGTTAAGAAAACAGTATAATCTCTATAGCTCTTTTTAAGGTTTCTTGGCAAGGATTATATATGCTTCATAAATAGTAGGCCTTAATTTCTTCTGGCACAAGCCTAATTGTGCTTGTATTGGAAGAGAGTACTTCAGGGAATACTTAAGCAAACTGGACATACATAAGTCCATGGGCTCTGATGGGATGCATCCATGTGTGCTGAGGGAGCTGGCAGATGTCATTGCAAGGCCATTCTCAGTAATCTGAATGATCATTGTGACTGCGTGCCCAAAGACAGGAGAAGAGCCAATGGCACTCCTATCTTTAAGAAGAGCAAGGAGGAGGATCCAGGAAACTGCAGGGTGGTCAACCTCACCTAAGTCCCTGGAAAGCTGACGGAGCAGCTAATCCTGGAAACCATTTCCAGACAGATGAAGGACAAAAAGGCCATCAGAAGTAGTCGGCATGAATTCCCAGGGGGAAGACAAGCTTGACAAATTTGATTAACTTCTGTAATGAAATGACTGGCCTGGTAGATAAGGAGAGAGCAGTGGATATTGTCTACTTGGACTTTAGAAAGGTTTTTGACACTCTTTCCCAAAAGATCCTCATAGACAAACTGTTGATGTATGGGCTGTATGAGCAGACAGTGAGGTGGACTGAAAACTGGCTGAATGGCCAGGCCCAGAGTGTGGTAGTCAGTGGCATGAAGTCTTGTTGGAGGTCAGTAACTAACAATATACCCCAGGGGTCAATACTGGGTCCAATCCTCTTGAACATTTTCATTAATGATCTGGATGGTTGGGCAGAGTGTACCCTCAGCAATTTTGCTTAGACTACAAAACTGATGCACCAGAGGGCTGTGCTGCCATCCAGAGGGACCTAAACAGGCTGGAGAAATGGGCTGACAGGAACCTCATGAAGTTCAACAAGGGGAATTGCAAAGTCCTGCACCAGGTAGGATCAGCCCTATGCACCAATATATGCTGGGTGCCACCCAGCTGGAAAGAAGCTTTGCAGAAAATGCCCTGGGAGTCCTGGTGGACACAAAGTTGAACATTAGCCAGCAATGTGCCGTTGCAGCAAAGAAGGCTAATGGTATGCTGGGCTGCATTAGGAGGAAAGTTGCCAGCAGGTTGAGGGAGATGATCCTTCTCCTCTACTCAGCACTGTTGAGGCCACACCTGGATTGCCGGGTCCAGTTCTGGGCTCCACACTACAGGAGAGACACAGACATGCTAGAGAAGTCCAGGGCCACAAAGATGATTAAGGGACTGGAGCACCTCACATATAAGGGAAGACTGAGAGAACTGGGACTGTTTAGCCTAGGAAGTGAATGCTCAGGAGGGGTCTTGTTGGTGAATATAGATACCTGAAAGGAGGGTGCAAAGAGTATGGAGCCAGGCACTTTTCAGTGGAGCCCAGTGACAGCAGAAGAAGCAATGGGCACAAACTGAAACACAGGAGGTTCCCTCTGAACACTAGGAAACACTTTTTCACTGTGAGGGTGACTGAGCATTGACACAGGTTGCCCAGCATGGTTGTGGAGTCTCCATCATTGGAGATATTCAAAAGCCATCTGGACATGGTCCTGGGGAACCAGGTCCAGGTGGCCCTGCTTGAGCAAGGGGATTGCATAGGATGACCTCCAGAGGTCCCTTCCAGCCTCAAACATTCTATGATTCTTTGTAAAATCTCCCAAGAAATAAGTCTACAGGAATAGCCACTTGGGCTCTGTCTTCTTCCCTTTGGTCAGATGGAGCAGCAGGCTGGCATGAGGAAGAAGTCCTCTGAGACATGGGAGGTACAGGAGATCTTGTAGAACTGAGCTATGTCTGTTATAATGCAGTTATTTATAGAAGAACGTATTTAGCAAAGGAAGATATCCCTTTCTTTTGATTTTGTTCAAGAGATTCAAAATAGCATTATAACGGAAAAGCTGATCCATTCTTAATCATTCCATCAGAATTAGTTTGCCACAAACACTCCATAACTGAATTATTCTAATGAATAAATATAACAGTGCAAATCCAGATACTTTGCCCTTATTAAAGAATTCTGATTATCTTCATTATCTTTAATATGAATTCTAGATAGATAAAAGAAACAGAATATGCAAAATAATTGCTTGCTTTACCTTTGTGAAATTAACTTTTCATAACTCAAATGTTTCAGAAATGCAATTAATACATATCTAGTCTTAAAATAATACTTTGAGTAAAATTCAAACCCTACAGAAACCACTACAAACTCCTCCTTTAACTTCAGTTCAGTCAAATACCATTCTAAAAATTAGCTTCTTCATTTTTCTCACAAAGCATTACTTTTTAAAAATTACTTTCATTAGCAAGACAAATAGCTGTAACAGCATCACGGGAAATGCATACTTGAGAAAAGGGCAAAAATCTGTGTAAAAAGAAGACACGTTTAGACCTTGACAGAGTACCTTTTTGCATATGGAATTGTAATAAAATGGAAATGAATGTTTGCTTTTACAATTTTTACAATACGAAAGACATCTTTGGGAGTAGACAGCAAGTTACTGCACACATAACAATTGTGAGATTTCTGCCTGGAATTTTTCACCTGTTGTTTCTCTTCCTATGGATGTTCACATCTTATGTGTAAAATAACAATGACACCTGAAGCATTATGTCATGTATCTTACTAAGGAATCTGCATTTTTTTGGTTCTGACCTGTGACAGGTTCTCACCTGGTTTTTTCTTTATTTTTTTTAAGGAGCTCACTATAGGATTAATGAGCTGGCAGAAAAAAAAAATTAAATGGTGATGTATTTAAGCTTCAGTTTTTTTCAGGTCACATTGCTGTAACCTACATGATACCTTGCTTCTTCCCAACATTATAGCACTAATCTACTAGTTAAAGATAAGGTATCAGAGAATTTATCTAAATGGAACTGCCAAATTAATACTCAACAGGTATTCTACCAAAAAAACTCTTTATAACTTTGGGGATTTCTAGAAAAGTCTTAGCAAAGTCAATAGAAAGACACAGATGTTTCTGAAGATTGTTACAGGATCATCCAATCCACTTCAGTTACATGTTTGCATGTCTCATTGACTGTATAGAATTGACCTGCTGAGAAGCTCCTAACTAGTTGAACTCAGGATAGTAAGATCTCTCTCACACTCAACTACTGGGTGCAAACAGGCGGTGGCGAACTCCCTCCCAATATCCATATGCCTGTAAAAGCAAGAAGGAAGCCTGACATGATGCAGAGCATCAGCTGACACAAAACTGATTTCCACCCTGTCTCTATCTTCACCTCACAAATCAACAATTTGCCATTTATACTTATTCTCCTTCCATCTCTTCAAGCTATTTGTCAGAGTAGATGGCATTTTTCTTCTACTGCAAATATCCAGACATTTTATTCTCCAAAGCTCCAAATTTAACCTGTGCTAAAATCAATTTAGCCCAAGAGTTTGGTTTCCAGGGTCTTAGTCCTACCTGGCAATGGGCTAAAGCGCTGATATTTAAGGATCCCACTGAATCCATTATTGATATTATCCATTATTAAATCCAGTAATGCTACAGGAACAAAAAACCCTACTGAATGTTTCTTCCTATTAAAGAAGAGCATACTATTTATTCCCCTGCTCTTCATAATGTAGGATACAGGCAGCCAGCATAAGTGAATAGCTGGTATCATCACATATCTTCTCAAAGGCATTTCCCTTCCTGTATCTCACAGAGCTCTAAAAAGAAAAGGGATCTCTCTTCTCCCACCATTTCCATCCCAAGAGGACAAGAATACAACTTTGAAAAGAAGATACTAAGTTATGAGATGTAAAGGGGGTCCATATTTGTTTAAACCAGCCTGCTCAATTCCCCCAGCACTGCTGGGGAATTGCAGCCACTGTCTGAAAGCTGATATCTAGAACTTTATTCAAGGAATAGCAGTATCTAGGAAAAGATACTGAGGAAAAGCCCCAGGATGACAAAGTTCTCCAATGTCTTGCTCCCTTTCCTGTAACTCAAGAAGATTCCTGGTGGAAATCATGACGGCTAACACTAGTATAAAAATGTCACAATTTTTTTCCTAGTTTCTGTATATTTAATATATTCTTTATAGTGAAGAGATAAGCAGTTTGCTTTAATCAAGTGAATTACCTTCATAATCCAAAATTATTATCAGATTACTTCCCTTATGATTAAGGCAAAACTGTTGTCAGTATCATTACTAATAGTTTTTCAGCTGTTCTTGAAAATGTTTCTAAACTAAATGTAGGACTAATGCTTGAACTCCAGGTTTTATCCCAGCAAAATTTGTAAGCCACTGCTGCCTCACCCAAATTAGATCTATGACTGGCTTCTTCCTCAGCTGCATAAGGTGGTCATCAGAGTCTCCTTTAAAACAGTGGTATGTATAAGATTTATATTAAATCTTTGTTTTCTTTGCTGCTCTGCTCCAATGTAAAATCAAACTTAGAGAACAGAGAATGAGCTGGAACACAAACTGAGGCTTGGATTTGCGCTGAACATGTTACCATGGAAGCAAACAGGACCTCTCTTAATTAGACAAGTACCTGTCTTGGTTAGAGGACATCCCAGAAAGAAAAATAGTACCTAAAAAAGCTAGTTGAAGAGGCCTTTAGAGCCTCTAAGCAAAATATGTGCTTCCCACTGCTAGAAATAGTCACCACTACAGTAGCAGTTAGCAATTCAAACAGAATTGGGGTAAACCATGTTTACATGGATTGCTTACAGAAGTGGCCGCCTCATCTGTGCTCCCACAAGCTCGTTTGCTGAAGGACTGATGATTTCCCTCCTGCACTGCCCACAGATGTCTTGAAGAGCTCAGGAAACTGACAAGGACATAGGATCATGTGTGTCTGACAACCCAAACAGTGGTCCCCCAAGAAGATGGGGACCAGTTGCTGATGAGCTGTAATCCCAGGTTTTCTCCTTTTCTGATATTCTGCCACCAGCTTGGCAAAAAAACAGGTCTGGTATGTTTTGCGGTCATATATCCTTAAGCAAAGTTGTGTAAAGTGTGCCACACAAATCAAAGCAGCAGAGAAGACATGTAATTAGGTAATGACTTGACAAATCAAAGAGGATATTTATGAAATGTACACACATGGAGAACCCATCACACGAAAAGCAGATCCAAGAGTTTCAAAAGGAAAAGGACAGGCCTGGGCTAAGAGGGATGATTGCTGCAAAAAGAGTTCAATTTTAAGATCATATGGAAAGGACATCCAAATTGGCAATCTTAGTTTCGAGAGAGGTGAGCCAACAGATTTACGTGCACAAATGGAATTTTAAATCATCCTAGTTTGGTCAAGTCACATACACTTATGTCTTTTTAATCTGAACTGATAAAGAAATCCCTCTTCATCTTAACACTGATCGGGCTTAACAAATATTTTTCTACTTTTTATTTTTCATTAATAGATATCATATTGAGCATTTGGCTTTGTCAGAATCACATTCCAGCTATTTTTTACACAGCTTTATGATAGCTGCTGAGAAAGTTTCTGCCTGCAATTCAAAATCTCAAGAGGTGCTAAGCTTTCAGACAAAGAATCATTATAATTAGTTAATATAGGTTGTTAGAAACAAATGTTATAGATACCAAATTATAGTGTTTAGGCAAACCTTGTTTGCTGCTCAGTGTAAGTTCAGTTGCAATAACCACTGGTCCATGTTACAGTGATTTGTACTACAAGTCAGTGTATTTAAAATATGAAATGCTGGGTTTTGCCCAAGCTGCTAATGCTTCAGAAGTAAAAATGCTTAGCTGTGTGCATCTAGAGAAATAAAAGTTGCTGAGTTTAAAATATCTTCATCTGAGCTTTACAACCTCAGCAATTCTAAAACAAGCTGGCCCACTCTTATGGCTCTTATATAGCTTTCGACTACCATCAGTGTTAGGCCAATATTTTTCAATTTTCTCAAAGAAATGGAAATAATATCAAAATACAAGACTTTTAGCCAGAAGTTTCAAATGCATGCATTTTATTGCCTATTATACCCCTAGATAAATGGCATAATTTTATTTTTGTGTTTGTTTTTACTTAAAGTTTGGGGTTTTTACTCTTAGAAAGGTGCTTAAAGCTGAAAACATCAAGACAATACTTTCCTGTAGCAGTGAGGCTTCAAATGATAGCGCTTTATAAATCACTTTGACACCAACAAAATGTTTTTTCTCATATTAATTTTCCTAAATATTAATATTTCCACTTCTAGCTCACCATCCTTAACTGCCTTACCACTCTTGTGCCAACCTCCTAGTATGCTCACTGGATATCAGTATTAATAAGACTGTTTTCATGTTCCTTAAGCCCTAAATCCTCTGGACTATTCATGCACCAATCTGTTGTGGTTGTGTACAAAATGAGTCCACAAAGAAGTGTTCAGTGCAATGTCATAAGGAAAGGATTTCAGTAAGAGGGCAGTTTGGAGCCTGTCCACTAGTCAGTTCTATTCCTCTTTCCACATTCATAATTTCTTAAAAACTCTTTGTCTCCTGCTACCCAAATCACATAATTTAGAATATTATGCAATATCCTGCATGGTCCTTGATGATACAAACTGAAAACTATACATAATCTCAACACCCTAACATCCTTTTCCTATAGATCTTGTATTTCTAAATGTAATATTCTATGTTTTTTCTGTAAAAAAAATCAACAAAATTATTGCATTAATGAGATTTCCCTCACACAAGAAATAATGAGGATTTTAATTTCCCATCACATTTCACTAGTATCTAAAAAATAATATGGTAACAGCAGCAGCCTTACCTGGCTCACAGCTTTTGTTGTTCAGCCAGTACAAAGAACTACAAATACTGTTAATATGAAAAATTAAAAATAAAGAATTATAAGAGAGCACTTTGAATCCCAATCCCATGGTCTGTTCCAGCCGCTACAAGGAAAATATACTCTCATGGTTATTGATCATATGAATAGCAAAGAAATTAAGTTTTATATATTTGTTCTTCTACCCGGCTTCAGTAAGTGTGATTTTGCATTTGGTTTTTCATCTGATTTGTAAGATAACAAGATTTTTGTTTTCTTCTAGATAAGGAACATGAGTCTTGGATCAATTAGAAGTATTAACACAATATAATAAAGGACACAAGACTTGAGCCAGCCAACAATTACCATCTACCTAAATCACGTAGAGAAATGCCAGGATCTGTGGAGAAAGATGAAGTGTTTATGAATAAAAGGGACACCCAGTCTCATGCCTTCTGAAGTGGAAAGTTCTCAGGAAGGGAATCAACACAGCAGCTCCAAGAAGCTCTGTTAATGAAGGTGACCCTCAGACTTTGAAACCTTTGTTGCTATAAAGTCTCCTGACTATTCCTTTGTTCTGCCAAGTTGTTTATGCAATGAATATTTAGGGTTGTCTGATAGCTGTAAGGGTTTCTTACAGCATACAGAAGTCATATTGGACTATCTTTCTGTATGGGACCACAACTGTTTCTGATTCTCTCTTCAAATAAGTGATGTATTTTTTATTTTTTATTTTATGTGACTGTTTACAGCAAGCTACCAAGCAAGTGAAATTCTAGTAATAAAAAGAGTGGAAATGTCTAGTAACCTCTATCAACTTTAATCTCAGCATGATGTGTCTTACCTACTTGTGATACAGTCCTTTTTGTTTGGCCACCTACTTGATTTCAGTGATTTCTTAAATTACTTGGGCTAAAAAAATACTTCTTTTTTTAGACACTTCTTTTACTTTTTGCAGGTAGCTAATTTGCATTGTAAAGGAAAAATCCCAAACTGGCCAAGAGAGAGATATGGTTTGCAGTTCACCAACGAAGGGATGGTGAAGGCTGCAGAAAACCAACAGCCCAGTTTCAAAATAAAATATTATTCCAGGCTTGTTTGTGCTAGAAATACTGTTTTGCAGATCATTTATGGATCATCTATCATAGTTTGATTTTTCTGATGAATACCTCAAAAATATTAATAATTTTTCATACATGTTGAACAGTTCCCAAGAAGAACAAGCCCTAATAGTCTTTGAAGCATCAGGAAGCTCTCTGGTTGCCTGCAGGATCTCTGTTGCATTCTATCTAGCATATGATCCCAAAGGGGAAAAATAAAGAGTAAGGTACCAACACTGAATAAAACCTAAACATCACTCATATCAGCTGTCTCTTTCACTTGGGCTAAGAAGCAAATAAGAGTCTCTGAACACTAGCTGGAGACTAATTTATAGCCATCAGCACTTTGCTCTTGGTAGACAAATGCTTGGTGTTTGTTGATATGAAACTATTAAAATAATATTGCATACCCATACTTTAAATTCACAACTCCCAAAGAGCATGCCAGTATGCTCAGACATAAGAAATCATTAACACACTAACAAGGCAGCAAGAATACTACAGGGAAAATAAAATTTGACTTAGTTATCGGCTTCATAAAGTACATCAAAGAGTACAGATAGAATAGCTGTTCCGGTCAGTGCATTTACATGGCCCCAGTTGTTACTTTTCTCATAGTCTTTCCTACTAAATTTTTTCATTTAGTCATTAGCTTAAATCAGAGATCAACAAGCAAGGTACACCATGAATTCACAAGTTTATCTATTTGGTGATACAAGAATGATATTGTATTGGGTCTATCAGAGATGGAGTTAACTTTCTTCATAGCAGCCTGTATACACAGTGCCTTGCATTTGTGGCTACAGCAGCGTTGGTGCCACACCAATGTTCTGGTCATTGCTGAATGGTGTTTGCACATCATCGGGGCTTTCTCTCCAGAACCCCACCATCAAAAGCCCATAGGCCGGGAGTATGTCTACATTGTCCACATTTGTCAGTGCTGTGATGACGTTACTTTGATCTTTGTGTGTGAAATGATTGTTGTTTATGCAAGTGAAGTTTGTGAAAAGCGTGTGATGAATTTATATTTTCATGAAAATTCATAAATATGTGTTTCAAAGAGGTGTGGGGTGGAATGTGCCAGGTGCAGGTGCCCAGATGCTGGCAGTGGGAGGCCTCTGTGAAGTGAGGCTGGGGCTGCTCTGAACTAGACACAGCCTGTTCCAGCCAGCCCCAAAGGACCCACAGGAGGGCACCTCTGGGAAGATGTATTGAAGAAAGGGCAAAATGCTCCACAGCAGCTGTGGGAGAGAGGCGTGAAGGAAACAGCCCTGTAGACACCAAAGTGAGAGAAGAAGGAGGGGGAGGAGGTGCTCCAGGTGCCCAAGCAGAGGCTGCCCTGCAGCCTGTGCTGAGACCACACAGATTTATCCTTGAAGGGCTGCAGCCTGTGGGAGCAGGAGCACTTGGCAATGGACTGTATTCCCTGGGAGGGACCCCATCCTGGAGCAGGGGAACAGTGTGAGGAGTGGCAGAGACAAGCTCTTATGGACTGACCATAATCCCCATTCCCCATCCGCCTGCACCGCCAGGGGAGGGTGGGAATGAAGAAGTGAAGTTGAGCCTGGGAACAAGGGCAGGGGGCTGAGGGTGTTGCTTTAAATTGTATTTGGTACAACTCTGTTTTAATTGACAATAAATTAATTTTCCCCAAGTCAAGCCTGTTTTGCCCATGACAGTAAGTGATCTTCCTGTCTTTATCTCAACCCACAATCTTTTCCATCTTATTTTCTCCCTCTGTGCTGTTGAGGAGGGGGGAGTAAGAGAAAGGCTGAGTGGTCATCTGACAACAAGCCAAGGTCAACCCACCACAGCCAGTTTATGGTATGGACTTCTCAATCCCAGATTTGCACTGTGGCCTCAGTCCATTTATCCTGTGTGCATATTATGTCCCTAAGTACAGCAATGCTAAATCTAACAGAAGAAATAATTGCCATTCCACATTTATTTCCCACTCACAGCTTGAATAATCATTTCACTCTGTTATGAACATACTTTCAAAGGTCTAAATGTCAACAGTAAAACTTCTTCCTTGCAAATACCAATATTGAATTTCAGTGCCTCTCACTTCATCCATCAGTAGAAAGCAATACTTTGTCAGTAATCCATGCAATTTTAATTGACAAAATCTGTGCTCTTAATGTCTGTCATTCAGGCATCATAATTGTAAAATCAATTTTTACCAGCACCATCAATACAATGTAATGAATATTAATGCAGGAAGACAGGATAAGACACAGAAGGAAATTAAGCAGTAAACATAAGGAAAATTTTAAGACTCACAGCTAACAACAGACAGAAAAGTAAAAGTTTAGTACCATATCACTTATGGGAATATTTATATATATGAAGCATATTTTGCAACCCTGTATTGTACTTAATCAAATATCTCTAACAAAGGAGAACTATACAGACAACAATTTTGCTGAAGTTAGTATTACCATTCTATTTCTAGCCTGTTCATGCTATATTATTATGGTATATGATGTAAAACATGTAATTCATATTGTAAATTATAATTTATAATAGAAAGAAGTAAGGAAGTATCATAACACACACAATGAAAGGAATATGATTAAGAGGGATCATTACCTTATTCTACAAAATTTGTTTAGTATTTGGACTAAAGTTCAAGACAACTGTGGAGTGATAAGAAGGCCCTGGTAAAGCACCAAGCATATGCAAAATTTCAGTGTGTTTTCTGTTGTGTTATGTGCAGAAAAAGTCACTGAAAAATGTCACCAAAATGTGCTTCTCCCAGATTGAACCATTATATATATATATA
>WEKW01009475.1:24812-36513 GCA_013389905.1 Sula dactylatra
CACACACACACACACAACTCCTATTTCTCCTATGTACTGAGGTAAAACTAGGGTAAGATTAAATTATTTAAAAATGTAACCTCACCCTTAAATTGAAAAGGATCTCAAAACAGAGGTGAGGAATATGCATTGCATATTAACTGACTGTTTTAAAAAGGTGAAAAAATTCCTTTATGATATTACTGTAACAAATTTCTTTCAGTAAGCTAATAAATCTTGCTAATAAGTGTTTGTGTACTCTCAACTAGTGTCTTAGTAAATGAATAAACTTGAGGTTAGAATGGAGTTTTGCATATCTATAGTCTTGCCTGAGGGCTAATCCTAAATCTTATAACTTCTTAAAATACTTTGCACAGTTTTAATAGAAAAAAGCCACTTTTACCCCCTTTAATAGCTGACAGCTCAAAAAGGTTCTTGCTTATCTCCTGGAAGATCTAAACAGTGACAGTATATGAAAGATCCTTTTACATATCTCCTAGGTGACACTTAATATGAATTCCATTCAGATAACATCCTTGTTGCCAGTCAATCAGAAAAAGAAAAAACCAGTATCCACGTGCCTATACCCAGTAAAGTTAAACTAAAGCCTCCACAAAATTCAGTGAAAATTCCTTCAAATTATGGTGAAAGCAAAAAAAAAAAAAACCAATCCCAAAAAAAACCAAACCCCCCTAATAACAATAAACTAAATAAACTAAATATTATGTATTTAGATGAATATTTTGGCTTGTATTTCAATAGCTTACACTAATTCAGATCAGCAACATATAAACTGTCCTTAAACACAGTCTAATTATAAAACATTGCTGAATTCCTAGCTTCTTATTACTGCTTGGACAACACTGCCTGGAAAATCACGGACTGGACAATATCTTCTTTACTGCAGACAGATCTGGCTGTTTATGACCATGCTTTGCTAAGGCTCTTCCTTTTTAGACATCTTTTAAGGCCTCTTCCTTTTTTAAATAGGAAGAGTTCTTCTGCCTACATCAATTTACAGTATATTACTCTGAAGATATCAAAATATAGGGAACATACACCTTTTTATGACTTTCAGTCTCACCTTAGAAATTATAGTGACAAACTTCCAAAAATAATAATTCAGCATTTCATCCAACAGAGTTATTGTTGGCTCACACATTTTATTATACATGCATCAATTTTATATCTGCTTACGTAAATCTTTAAAAGACAGCTATTCTCTGCTTTCACAATTCAAGATTAGTCATTAAAATACAGCACGTATTATTAGCCAGTATGGAGCAAAGAGACTAGTCTAGAAAACAGTTCTCTTTTGTTATTCAGTTTGACATTTGACACTGTATTTTGATCTCAAAAATAGAGTTACTGTTGCCCCATCACATTTTTTTTCTCCTTGCTCTTTAAAACCAAAGTCAAAAGTGCAATCCTTTACCAAGAGGGACATCAGGACTACCTCTACATGAAGTCTGCTATATGGTATATTTATCAATTTTTTTACCTGCTTAAAAATTGAGGGAACACCAAACAATGGAAGCTTTAAATCACTGATTGAGGAAACCTGTCTTGTAGTCTCTCTCCTTACAAGATTGTTCTGTCTTTATTATTTCCCACTGAGAAATTATTCCACAAGGATGTTGGTATAACTGCCAGTAATTTAGTTTTAAAAAAAACACATTTCCAAGTACAACAGAAAACTATTCATTATTATTAACCACAAATTTGTTTTTAGGTATCTTTAGCAATTTCCCTTAAAAATTGTTTCCAGCACATATCCACCCTTGCTCTTCCTCCAAACACTCAAAACATTACAAAGAGATAAGAAAAATTGGATCCATTTCAAAGTGAAAATAACACTCTTTTTAGTCCTAGCTGCTTTCATATCAAACCTAGATGCTCAAGCCTTTATGAGAAAATAATAGAAACTTAATGGAGGAAGATTGTATCAAAGCTATAGATTTTAAGATTTTCCTTCAAGTTTTAGAAAACCTTAAAATCTATTCACAGATCCCCTCCCTTAAGAAATGCATAATTCTTACATTAAAATTAACCCAAAACATTCAAAACATCCAAAACATCATTAACCAAGCAGACAACATTTTTGTTTTAATACACAGTTACTCTTTTTTCCCCTGTGATTGCTCCCCTCTGAACCCTGGACTACAGCTGGGACAAGTTCCTCTGACACACAGGAAGACCAGAAACCATTCCGAATCACTAGAGCCAAGTTTTAGGTTATGTTCAGGAGCATGTGTGCACTGAGACATACATCTGTGTCACGCACACACTCCTCCAGATGAAGCAGGACCCAGCTCTGCTTTAGAATCCATGTTGTAGTAGCAGAGTACCAAGTTGCTAAAGCTATAAAAGAAATGAAGAGTACTAGCCTGATCATACCTGTTTCTGAATCAAAACATCCAGTTCCTCTGGAGCAGTTCAACTGATTTGACCCTCTCTGCCCAAACACGTGGTTGTAACGTGCAAAAAACCCCACAAATCTTTAAAACACATGCTTGAATTTCTAGTTTAAACAATTTTTAATATCAGATTGCAAATTTTTACACTTCTAAGTCCCCACCTTTAAAAACAGGTATCAGAACCAATGTCTTTTTTTTTTCTTTTACCTAGGGATGACAGCTGAGATGAGCCCTCAGAGCCCTAGAGGGAAAAAGCACAGAATCTAAATGAAAACTCCAGCCAGCTTGCTTGAAATCTGAGTATCCCAACCTACTGAGTAACTAAAATGTATTGGAATTAAAGCTTCCACAAAATTCTCAACAAGAATAACATATAAGAACCAAAACATATTTACTTTTCATGACAGATTAAATTACAACATTTTGTTAAAAGCATGTTTTCTCAGTCAGTGAAATTCTGTTGAAGGTTTATTGACAGCTGCAATGAATCAGGACAATAAAAAATGCTATAGCCATATGAGGTATTAAACTAGATATGATGAGTTCTTTTAAATGCACACTGGATCTGGAAAACAAGGTTTTCACCTATTTTGGGCATGCATTTGAGATAACCTTTTTGTTCCACTTCCTGAATATTATTGTCCTTCTCATGGTAATGCAAAATGCCTTATCTTATTATTAGCACTACTGGACATAGAAACATTTTATCTTTAAGGCCAGAATCTGGCAAAAAAACTCACATGATAAATATAGACTGCCTCTGCTCCTAATATAGGTATTAGATTGTAAAATGGCCATTTCTGTCAGGTTGTCTGAAAATATTTGGGTCAAATGCATTGTGGCATACTAGGAAATATATTTTCCCCTTTCCCTGCTGCAGCAGAAAGGTGAAAGTTATGTTGTGACTTTTTGCCCTGAAACAGGCCTCTTCTCCTGTCAATCCAGCATAAACTTCAGCAAAAAGAAAACATAACTACACACTCAAAGGAAGAAAAAGCCAAGGACAAATTTGTTTTGTATCGCTTAATGCATGACATGAATAATTGAGTGAGTCTTTTTTCTCTTCAGTTTCTGTGCATAAATCCCATCATTCAGAGTGAAAACAGTACCCCCACTCAAACTGTTTACAGATGTTATTAGAAACCATGAAGTCAAAATCACATGCCTGAAAACCTATTTTGAAAACAGTGAACTTCTGAAGAGCATATATTAATTACAGAACTTGCCTTGGCAGGGCTAGAAGTTTTATCTTTCTCTATTAAGAACAATTACATTTTTTTCTTTGGTCTAAAACTTGCTTTAATTTTTTCATGAATTAGTAATGATATATAACTGATGCACCAGAACTGTGTCATGAAACGTTACTGGAGAAAAATTAAGGAACTGCAATATTGTATTTTGGCTGCATGAAGAGGTATACTGTAAAAAAGAATTCTGAAATACCTTCATGTGCTTCAGAAATGAACAATTAACAATTTGTGAATGAATGATTTAGACAGTTTATTATAGATACAATTGATCAAGTGCATTTACACCTAGCTGATCAGAAGACCATTGCTTAAAGCAGTCCCAGGATGCTGATTACCATCAACATGTGAGTACTAAACAGCTAGGCAGTTTTGCTCATAGCTGAAGTTTTGTACATCAGGCAAGAGAAGATTTTTAATAAAGCAGCTCTGTCTGACTCAGAATGGCCCCCAATGCTATCCACAATGACAGCTCAACCTTCATTACATTAGGAAAATACAACTCACTCAAAGAATGTTGCAGTCTGACATCTTAATGCAATTGATTCCTGCAAAATGCTACAACTGTAGCTCCAGGGAGTGAATTCCCCTATTGTTGGCACTGAATCATTTGTTAGACTGGCACAGCACTGGCCAGCTGGTGACATGGGAGCTGGACCAAAGCCCACAGGATGCTCCTGGCTGCCAGTTCCCTAGAGGACACTGCCTGAGAAGCCAAGCCAGGAGAAAGGGGTTGCCACCGCAGCCCCGACTCCCAGCCAGTGGCACAGCAGGGATTTGGCAGCAGTGGCTGCCGCCACTGGCTCCTCCATTGCATCCCCCTTGGCAGTAGCAGCCCAGTTCACTGTGCCAGGCAGAGCAAGCAGTGACAATTGCTGTCAGTGGCAAGAGGGCCTGAAGAGAGGGAAAGGAAAGTGGAGCCATAGTGAAGTGGCTCTAACACTCTTGTAACAAACAAGGTTGCAACATAGGGCAGTAAGATCAAGCATGCTGCATGGATGAAGAGAAGTCCGTATCTTCCCACAGTGCCAAGAAAAGCACTGATGTAAAATAGACTCTTAAAAGCCTGTACATGAAGGCCGGTCTTTCCTGAAAAATTTGCTCACCATTCCTCATTACTGATGGTGTTCATATTTCTGCAGAAAAAGGGAGGAAAAGAACAATTCTTTCATCAGTCTGTGAAGGAGATCATTGCATATACTTACATTGGTTGTACTTACATTTCTACATGCAAATGACCTTTTTTAATCCAACTTCATCCCCCTAGAATCCCAGCAACTAACTCAGAGCAGGGGCAGACGTAACTACTAGAAAAAAGCATTTAAAGAGTTCACCTGAAGGGGAATGAAGACAAAGAGTAGGACCAAATCCTGATAGTGTCTCACCTCACAGAAGTCTGAGGCACTTTGCCTGCCCTGGCATCTCAGTCCTGAGTTATCACCTGGGGCTGACAAGCCCTCCTTTCCCTCCCCATTCCACATAATTTGAGGCTTTTTTACTTAACAGTTTGCTGTATCCAAGCCCAGGATAAGTAATAACCAGTGAATCTCAAAAGGTTTCAAGGTTTAATTCAGAGAAACATCTGAAGGGCTTTATATCCCTTTAAACTTAATGAGCTGAATAGCTCATAGGAATCAGGTTTCTGTTGTCATTTCCAGTAACTTCTTTCTAACAAAGATTGAACCATTAAAACAGCTTCTCCTGTTGTTTCAATATTTCATTATATTTTCCTGAGCAAAATCAGATACAATAGATCGGGGGGTGGGGGTAGGAGTGAACAACAGAGAATGAAATTAAAGAAACACTATATAAAGGCACCTGAAGTTTCAAACAAAAAAATCAAATCATTTTAGGTAGCTGGTTGGTTATACAAGGTTTCCAATTTTGCTGTCATTTTTTTCCCAAACATTTTAAACAAAACTGAAGAAACAGTCTGACATTCTACCATAACAATATCACATCGTTGGCAAAGTGTGAGCACTTCTTCAGTGTTTTTTACTTGAAATTTGCTTGTTCAGGCTACTGAATAGGCCTAAATCTGAATGATTATCATTGGATAACACAATCCTTGTGTACAAAGAGTATTTATTTTTCATAGGTCATGGCCTGATACCTGAGCTTTGCTTTAGTCTCAGTATGGGCATAATACAAGATAGGCAGAATGTCACTAACTTGCTATGTGCAGCCTTGAAATTCAGTCACAGATGAGGTTTTTAAAATAAGCAAAGCTGATGGCATTATTCTGTTCAAATACACATGTAAATTTTTTAGAACAACCTTTCTTAATGTGCATTTTTCTTGAATGATAATTTTACGTCTTTGCAAAGTGTCAGCCTGTGTGATTTAAAAGTTATGTGATAGGACTGCTCATTACTGACGTACAGGTATCCTTGATAATTCTACCCCCATGGGGTTAACTTCCGTTTAATAACCAATTTCATTCCTATTCTCCATGCAGTTGCTGTCCTCTGCAGCCATGGTGCTATGTCACCCTATGACACAGTTAAGGTAAAAATGCATCCTGGAACAGATTGTTCCCTGCTGTAATTCCTTTGAAGCCAACTAATATTCATCAAGGGCGAACCCAGATCACAGTTTTTTAAATTGGACTCCTCAGTACTTATTGAAGGTAATCCAGAGAATGACTTGTTTCAAAAAAATTCTCATGAAACTTTTTCAGATATTACTGTGTACTATTTCAAGGCAGGATTATTTTGTTTATAATATTAGTCTAATCTAAAACATACAATAGCTTCTGAACTTTCCAAGACACAATTACCTTTTAAGTACCTGAAGTGAAAAGGTCATAGCAAAGATATTCTGAGTGGATTTAATAAACTGATAATAGGTCTGGGTCTCCAGTCCTTAAGTAGGGCTTGTCTTTGGTTACTTACCCCTAGTTTCTAGAACACAGAAAAGATTACAAATGTTACTTCATCAGATATTAAACCAATTATCACTACTTTTCTCTTAAGCATAACATCTTTCTCTATTCCCTTTCATTTTGCCTTGTGTTGCTCAGTCTTTTTGACCTCTGAACACAGATGTCAGGAGCTTTTCCAATTGTATTTTAATATTTTATGGTCTGGATGTTCTTTCTCCATGTCCTAACCTGTCTCTAACAAGGCTGGGAGGTTGCATTAGTCTCAGGTATATAGAAATAGCTAAACTTTTGTGAGTTTCACAACAAATTTAATACCAAGAGCAGAGAAACAGTATTTTATGTAATGTCAAAAATGAACCATGCCAGTCTGCTTGTATTGGAAGGGGCAAGTAGGTAATCCCATAAAACCAAAATCAAATAGTCCACAATGCATTTAGAATTTCAATTAACTAAAAGGAGGCTACAATCACACAAAATGTATCATGTTAACAGATATCAGATGATTTTTTCCCCCCGCAGAATATTAAAATTACAGTACAAGTAGTAAAACGAAAAAGGTCTAGCATGATACTGTCAAAATGGTGTATATGGTTGGGGTGGTTTTTTTGTCTTGAAAGCCAGATGCTTTATCCCTGATAAGGCAGGAATTTATTTTGAAATGTTCTATTTAACATTGGTGTAGTCTCATCCTAAGTATTCTGTGCAGTTCTGGGCCCCACAATTTAAGAAGGATGTGAAGGTCCTTGAGTGTGTCCAGAGGAAAGCAACAAATCTGGTGAAAGTTCTGGAAGGCATGCCCTCTGAGGAGCGGTTGATGACTCTGGGTTTGTCTTGTTTGGAGAAAAGGAGGCTGAGGGGTGACCTTACTGCTCTCTACAGCTTCCTGAGGAGGGGAAGTGGAGAGGGAGGTGCTGAGCTCTTCTCCCTGGTATCCAGTGACAGGACATGTGGGAATGGCTCAAAGCTGCACCAGGATAGGTTCGGACTGGACATTAGGAAGCATTTATTCACCGAGAGGGTGGTCAAACAATGGAACAGGCTTCCTAGAAAGGTGGTCGATGCCCCAAGCCTGTCAGTGTTTAAGAAGCATTTGGACAATGCCCTTAATAACAAGCTTTAACATGGTCATTCCTGAATTGGTCAGTCAGTTGGACTAGATGATCATTGTAGGTCCCTTCCAACTGAACTATTCTGTTCTTTTCTATACTAAATCTTAAAAATTTCAAAAACTCATAGAACAAGACAGCTCTCTCCTGCTAACCTACACTCAAAAAGAGTTTTGCTATCAGTTAAAGGGGTAGGACTTGACCCACTTTTATGAAGCAAAGAACAATACAGTCCCCTCCTCGCCTATTAAAATAGCAAGAGCTGAACACCCTCTTTTATCCTCTGTCATTTCTCCCAAACTCGCTGCCATGCTGGGTCTGCCAAACTTGTCTCTGCCTTTCTTGTACTGTTGCCAATGCAGTTTGTCCCAGGAGATGGAGACAAGCTTCGAGTTAGTGGCACTGGTCTGGCAGAGGAGTGGGAGACTAAGAGGTAAATTTCCCTTTACTCCCTCAGCAAAATCTGCTTCTTAGTCATGTTGCAAAGAGTGTGAATCAGTTGTAAATAGAAAAGATCCTTACACCCTGGAAAAAATCCAGGTGATATCCCCTGCTTGTGTACACATGAACCCCACACCGTTCAACACCTGGACTTGCACAGAAAACCAATATTATCAGACATGAGCTATGCTTGGTCAGAACAAGCTCTATCTTGCCCACCTTTTCCTGTCACTGGTGATTATCAACAGTAAGCACCTACATATAAAAACTGAGCAAATATGTAGCAATACTTCTCCTGAATATTCTCCCAGCCCTTGACTTCAGAAGGAATTTCTGTGGAAATTCAGATTCTGCCCACTTTCTTCCGAAAAAAAGGGGACAAAAGAAACTGAACTGTAACAGCTGTTGTTCCCCAGAATTGGTAACTGCATTGCTGATGTAACAAAATGTAATGGTCAGTATACCATCTACACTGTACATTCTCTAACCACATTTTTACCATTAGTCGTGTAGCTCCTAGATGTCAATATCTCATGTTCACATAAAACCAGAAACCCAGCAGAACTGCATACCCATTGTAAAAATTGATTGTTTTATTTAGAATGTCTTTAATTCAGTGGAGAATAATGTACTTTTTGGTGCACCTGACCTAGGCAAAACAAATAAAACAATGCATCAAAACATGTTTTCTCCTTATTTTCCCACAAAAATCCACTATTAATAGAAAGCACTCTACAATTAGGACTAGATTAGGTATCTAAATATTTGGCGCAACCTTAAAGCTGCAGGCTTCCCAGACAGACATATCCTTGCCTGATACAAAATTGTATGCATCTTAGGAACTCGGCTTGAATTTTGTACTAAGGTTGCACAAATAATTATCTTATTTCTTATGAAGGCTACCACTTCCTATGTATAAATAAAACATTGAGACTTGGTATGCATAGCATCATATGGACATATGCCAAAATTCCTGATTGCAGCTGGCTAATTGCTGTATGATATTAGATACTACAATGTCAGTTTTTAATTTTGTCACTTGTCTGCTCTGCCAAAATCACTCACAGGAGCAGAACCTACAATTAAAACTTCCGCAATATGCAAAGAGTGACAAGAATGTGAATAACATGCATGTAACAGAACTAGACTAGGTCAGGCTTTGGCCTATGTGTTTCCTGAATTCAATTGATCTTCAGCAAGGCTTCACTGCATTCCTCCCACAACATCTAAATGTATGTACGTATGTGACACAGAATGAGCTCACTCCCCAGAAACAGAAAAGAAAGGAAGGAATCCACTGCTGTGTTATTAAATAGTTAAAGCTACTATACAAACAAGACACTTGTATAAAATCACGAAATCAAGGCAATGAAAATGCAAAAAGCCTGACAATGTCACTGCGTTAGAGTGTAATCATTCCACTGCATGCTTTTATATTTCCTCCTCTGAGACCTCATCTACTAGGAGTTAAGTAACTCTATGAGAACATCAACCCTCATTAATTTCTACAGTCTCTGCCTTCATAGCTGAAAACACACTTCAAATTACTACAGGAGTATAGCTTAAGAGGTGAAAGGCAGCATGCATATTACTCTAAAGAGTAACTTAAGATTTTTAAAATGATCTTGTGACTTAAGGATTCAGCATTTTCAGATTCTCAGAAGTTGCAACATTGCAACATAAAGCCTTTATTTTTCTTCCTAGACACAAGCTTAATTTCTCCCTCCGGTAGCTACCAGATATCAAGAAGCTCCATCCTTTCCTCCTTAAGCATATCAGCTTTCCAGCCACACTTTATTCCACACACCAGATTATGTACCCAGCTTCCTCCCTGCATATTGCTTTCAGGGCACCACCACTCCTGAATAGACAATAGAGACAGTCTGCAAAGACAGGAAGGCCAGAATCCTTATGTGATTCATGTTTACCCAAGGCAATTATAACTTTGCTCTTGGAAGAATCTGGAGGGCAGTGTTTATCATCATTACTGATAGAAGCCCATACATTCAGATCCATTGAAAATGCTGGAAGAACACAGCCATTTTTGAAAAGGTAAAGTTACAGTTCCTTCAAAGATGATGAATGAGCAGCTCAGTCTCTGCTTAAGAAGGTGTCAGCTGCAGAAAATGGTAGTCTTCTTAATATTTTTTGACAATGTCAGCACACCAGAACATGCCACAGTTCACCCCCATAACTACATTAAAACATATACCTTGAGGATGATCTGTTCTGCTCATTCCAGACTCTTGCTTGAAGATGCCTCTTTTTCTCCAAGGACTGTATGCATGTTTGAAATGGCAGCAAAAGTTACACGAGGAAAATGTGACCAAAGGACACAGTCTTAAGTATGGCTGGCCCTGGTCACTCACAAAGTCTGGAGAAGAAAAAATCCCCAAGCCAATGACTCTCCAGATATGCAATTAATGCCTGGTGAAAGAGAAGACCAGCACCAATATGTCTCTGGGTGAACTGGTGACAAACAAGCACAACAAAAATCTGCATATGAGAAAACCCTTAATTTTAAGAATTAAATTAAAACTTGAAATAAAAGTACTTCAGGTTTTTTTTATCATTCTTCACTCTGAAAATAAAACACCTCTACAAGCCCTAGTTTATACACTATATACAAATATACTACTTATGCAAGGCTGACCATACAAAAAATAAACATCTTCTAAAACAGTATCTCTAGTATTAATGTTCATATTTATAGTATTAATTTTCATATAATGAACTTCTGAATTGTTGGCAATGGTATCCCATTTCTGTAAGTACTAGTTTTCTGGACTCTTGTTCTGATTCAGCTATTTGATATTGGTAAACAAAAGGTAAAAGAAGCCAGTGTAGCCCAGCATTTTTTACTTGTCTGTTTACAAAATAAAAACAGAAAAGCCATAAGAATCTATCACCAAGGAAATTATTTGATACGAATATAGCAATACTACCTTATGCACGCAGGCAGCAATGGGAAAGACTTCAGGGATTGTCATCGGACTGCCTGTAATACATTCTCATATAGAAACCATGACTATAATAGGATTTCCCACATTTTCATTTGCATATCTTAAAAAGGGAATAACCTTAAATAAAACAAAAAGGAAGACTATCATGTTTACTTCCGGGTTAGAAGCAGGATAGGAAATACATCAAAAAGACATTTATGGGGATAGTTGCTATGGATGAACAACAAGAACTACAGAAGTTAATGCTTATGAAAATGAAATCTCAATATCAGCAGTTCAACAGCTCAGTACCTAAACATTAATGCTAGCAATACTGTTTTGGAAGAAATTGTTAATTTTCTTTTTGGATGACCACCATCACTTCATTACATGAGCAGAAAAGCAGATGGTAATACCCCTCAGGAGATCAGTTTTGTTCTTGTTGAAAAAGACTTAAAATAGCAGATGAGAGATCAACATTAAGAACTGTATCTGCCAAAAGCTAACTTCTTCTACTGTATGATTACTATTCTTCACTAGGCTTAGAAGAGAAAATTTCCATTGTCAAATGTTTTTGATGTCAACCATTATCACTTTTGGAGGTGATAATTAGTCAGCTAACACTACATGAGGAATATAAACTGAAGACATATTATGTTCTTTTCTAAATAAACTAAGAAGAATA
>WEKW01009476.1:0-11542 GCA_013389905.1 Sula dactylatra
AAGACAGTGCTGTACTGCCAATATGTGTTTCCAGTAAACTTATTTGCAGCCAGGAGCAAGGGGAATAGGCAAGTGAACTGAGAGCTGTAGCTTTCTCAGTCAGTTTCTGTTCTTAAACTGTAAGTGAAAATGTTAAAACACATAAAATTTCAGTTTAACTGATTGATGACAGTAACTTATTTGGCTCCTGAACCCAGAATATTCCTGCAACCCCTTTTCATACACAAATGTCTCTTTTCCTGTTTGAATTAATACAGGTGCTGTATTTCTAGGTTATAGGGACTTGCTGGTCTTGTATTTCAGCGAGGTGAATCACAGACCCTTCCCAGTCCCCAAATACATGACTCTTCACGGCATAAGATTGCTTTTCTATATATAAAGAAAGAGTAACTGAAGAAGGGCAGAAGTGAGGGAGGGTAATCTGGTCACGTGGGGAAAGATAAGATTTGGAGGAGTTGTCATTCATGAGTTTGTCAATTAGGTAGTTCCGATTTCACTTTTGGAAGATCCATTTTAAAATCCTGAAGGTCCTTTCTCATAAAAATCAGGCCAGTTTCTAGCCCCTCTTCTGAATTGCACCATGTTATTCCTTGAGTGTCCATGTTATTCCACTGACTTCAAGGAGATCACTCATGGAGTAAGGAAATTGTTCCTCGCCTCTTTGTATCTGAGGCTCTGCTCTGTGCTTCTGCCACCTTTTAGCTGTTATAAAACATTATAATCCGACTGTTTTCCTCTGAACTGTTTTGTGTAGGTGCTTTATAAATAGCATTGCCTCGGGTAGTGTAATAGAACTCATAGCAGAAAGGACATGTGAAGAAGACATGCCCACAAGACAATGCTAACAAACAATTTGCAGTTCCTCTTTGCCGTGGCTGAATGAGTTGGTTTTCGGTAATTTGTTGTTCAAACAGGAATAATGAGGGTAAAATGCATTTTACTCATTTTCGCTGTGGCACGGTGGTCAAGCCTGAACCACTTAATTTTAGGGGGTTGGACAGGGCAAAGGAAATTGTTAATCACTTGCTTAATTGATCATTCTCTCATGGCTGCCTCTAGCTGTAATGTGTTAATGACGGTTGGAGAGATTAACCATCAGAAAATCTCCCAAACTGTACAGGAAAATACCACGAAGTAGCTTAATGGTGAAATAGTTTAATTGCTGCTTAATCAGCAGAGCAAAGGTGGGGGAGGAAGCTCACGTGCTGACCCCTAGGTTCCAAAAGAATCTTTAGTCAAAACGGTAACTCAGAATGTATGTAGGATGATCATCTATGTATAGTATATTTGAGAGTAGAGGGAAGTGTCTTTGGCTACATTTCCTCAAGTCGTTATTTTAGCAAGAATGTCTTGGGAATAGTTTCAATGCTCAAAAGCGTTAGCAGGACCTAATGCATTTTAATTTTTTCCCCATGAAACTGTAGTATTTGTTTAAGCAAAAAATAATGATAATTGCAGCTGGGGTAGTGTGGTTTTTTGCATTTGCTGGAATAAAATTGTTTGAAATTCCATTCAGAATTGGTTCCCAAGTACATACGCCTGCATATAGAATTGAATTACTGTAAGAAAATCAATGAATTGCTATTGAGTTATTAGTATTGGCTCTAGTTGATAACCAAGTCCTTGGGCTCCTTTGGAAATCACAGCTATAATTAATGATGGCTGAACACAAGTCCTATGACTCTTCTGTAGCTCTAGAAACAGGTTACGCGAACTTGTCGCTGATACCAGCGGTCTTCAGTAGAGCCAAGATTTTGCACAATGCCTTCAAATGAAGGGAGCAAATACACCCTTCTATACTCCACCATCTTCCTGTTGTTAGGGGCATTCCCTTGTTTTCCACTGGTTTGGGGAAGAATTTGGCTCAATGTGTTTGAATTAAGTGTAGAGACTTAATTAAGTTTTTTAACGTTTGTAAAAACTTGACTTGCATGCAGGAGGTAGATTGTGACAGCTTGCTATGCCATGCTAAAATGATGCATAAGTAGAGTGATGTTTTCATCAACAGAAATGTGTTGCTGTTTAAAGTTGATTCTCTCTATAGGGTGCCATAAAGTAATTAGAAGACCGTAACGTAATCCTTCAGTATTGCATGTTAATTCCTTAGAGGGATGAATTCATCTTTTCTGACTGCCACAGTGTACGACTGACCATGGAAATACTATAGAACTATAAAAGGGTCTGTAAAAAAAGTACAGTTTTTCTAGACTACCATATGTATTTTAGAAAACTCCTAAAAGGCTCATACTCATAGTGATTTTCGCTTGTAGCAAACTGGGAGTGAAAGTGTTTGTCTTTAAATTAAAAATCAACAGGAAATGCTGTGTACTCTGCTTTAAAGAAACTGAAAGAAACTGCGAGTAAAATATTTGTCCTCTGTGAGGACTGAAGGCTATTAGGAAGTCTGTGCCAACACAAGAAGGATTTCTCTTGTTACTGAAGATGGTGAGTTTTTGCAGCTAGTGTAAACTAATACAGCGATAGCTGCATACTTCTAAATTAGAGGAAGAGACTTCTGAGCAGGTTTTTCCCAGCAGTGAATGGAGAGCTGGGTTTGTCTAGTTGAGGCAAGTGTTACAAATTACCCCCTTGATTGGGGTTTTCTTGGATGATTTTTTTATGACCAATGTTCTAAGTATGAGTTTGTAATAGATAATTGTGGCTGGGAGGGGAGGGGAGCTGCCTGTGGGCAGCTCTGATGGAGGAAGATTAGAAATATTATTCAGTGCGTTTGGTCAGAAAAGGTTCTGTGTTCAAGCCCCTCTGGGCTGACGTGTTCCCCAGCTCGTAGCAGTTCTGAAAGCCACGAGGACATTATTTTGCTGTCTTTTTATTGTGCTTATGTAGGACATCTTTCTGATGGTGCTATGAAGTGTATCACGCTTGAAAGGTTCTTTCCAGCACACCGGAATCCTGTGTTTCTGCTGTGATTTGGTTTGTACTTAGCATTTTAATTAATTTGGGCGTTAACCCTTCCTTTACTAATATTTTCAGCAGAAGTGGTGTTAGTAAGTTGTTAGCAAGGGCCTTGCCTGTCATATCCCAAAATAAGGCCCTTTTCTTGAGGTATAAAAGAGATCTTTGCTATGGCAAAGGTCTAGCAATGTTCAGCAAGAATTTAGAAGTCCAGTTAAGGAAGCATTGAGTTTAAGCCCAGCCTTAACTACCTCGCTCAGGTCGATACTTCAGTGATCTTGTTAGGGGTTTACTTGCCTTTAGCTCAGAGAAGGGCATGAGTGCAAACTGGAACTAATGACCGCCCTGTGCGACACTGCGGTCAGCCGTTGGTTACAAGCAAGGTAGCGTAATCGCCGTTTGTTAATTGATTAATATCTAGAGTAGTATGCAAAACAGTTGTTCAAAACAGCCAAGGTTTATATGATTGTTATTTTTCACATGGTATATTGAAAAATTAAAATATGGAAGCTTAAATAGATGCTTCTGACCCTGCTGTAGGACAGGTCGGGGAGGAGGCGTAATATTTAGCAGCTTTCTGGCATTCTCAGTGTACTTAATTATTCTTTAGGTCTATGCTCTTCTAAATACAGGACACCCGAGTTCAAAAGTGAGTGTTTCCTATGCCTTAAGACCTATGAAGGAGATAATATTTTTGGAAGAGTTTTGACATTTGTTTCGATGGAAGCAGGATCAAGAACAAATGCTAGGTTAGCAGGAATGACATTTAGAAGTGATCAGCAATACTGAATAGCCATCAGTAAATCGAGCTGTTCAGCTGTTCAGTTAAGAGACTTTTATGTAATGTATTTTCAATTCTGTGGATTTGTTGTTTGTTTTTTTTTTTTAATTAGAATATGGCTGTACCTGTAGGAGTAAAGCATCCTCATCCTGGTGATGTCAATGACAAAGCTCTGCTGGATTTCAGCAACATTATGAATCTATCTGGTGGAGATTCAGTTTATGTGTATAGATAGAGTACTGGTCAAAGCAAAATATTTCACAATCCTAGTATGAACATTTTTATTGCTCTAAGGCATCTCAAGGCATTATGGAAAAGAACTCATCTCCACTGAGAAATATTTTACAATGGTTTTATTTTCACAAAGGCTAAAGCCATAACCAAGAAATGATGACACAATTTTTGGTTAAATGCCAAATGACCTCAGCTCCCCTCCCCCAACAAAACACCTGCGCAGCAAACAAATAATATTGTAATGAAAGTAACTGTTTCAGCTTCAACAGAGAGGATGGCCAGCCAATATGTGAGGCTTGCAGAAAATGGAACTTAAAATCCTGATGTGTCGATGCATTGTTTAGAGACAGGATCGAGGGACTTGGAAGTTGGCAGGTCCAGCTTTTTGCGAAGCTTCTCCTCGAGGGTTAAGTATTTCTGTTTTCATTTCTGCTCCTTCCAAGTCCACCTGTGCCTTGTCTCAGAATGAGCTATGCCTGCCGTCTTCTTCAGACACTGTGCACTGGGAGTCACTGGCTTGGTTACTGCAGATCTTACCGACTTGCTGTGAGTTCACTGAGTAGCATTTATTACAAGCTTTATGTTATCTGTTACTTTCATAAAGTATGACTTCTTCAGGTAGAGAGGATCCTTTATCCTAGATGGTACTATCACTGTTTTAGTCAACACCTGTATGATGAATATCTTTCAGAAAATGATAAACTGGATTTTGGAAGTATAATTTATTGAGCTCGGTTTACCTCATCTGAAAGATAATTTTGTTGGTGCATCAGCTTAGAACTTTTCCTTTAAAACTTAAGATGACACTTTTCCACGTTCCCCCATTTACAAAGTGCTGTGCCAGAAACGAGGAAATGAGCTCTTTTTTCTTTTTTTTTTCCTTTACAATGGAAGTGATAAACGCCATCTATTCCGTTCTGGATCTCCTAAGACGTACTCAATCCATTCTCTTTGCTTTACTACATCTGTGCTTGCTTCTTCATTTATCCATTATTTCCCTTCCTTTTAACACACACACACACACACAAAAATCTGCCTAGTAAATACATGTTGAGACACAATGAGTAGAAATAGAGGAAACGGTGGGGGCAGGACAAAAGTGGCTAGCAGAGACAGAGCAGAAAAGAGGGGATGTGGCCCCCGGCATTTTAGTTTGAATAGTTTGGTGGGTCTGCAATGTTTTTGTAAGAATACGCTTGCAATAAGAAGTGAGAGCACCTTGTTTTATGGCTTTCATAGCAATATTAGTTCCTTCAACCAAATGTGAGTAGCCTGCTACCTTTCTTTTCTCCCCAGTGGTTTTCATTCATGTTTTTCCTATACCTTAGAATCAGCTGAAGCTTGACAAATGCAGGTGTTCTTAAGACTTGTCTTCAAGCTATACTTCAGATTTTCCTCTCACCTCCCTTTGCAATAAGAAATATCTGTTCAAATGTTTTCATAGTTTCTTTATGATAGGCATTTCAGATACCTAGTGCTGAATAAATACAGCTGCCTTCCTAGCTTAAGGAGCCTGGGATGTCTTTTCATTTGTCTTTCAAAATCTGTTGCAGTACAGAATGTAGTTGGTTGTCATAGTAAAGATGATCGTCTGGCATTGAAATGAGAACATAATTAAATTATTTTTACTTTTCTCAGGACTTGGAACAAACAGTTACTTAAACCTTTTCTTAGAGGTATTGCACCTAACAAGTTCTCTTGAGAGAGATGGCGGCAAAGCAGCTAAGCTATCAAGAAAAGAACCGAATGGCTGCATTCCCCGGAGTTTGCTTAAATTTGAAAGTAGATAGGAACTGTGAAGAAATATAATGCAATCTGGTAAAGAAGCTGCAGCATAACTCCAGCGGCCTCAGACACAGTAATGTACCAATATAAAAATCTCATATTAACCTGGAATATAGGCAACATCATAAAACACCCTAAAGTTGCTTAGCTTACATTTGTCCTTGATGCATCATTTCCAATGTTTTGTGATGTTGAGATCCGTTTTTGCTGTAAACTGCGGAATGGAAGCCAGGTCTCTCTGCTTACTGTGGAAAACCTTACTGCGAACCTTTTCTGGGCTGGCTGCGTTAGATTGTGACATGCTAAATGTAAAATGACCACTGAGCTGGAACAGCAGTCAAATGGTGTTATGTTCTTGGTCTTAATTTTATGGCAGGTTAAGGTTCACTAAGCCACTGAAGCCACTTGTGGTCTGAGGTTTCCTTTCCCTGCCCACGCAAATGTTCGCGTGTATCTGATGGAGTCATAACACTGGTCTTTTAGGATTTGAAGCAGGAGGAGGGGGAAACAGTAATTCCTGGGTGTTTCAAATGTTTTCTATTAATATCTTTTTTGAATGCTCGTTAATCCATGCAATGTTTGTTTTATTGTAATGCTTTCTCAGAATTTGTGAATGCCTTCCAATACAGGATCAGTAGTAGTAGTTTTGCAGAGTCACAGCCCTTCTCTTTCTGCTTCTGAAACTTAGATTGAGATGTAGCAATTCTTTTCTGTTCGTTGTTTTGAGGAGGAGCTTGATACAGGGTTCATGGTGAAAAGCATGCTTGAATTTGAGGAAATAGATGTTTTCCAAAAAGTAGTGCTTTACCTGATTACTTTTGCTGGCTTTCAGTGGATTCTGAAAGATGATACCCTAAGCAGATCATCTTCACTAGGAAAGAATGCAGCTCTTCATCGAATTTTCCGGAGGCCTCAATCTGTAGGATTATATTACATTCTCAAAAAGGAGCACAGTGATGTGGTGATTTGTAGATTTGGACAACAGCTCTGAAGCAGCAGGGGACAAAACTGTTGATTATTGCTGTACGCAGCTGTACATCCCTCTCATAGTTAGCAGTGCACAGTGCTCCAACAGCTCTGACAGGATGGCAGAACATCAGGGAGAGCTTAGGCAGTGAGGCTCTGATGAACCTAGCCTCACTGTATTTCTGCTTCAAGTTAGTGGGGGACAGAGCAAATTTGGTTTGGAAGTCAGGATGGCGTGAGTTTGTGGTTCTTTGCTTGAGTAGCATGCTGCTTGCGTGTGAATAGCATGAGCTAACATGACTTGGTTCCTAGGCAGGGCTGGCTTACGGCTGCTTGGCTCAGACCTCAGCCTCGAGAGCGGGGTTCTTGCAGCTACCTGGGTTGGCCTGCCAGCAGTGCGCTAGTGCGTCGGCTGCCAGCTGATGTTCAGTGAGAGCAAAGCTTCCAAGCCACCTGAGCTGCAATGTTATCTAGGTGCCTAGTAGCATTTTTTCAAAATTGCTAACATGCCTAAATACTAAACTTCCATTGAACAACCTGATCCTTGTAAACCTTTGGAGCTAGGTAGCAGACCACTCTAGATGCTTTGGGGAAATGCCATTGAATGTCTGTCTCCATCGTTATGCATTCACACACATTTGACAATCTGGGATCAGGTTATTGATGTCTTACCTATTGGACAATTGTGAGAATTTTAACTTGCAAGAGTAGATCTGCATTACATAGTGTCCCCAAAGTCATGAAGCTTGAAGTTCTGATTGAACTGTAGAATTCCTTCACAAAACTGGTATTTTTTTAGGATTTATTGCAAACTAATTGTTTTTAGAAGTATCAAGGCACATTTTCTTTTACTTTCTAGACTACTTGATGTTTTCGGTGGAGCACAGGTAGGCTAATGTGAAAGGGGTTACAGAACATCCCACATGGATGTTCTGATAACATTTTTTCAGTTCATATCCACAGCAGGGATCCTACTGCAAACAATGCTGGCTTGTCAGAAAAGGTGTATCTACAGCTTTGCTTGAAATGACTTTGTGATTCGGGAACCTGTGCTGGTTAGGTATCTTCTGTGTTAGTCTGTACATGCGTATATGTAAGGAAGTGATGCTGCTGGATTGCTTTGCTGTGTTAAATGTTAAATTATCAGACATGCCTTTTTAAAATAGTGTGTTATTGGGGTCGGCTCAAGAAGTTAAAGGTGAAGGGCTACAGAGCTGTCTTCACAGGCTCTACTGCCTCCTTGAAAATAGTATTTCATAATTACTTTGTGCGTATGCATGTGTGTGCCCATGTCCAATTATTATCTGATGATAATGTTAGTTTAAAACAAACCCAAAGAAACAAAAAAATCAACCTTACTGAAACAGTTGTAACCCCTGAGTGAAATACAGAAAATGATGCGTATCAGTGGTGTTGCATGCAGGTTCTAGTCAGTTTAAATTGTCTGGCTTTTGTAGCTGTTCAAAACTTAAGTCATGTTGAAGGCATTAAGGTACGTTGTTTCTAGCCAAAACCATGAATGAAATAGTGAGTGCAACAAGGAGCTCAGTTAACTCAAATATAAAAATGTTACCTCTTCTGGCGATTGAGGCATGTATATTTAGTAGGAGCTCGGGAGTAGACAGTGAGCAGGCATGCCTGTGTTCAGCCTTCTTTCTAGCCAGAACAATAATATTTTGCAAGTTTAGAGGGATAGTTTTTCTTAATGCTGTTAGTTCTTCTTGTGTAGTGTCTCCTGGCCAAAAAGTAGTAAGCTGGAGTCAGTAGAATCATTAGGCTTTAAATGGGGACAGACTGCTGCAAGAGTGCTCTGTTACTCAACAAGCCGCGTAGGTGTCATTAGCTAGTAACTCCTAAGCTGCAGCCTAAACCTACAGCTTCTGTATTGCACCATCCAAAATGTAGACTCGGCCCTGATGCGAAGGACAGTAAATGTGGATCAGATATCATAGGATGCCTTTTCATTCCTTTTCTATTAGAAAACTAGTGAAATGAGTGGTGCCTGAATAAAGAAGAAACTAACACCTACTAGAAATATGGATGGCTTTATTAAGGAACTTATATATGTATACACAGGTGTATTTTCATGCATGTATAGGCAAAAAACCTTTTCTGTTTCTATGAAGGTCAGTCTGGAGTGATTAATTTAAAAAGAAATGATCTAATTCCAGTATTGCCTACTGAAACACTGAAGCTTTTTATAGTCCATTAGTTTTGTATGTAAGACTCCTATGACAATATAATTTTCATGACTGTATTAAAATGTCATTAATGTGTTTAGTAACTACTCTTCTATGATTCATTAATTGTAATAGATGAAATTAGATATGAATGGAACTTACATGCTGAATTCTAAAAGACTATTTGCAATAACGGAAAGTGTGTAATCCTCAGGTTCTGGTCTTAAACTGTCTTATTTGATAATGTAACAAAATTGGTGGTTCCAATGTCTTAAAAAATTAGTATCGATAAAATCCAATGCATGTTTAACTGTAAAGATTTTTAGAACAACCCTTTTTGTTGGTGCTATATTGCATTAGTGTGCTGTGTTGCAGCAAACCAATACGGATTTAAATGAAATAATCTGCTGCATCCTGCAGTAGCAGGGACTTACTATGACACTGAAGTCTTTTCTTATTCACAGTGTAGTGGGTCACCTCTAATGAGTTTATTTCTAACTTGGATCAGTATTAACCGAAAGTAAAATCAGGTTCCTAAGGAGGTTCTCTTAATTAAAGAAATAAATATGCATGTTAATTTTGGTATAATTTCTGGTCAGCAATGGTAATTAAACTGCAGAATCTTTCCTCCTCCACCCTCAAACTTGCAGATGGGTAGGAGACAAACCAAGACCAACTCTTGCCCCTGTTTCAGAGAGGACAGTAAAGCAAAAAAAAAAAAAAAAAANGTGCACTGGGGTTGTGTTAGTGGCTCTAGAATTTTGATACTGCTATCTAAAGCAGTCTTAAAATTTTAGATTTATAACCTTTCTTGTCTACGTGCGAGTTTCTGGTTTCCTCCTTGTATAGGAAAACAAGCCACCCCTGTATACTTAGTTGTGTCTGGCTTCCTGTTATTTCTTTACATAACAAAACTTTTTAGACCTGTCTACACTGTGGTGCCGTAGATATTAGTTAATTTTACCCTTCACTCAACTTCCTTTTTGTAGGGAATGAGGACATGAGGACAGAAGCAGAAGTTTGGTACGTATCGCTTTTTCCTGTTGCATTTTGTTAATCCTATGGAGATTAAATTATTATAATTTGTGGTAATCTGCATTAGAATCAGGTTCATTTATGATTGATTACTAAGTTTGGTTTGGTTTGATTTNAACTTTTTAGACCTGTCTACACTGTGGTGCCGTAGATATTAGTTAATTTTACCCTTCACTCAACTTCCTTTTTGTAGGGAATGAGGACATGAGGACAGAAGCAGAAGTTTGGTACCTATCGCTTTTTCCTGTTGCATTTTGTTAATCCTATGGAGATTAAATTATTNCAGAAGGTGCATGGACGATATCAGCAGAAGTGAAATTGTGCCAAAGCTCTTGTTGCATTGAAGTTCAGTGGAATTGAGCAGCAGAGGCAAACTGTTAATTGATAGCATCTCTTGCATCTTAAACATTTCAAATTAAAATTTTGTTTTGCATCTTTCCCAAAAATCCAGATAGCGAAAGAACTACTTGTGGTGTTACTAGGGCTGTGAATAAAGCTATTGTTTTATTTGGTATCGCTTTCCATGACCACCCAATCCAATGACAAAACTCTTATTGATTTACGTGGGAGGTGCAGTTGGCCTGTGGTAAACCTGATAAGCCTACTGGTACTGTGTTGTAGAAAGGTGGCCTGATGTGCAGTGCACTGCCTGACTGCACAAAATAGGGTTTTCTGTAGGCGTTGTAGATGTGCACATTTCATTCTGGCAACTCCGTGTTTCTGTTTTTTCTTCTGGAGGTGTTATTCTGGATGCTGTGCTCTAAAAGGTTGGTTTTTTTTTCTCCTCACAATCAGCACATTCATTTTTTTCCACTACTCTCATATCCCTTGTGTTTTTAATTAACATTTCAAAATCACTGCCTGTCCTCTGTTCTGAATAATCTGTGCTTGTTTTGCATTCCAGTAGCACACCTCTACTGTGACTGCAACAGCAATTAATATTACTTTCAGTAGTTAAAAATAGGTAGTCTTCATGTGTAGGTTTATTCTCAAACCATAATATATTCACTACTTTTTACCTGACAGGCCTTGATTTCGAAGAGCTGGATTAAGCGCAAGTTTTAAACTCTGTTTAGGCTGGGTTAGCAGATATCTTTGTCTAATCAGTTAAACACACTGGGCTTCTTTATAGCTCTCTACAGGAGTACAGAATGAAAAAAGGCAAGCAGTAAGTAAATATCTCAGAAGACAGCTGTTCACTAAAATGTGCTTCTCCCAAGAAAATATTCTTAATCTGCAGATTCCCTGTTTCCTCTTAGGTTCCCAAATCATACGTGAATATGAATTTCAAAGGCAAAGCTTAATCACTGAAAATGTTTTGCTGCCTTTTTCTTGCGGTTTTACTGTACAGCTTTTTTTCTCTTAAACTTGATCATCTAAAGTACTTTCAGTAATGAAGTAAAGGGATAAGGTAATGGCAAGTTATAGCTAAATGCTTTGAAAAATAAAAGCTTTTATGACTTAAAATTTGTTTTCAAAGTTTTGAGAGCCATCGAATTTCTTCAAGAAAATGTCTCTAGCGTACACTCACCCTTGTTTAAAAAAAGCCTGTTTATCTTTTCTGAGTAGGAGTAAGAGCTTAACCAAGAATGCAGTGAAATAATCAAGATGTGAAGCAGAGGCATTATAAATAAACATGTTTATG
>WEKW01009476.1:11735-25333 GCA_013389905.1 Sula dactylatra
ATGTTTATGCCTATAACATAATGAAAAAGAGGAGACACTTTTTTTTTTTGCAGAAATCATCAGGTTAACAGCAGCAAAATGAAAGAGACTTTTCCAGGTGAATTTTTTTGTCTGCTTGTCAAAAACTTCCTTTGAATGTTAGCTTAGGTGTTCCTGATCCAGGAAAGACTTTTGGTAATATAATTTCACTATTATATTATTTTTTTTTGCTCTCATGCTTGGTTAGAATATCTCTTACCATGAGCAGGACTAGAACATATGGAGATATGAGGCAGCCTGTCTGAGGACACTTAGTTTATGGCTCAGTAAACATCCAAAATGAGAGAGATGGCAGGGTGGTCCTCCTCATGAGAGCTGTGAAACAGGTAATTGTCCAAAGCTACTGTACTTGGAAGTTAATGAATAGAACCATGTAAGTAATTCTGACTGTATGAGGTCAGTGTCACCTTGGTCCCTGTTGCCAAGCACTGACAGATTTTTAAGCATAATACCTTTTGTTTCTCAACTGTGCAATTGCATGATGTAAGTATGGTGTCTGTAGTTTTTAAGACATGCAACTGATTTTGTTACTTAAAATAAAACAGAATTCCTGCACTTGGAATTTTAAAAATGTATCAGTGGTGTTTCCTTTTTTAGAAAAAATAATGTATTTAAATGTATACTAGAACTGACCCCTGAAATAAGTACTTCATAACCCCCCGATCACGAAAACTCTTCATGAGACTTTTGAAATTTCATCATCTTTGATATCTACATGAAGTTGTTTGATGCACGAGAAATAATGGTATAACTTGACAAGCTTAAACACAGAATTATTGATCTCTGAGCTGTAATAACACTGTGAGGAGGGGTCTCACAGTGTATCTTTGGTAGTCAGTAGTATTCAACACTTTCTGCTTTTGTTGTACATTATTTATTTGTGGATAAATTAGCCAGCTTTACAGAATTTGCTAGGTAGTTGTAAGCATCTCCTTGTGTTTCCTTTCCCATAGAAGGAAAATTTGGGTCTAATATCGGGCCTCAGAACTGACAGGAAGTAATAATTGTCTTTTGAAATGGAGAGGGTTTATCAAATGCTTGAACTTTAGGAAATAAGTTGGAAATGCAAAAATTACCAAGTCAAATTCTTTGGCATGTGCAATGTAGAAGGTCAGTCTGGGTAATCACAATTGCCCTCTATAAATGCTGTTTGTCAAAAAGGAATATTCGGCTGAATGCATTTGAAGACGCACTAAACAGCATTTATTAGAAATGAGATGTCAATAGGTGACATGGGTTGGAATAAGCAGATAATTGTGAAACTATACAATTAGACTGGATGGATAAAATTAATGGCTTTAGGAAACCAATGAAAAAAATTGCTGGTTTCATGTAAGCTTGAAAGTAACATTGATTTATCTTTTTAAACCAAAACAAAAAATCTTCCCAAACTGAACACATACATGGAATTGGCTGTTGTGTTTATCACTATGTGATTTGCAAAACTGGTGGACCGTCTGCTTGTTTCCATATATATTTAGAATACAGAACAGGACTCCATGCATAGTTTTCGTTTGAGCTCCTGTGTGCTTAAAGAATCTGGTTGCCTGGGGAAGAGGAGGAGGGAAGGGAAAGGAAAGAGAAGGTTAAGGAATCGGGAAAACAGGCTCCCAAATGCATACCATAAAGTCTGAATGTGCCTGTGCACACACCTGCACTTAGTTTATGTACTGTTGCACCTGGGTGGAGTCAAGTGGCAATAAAAGAAACCTTTATATTGGCTATTTGTTTTCTGAAGAGTTTCAGGTACCTGGAATTCAAAACTTACGTGGTAATCTTTGGGTGTAGTTTAGTGAGCTAAGAAAAACTTCCAGTGCTCTCAGAAAGACCATGATTTAAATCCTCGGTGATGTTAGTGTTACACAAAAAAATGCTGAAGCCAAGCAAAGTGGCAGTGTCTCTATTGTCTTGGTCGTGAAAAAATAATTTCAAATAAGTATAAATGCAAATGCTTTTAAATCAAATGGGCATTCTTCAATATGCACCATATTTGTCTCATTTTTTTATGTACTTCTGCTTTTCCTCTGTGATACTTACACTAGCAGTACATTCCACCTGTGGTACGACATTATTTCCTATCTTCTCCCTTAAAATATCCAGAAACAGAACAATGAGTGGCTTAGGAAAATCACAGAATCGTAGAATCATCAAGGTTGGAAAAGACCTCTAGGATCATCAGGTCCAACTGCCAACCCAACACTAGCACGTCCCCTAAACCATTCCCTGAAGCGCCATGTCTGTGTGTTTTTTGAACCCCTCCAGGGGTGGTGACTCTACCACCTCTCTGGGCAGCCTGTTCCAATCCCTGATGACTCTTTCAGTGAAAAATTTTCTCAGATCCAATCTAAACTTCCCCTGGTGCAGCTTGAGGCCATTTCCTCTTGTTCTGTCGCTTGTTATTTGGGAGAAGAGACTGACACACCCCCCCAACCTCCTCTCAGGCAGTTGCACAGAGCGATAAGGTCTCCCCTCAGCCTCCTCTTCCCCAGACCAAACCCCCCCAGCTCCCTCAGCCGCTCCCCATCACACTTGTTCTCCAGACCCTTCCCCAGCTCCGTTGCCCTTCTCTGGACACGCTCCAGCACCTCAGTGTCCTTCTTGTCCCGAGGGGCCCAAAGCTGAACCCAGCATTCGAGGGGAGGCCTCCCCAGTGCCGAGCACAGGGGCACCATCCCTGCCCTGCTCCTGCTGCCCACACTATGGCTGATACAAGCCAGGATGCTGTTGGCCTTCTTGGCCACCTGGGCACACGCTGGCTCGTGTCCAGCCGGCTGTCAGCCAGCACCCCCAGGGCCTTCTACGCCGGGCAGCTTTCCAGCCACTCTGCCCCAAGCCTGGAGCGTTGCCTGGGGTTGTTGTGACCCAAGTGCAGGACCTGGCACTTATCCTTGTTAAACCTCATCCAGTTGACCTCGGCCCATCGACCCAGCTTGCCCAGATCCCTCTGCAGAGCCTTCCTACCGTTGAGCAGATCAACACTCCCACCCAACTTGGTGTCATCTGCAAAGTTATTGAGGGTGCCCTCGTTCCCCTCATCCAGATCATTGATAAAGATATTAAATCAGACTGGTCCCAGCACTGAGCCCTGGGGAACACCGCTTGTGACCGGCCGCCAGCTGGATTTAGCTCCGTTCACCACAACTCTCTGGGTTCGGCCATCCAGCCCATTTTTTACCCAGCTAAGAGTACACCTGTCTGAGCCATGAGCTGCCAGCTTCTCTAGGAGGGTGCTGTGGGAGACTGGGTCAAAGGCCTTGCTAAAGTCCAGGTAGGCAACATCCACAGCCTTTCCCTCACCCACCAGGCGGGTTAACCTGGCCATAGAAGATCAGGTTGGTCAGGCAGGACGTGCCTTTCATGAAGTCATGCTGGCTGGGCCTGATCCCCTGGTTGTCCTGCACTTGCCTGGTGAGCTCATTCAAGATGATCTGCTCCATAATCTTCCCCGGCACTGAGGTCAGTTCCCCGGGTCCTCCTTCCGGCCCTTCTTGTAGATGGGCGTCACATCAGCGAGCCTCCAGTCGTCTGGGACCTCCCCTGTTCACCAGGACTGCTGGTAAACGATGGAGAGTGGCTTGGCAAGCTCCTCTGCCAGCTCCCTCAGTACTCTTGTGTGGATTCGATCTGGTCCCATAGACTTGTGAGTGTCCAGGCGGCTCTAGCAGGTGGTAAACTGCTTCCTCCTGGGTGATGGGGGGTTTATTCTGCTCTCTGTCCTTGCCTTCCAGCTAAGGAGGCTGAATAGCCTGGGTCTGACGGTTAAAGACTGAAGCAAGATGATGCAAAATGTAATTTTGTGCACTGGTTAGTGACTCTGAATAATACATTTTAATTTTAAATAAGCTGGGAGTTTAGATGAAGTTTTAAGATCATTTTAACTTTGTTTAATTAGTGGTATAATTCTACTGCTTGACTTATTCTTATGAACTGCTGGTCTTTGTCCCGTTGCTTTCCATGTAGCTCCATGTGCAAAGCAGCTATCTGCTCATACAAAAACATGCTTCCAGCAGTAATGCCTTGATTTGTATAGGAAATATACTGGGTTGTCTGCCATGACTAATTGCCTTAAAATATGTCAGAATTTAGTAGTGAGTTTTCCCATACCTGGAAATATTTAAACAGATGCCCATGGGAAAATAGAACAGAGTGAAGCAAATTGAATTGGGTTTAAGAATTCATGACCTTTCTGTCCTACATATCAAATTCATTTTTCTTAAATGCTGTTCATATTGTGCTGCATATGAATTACATATTGCGTATTCTTTGTTCATAATATACCACTGATAATAACATAAAATTACATTTTTAATTCCCAATGATACCTTAATTTAATGTTTCATTTACTTCTCTTCTTTAACTAATCTTCTGTCCTCTGAACAAATTTGATTAAAATCGTTGCATTTATTAAAGAAATGGGCTAAAATACATCAGTTTGGTCCCACAAGGAGCTGGTATTAAAAATTCCTTTCTGAGGTATGCCTTTTTGTTGCATAGCAGATTTTAGGGAAGGAGATGGCTGGTTAAAGCTCAAAAATAGCTAGGATATGGAAAAGTGGAAGAAATTACCTGCTTTAGTTACTGCTTTCTCATTTTCCAGGTGAGCCATTCTAATTTCTTCTTTCTCCTGTCTCCTGAAGCTCTTGTAATTTTGAATTTGTGAGATCTGGGATAGGACATGGGAGACTGAGGAGTGATTTCAGGTGATCTATTCTGCTTACCTCTTTTTCCTAGTGCTGTGTGCCAGGAGACCGTCTTTCAGTCTTCACTCACTGTCAGGTAAGCAATGAGGAGATCTCACTCGGGGCTCACTTTCCTTTTGTGTGTGTCAGGCTGAGCAGAGCCAGTGATGGGATATTTAGGATGGGATAGTGCAGCCATGTGAATGGCCCTGCTGCTGCGACTGGATACCATCTCCTTGTCAAAAAAGGCTTTCCCGCTTACGACTCCAAAGCATGCAGCAAAGGCTTGTATATGATCTGGCTCGAGATGAAGGCTCTCACGGTATTCTTCTTTCGCTCTATAAATGGAATTGTGGGAGCTATTTCACCAGCATGCAGTAAGTTTTTAATATTTAGAGCTTATTTCTTTACACGTTGAAGTGAAGATATATTGCAGTGCTCTCTAGATGAATTGCTACAACTGTGAATGTCAGTCTTGCCGTTTTTATGATGCAGTCAGTATGTCGCACTTCACTTGTGCCAACATACATAGTTCCTGAAGTCTTGCAGTGCAAGCTTTCTAGGAGATTCTGAACAGATGCCTCAGAATCCTCACTTTGGAGCTTTTAGTTAAAAGGGAAAACTGGATGGACCAGAAAGTTCGTGAATGTGCATTGATTCTTGACGGAGGTAATTTACTGATAAAGCCTGTGTTTGGTCTTTTGTGTTGGTACAATCTTAAGTCTGTGTTCACATTTAGAGGTTGAATTAATGTCTTGTAATTTGTAACTTTATGCTTATTTTCTTACTTTGGCTTTGATTAAATTGTTAGTGGTTTAACCTTCCTAATTTTCTATTTAATTACGTGATTATCTTTGTCCGTTTGATGTTATGCATTTCTGTGTAATTAGGATGTTGTAATCTTGTTTCTTGGTCTGTGAGATTAAGTTAATGATATCTTCTTAGGAACTATGATATAACATTGTTAACTGATTGGCTAAACTGGTAGGGAGGAGCTCACTTAGCAGCAAGTAAAATTTAAGCGTAAGTCTCTTCCAAAACTAACATTATGAAGAAACACTTTTCTTTTGAAATATTTGCATTTATATTTATGGTTGTCCCTCTCTTCTCATTGTATGGCTGATGAACTGTGTTCCAAAACACGATTTGCTGCTCGTATAGTGACAGAGCTGTTTAAAAGTCCTTTGAGCACCCGTTACCTAGGTTAGCTGCTCGCTTGTTAGGCACTTTCAACAGTGTGAATTAGTAAGCATCTGCCTTTACTGCATGCACCTATTTCTCGTAGTCATTCTAATTTTCATTCATGATTAGATTTCTCTCCTTCTGCCCCCACACCTTGATTTTGCAAGTTCACAATATTAATTCTATGATGCCACAACTTAATACGGTATCCGCGCAGCATCAACAGTACAGTTGTTTCTTGGTCATGAATGTAAAAGCTTGTCGTCTGAAGCCCGTTGCACCTCTGTCAGTCCTTCGCTAAGGAAGGAGCTGATGGTGTCAGAGCTGCGGCAGTTTGGTGGCTCAGCTGGGAGGCAAAGTTACCTCTGCGCAGGGTCCACGTGTGTGTGCGTCCGTCTTTTGAAGAACTGGATGGGGTTTAAACTATGTACAAGTCTTCCGTCCATGAATGAATTTCAGCCATGGGGGATGGCTCTCAGCTCCTGTGATGCGGCATTCTTTTTTTTTTTTTTTTCTTAGGAAGATTCTTGGCCCGGTTTTGTAGATGTATGTGTATTTGTGTGTTGAAGAGCAATACATAGCAATGGTTTTGTCAGGCCTTATCTCTGTAATGTGTAGATTCCTTACTGTAGACAAAGTGAAAACTATGTTACTGTCCTACAGTGTGCAGGAAATAATATTGAAATATCAATTGGCTGTTTGGAAGTGGGAAAGTTCTTTGAGAGATGAGGTAACATGCTGAAGTTTTTTAATTTTAGTTGTAACAGTCAAACTTCTAAATGTAACAGATGTTAGAAGACTAGATGAAGATGCTTTTAGCCAAATTTTATTCACTTGGAGTTTCTCCTTTCCCAATAACATTTCAGTAATTGTAGCTTCTAGTGCTTTTGTGAGGGAGAACACTTCAAGAAATGTGTATCTTCAGTTTTTGTGTCTGCACGTGATAGTAGTTTCCAGAGTCAATAAGGTAAGAATGGATCGAGAGAGTTGCTTTAAAATACAGTCTTTATTGATGCTTATTTTCAGACTAGGCGTCAACTCTTCTGTGAATGACAAATTGGTTACTCAGTAATGTCACATGTGGAAAATCATGCATGTATTGGTGTTTGACAATATCTGTTTTTAAATAATTTTACAAAAGGTTCATAAGGAATTTTGGCATGATATTACGAGCATAAACCCTTGGTAGTGGTACTGCCTTAAGATATTTATCCCAAAAGGAGAACTACTTAAGTAGTACTCCTTCCCCCCTCACTTAGTCTTGAGTGAATCATGACAAACATTTGCAATAATGAAGATTTTACCACTAAGTAGTTGCCCTCGGGGTGCACCAACTTAACTGTTGGTCCTGGATGAACTCTTGCTGAATATAAAATACTGCCTTGCAGGCATTTTTCCTGTGTGGTTATTGATTGTGGAGACTAGAACTCATAAATAACCTTCATTATGCTAGTTTGGACAATATATTTACAGATGTTGAAATTTGATTTTGAGATAACATTTTGTTTTTAAATGATACCAAGTAAAGCTAAATTCTCAAACTCAGTGAGTAACCTTCAGTAAGGGTCAGATGGGCATAGCTTCCTAATGTTCATTTGTATACTCAGTGTGTTAAAAAGAATAAAAAGAAGAAATACTCCAAACTAGTAACGTTTCTAGATACTTCACTGTCCTCCATATCAGACAATTATTTGATTGCAGTGATCCTAAATGATTATAGATCTATAGCCTGCTTATGTACATTCTGGAAAATGTTCCTTGACAGTATATTCTTTCTTAACAAAGGGTTAAATATTTGTAGGTATGACAGGAAAATCTACAGTACTTGGCTTAGTCCAGTTTAGGCTCCTCTGTTTACAAGGTGTTATATAAACAGTAGAGAAATTCCCTCACCTGTAAAGCTTATTTTCGAAGTACACCAGGTGGGTAAAGGCTATGATCAGAAGCAGAAGCACAGGGAATACAGACCCAGTTGCGTTCGTCTGGCAGGCTGTTAAAAATAAAAAACAGGTTTCTGGATGGGAATTAGTTGGGCAGTGATGCTGCTATATGTATTAACATCAGGAGACCTTTATCAAGGACCTGGTCTCTCCTGTGCTTTATTGCCAAGAATCATTCCATAAAAAGACATTTGTCCAAAATAACTTGCGTATAAGATTTGATGAGGTGCAGCAGGCTGATGGAACAGAAAATGATGTTATGAAGGCTTATGGTAGTGCAATATAGCAGTAGAATCATAAATTAAATAAATTTATTTTTGGTTGCATAATAGGTATTAGGACTAGATCAACACCTGTGCATCAGATATAACTGCTTGACTTCTGTCTAGAGTAGTTTGTTTCATAGTTCTTGACTGATGATTTTAAACAACTTTTGAGTTTCAGGTAATTGACAAGTTTATAGGAGAATATGCACCTTTCCGGTTACAGTTGTTCAGTGTTTATATCAATGTGGTTTTGCAGGGTAAGTGGTGATATGTGAAAAACATATAGTTCTATTGTGAGGAATAGTAGAATTTTAAGGCCATGTTTCTGTGTGTAGAAGGATGGTATATATCCTAAACAACTAGACTGTGTACCTACAGCACTCTGGATAACGAGAGCTTTGGTGTGTAAGCACTAGCGGGGGAAAAAATCAGCTTTTTGGAAGTCTTTGTTAATGAGTACACCTGTGTTGAAGGAGGACAAATTAGAGCCTTTTTGATGGGGTTAGAAGAAATATCCAGATGAAAGCTTTTATATTGTAGAACAGATGCATCAGGTTAGTTCTTTAGCTGGTATAAAGTGACATATTGATGATATGGATTACACTAGCTGATGACCTGGAGTTTATTTCAAGGTTTGCACACTGTCGTCTTCAGAAAATACGAAGGGGAAGTCAGAGACCACTCAGAAGATGTAAAAAACTGAGTAAAAAGGAGGATAATGTAGTTAAAATATGAAGACGAAAGAATAACACTTTAACCATACTGCCTTGTAGTAAGATTACATTATACTGCCAGTATATTGGAGAAAACCATATGCCTGCTGTCTGAGACTGCAGTGTGGAGATGTATGGGAATCTCACCATGCACCACTCTACCGGTCTCTTATCTATTCTAGTGTGACAAATAATTCTGCTCAGCTTGTCAGCAGTGACAGTTGAGACTTTTTGCTTAGATGCCTTGACAGTACTTGTATTAAGCAGCCAGGGCCACACACTCCATTAAGTTTTTGTAAAATGAACTGTCTGCTACTTGCTGTCTTGCTGATACTGGCAGCATTTGTGAACGGTAATCCTCTCCAGCTGTGGGCTGCCCGAGTGAGTGCCTTCAGCCACCTGACAGGTAGAGAGCCAGGATGTTTTTAGTGGAGTCTTTGGGGTACAATATTTCCTTGGGCAGACAAGCTGGGATTCCAATGACAGGGGACGTTTTAAAAGATGGTCAAAGTATTTTGTGGAAGACAACCAACTTGTCTGGAATGAAAATATACAAAAAAGTATTGGTTTTTGATACAGAAGCAATGGACATATGCAAATAAGCGGAAGGTGCCACTGTATGGAGATGTGAGATGCGGTCCCTGTACCACTTAAATCTCGTGGTGCTGTTGCTGTGTATACCACCTACAGCATAGTAGATAAGTTTGAAAATACCGTGACTTTTAGAGTTGGGAATTTCATTTTTATGGAAGAGAATTGCTGATAGAGGCAGGTTATACAGTTGCAAGTGGAGCCATTTATAGCCTGCTGATAAACAGAGTTGAAGGTCCGTTATTGAGTTCTTCGTTAAATATATGGAAGGAATTGCAGAATGAGGTTTCCTTCCATGGTACCTCTGCTGCGTCAAGGTACTGAGTGGTGTTGTGGTTGAGCTTCTGCCTGTAGCAGATGGTGTAGCATCACCAATTCTCCAGTGACACAGCTGCAATACCTTGGCCTCTGGATGTATGGGGCACTTCACTGGGGTATTTCAATGATGCTGTTGGAGAAGTTTAAATTTCTGTTTGCTTACCAAGGGTGAAATGTGAATAGCATCCACTTCATGGAATAGTAGAATTTCGAATTCTCTGTTAGAAATGTGTTTTTCAAGTCTGGAGTTAATGGCATTTTCTGGATACAGATATGCACTCGTGCATGCTCAGGCAAGCACACCAGTTATACTAAACAGTTTACCAAATATTATACTAAAATCAATAGAGAGTTAATTTCTGAAACCTGCATTTGGGTTTGAAACAATTTCCCCATAAAATGTAAATAATAGAAACAGAAATAGGGATTTGGAAATGTTAAAAATTCTACTTTGTGTTTGAGTTGTACATGTGACTTCAATCAGTTTTTCTTACTCACCGCATTATGTCTGTTCTGTTCTACTCGGACATTGCAAGAATTTGAAATTGGATCGTGTACTGCTTGTTAGCAGAAGAGCAGGAATATAGAGGTGAAATGAAGAAGACGGGAATCCAAATGGAAATGGAGTTCTTCCTATTTCCTTATAAATCTGTCTATGTTTCATTTTGTTACATTCATTCTTACATAACTATGTAGCATACTGATATGCATTAATGTGGGATAGGATTTATATTACTGTGTATGGTACTGTTGGTAGCTGTGGTTCACACAAACCAGCTATGAGGATTTTAAGGCAGAGAGTGTATGCTATTGCACGAAAGGTGCTTCAGTATCTCCATCAAGAAAAAAGTTATTTTCAGAGCTGTGCAACTTAACTGTAAAAGTTTGTGCATTCTGTGCTAAATCTTGGCATGAAATTTCTCACTACAGGAGAATATACAATCTTTTTTACATCTGATTCAACACTTTTCTTCTTCCAGTTTGGTGATTGCGAAATGGAACTTGGCAGACTTGCAGTATAATATGTGGGTTTATAACATGCATCTTAGGCCACATGTATGTGTTTGCATTTTTAAAATGTTACAAGTGATGAAACCAATTTATTTAATGTGCTGTGCGTGGAAAAAAGTGCATACTGAATATTGAAAGAGCAAGTCTTGAGAGAGTCTGAAAGATTGGGGAGCCACAGGCCAATAACTGGCTTAACACAAGGAAATGCGCGCTGAAATGGATGTGTTGAGCAACTGAAGATGGGATCATATGATAAATTGCAGCTGGTTCAGGAGCAGGACCGGCACTGAAGCTAAGCCTGATTCTGCAAAGCCTGTCAGAGGTTAGAAAAAGGGAAGCAAAACTTCTTGGCTGAAGTTATGGATGGGCTTGGTTGCAGCCTAGGTGTGTAATCTAGGTGCCCCGTGTTTGGCAGGTTATGTTTTGTTTCTCGTTCCAGTATGTATTCCTGCAGCCCCCAGAATGGGCTTGGTTATGAGTATAGCTTCTTAAATGAACAATATTATATTGATGTGAGAGTTGTTACAACTACACGTGTGTGCTACCAGACGGCTGTGCTGCTCTGGCAGTGCTGGTGTAATAATAATGTGCTGTTACCATCTGGCATAGTGGAAGCTTTGCTGTGGGTAATGGTAACAAAAAGTGCGAGTTACAGCCATAATTCAGAACAGGTGTAGGTCCTGGTTCCGCACTGAAGTCTGAGCGGGAGGAAGCTCACTCCACTGATGGCCATTTGGTTTGGGACACGAGTCATGAAGATGGACTTCGGGACATGGTTTAGGAGACATGGTAGTGTTGGGTTGATTGTTGGACTTGATGATCCTAGAGGTCTTTTCCAACCTAAATGACTCTCTGATTCTAAGATGGAGAGTAAACAGAGAGGGCCATATCTGGATTCCTGTCTCCTCTCTACCCCTCGGAGTATCAATTTGTAGTCAATTACCCGTTACGTGTTTGGTGCCCTTTTCTTTAATTGACATTAAAAGTGTCTATTTGTATGAATGTGGGTGTGCGAGTTAGGTTTTGATCTCCTTTGCTTTCTGCAGAAGTAACTTTTGATGCCAGATTTTGTAAAATCTGTTTGTTCGTGTTGAGATACTCATATGCCAATATCCTTCTTGAAAGAATATTTTCTTAACAAGCCCTGATAATGGAAACACTGGCATACCTGCACGAGGTACAGCCCTACATCGGTGTAATTAGAACTGGGATTAGGGAAAAAGAAAAAAAGGAAAAAAAGATGCTTTTAAACTCTTGATTTCAAACCGTGAAGTAAAAAGACTTGAATTTCTTAGTTTTGGCAAGGGATGAATTTCAACAGCAGTATAATATTCTGAGCTTGACAACAGAGATGTTTAAAAAGTGCTTCTTTATAAATTGGAAACAGTGCTTTCCTATGGAGTGTATAATTGGACTGTTTCAAAACAATTATTTCCTGGTTTATATTCTTAAATTGCCCTTTTCAGGCTTGGTTTCTTGTTCTTTATGAAGTGATGCTTATTTTTATTTTTGAAAGTCGGAATTGTATCGCCTTTTTATACAGACTCATGAAGTATGATTGTATTTTTCATCCTAAAAAGAGGGATGCTGGCTATTGGAAGTCCGTTAATGAGTTAAAATTAGTTTGCACTCCTAAACACGTTCTGAATTGCCAGGTAGTTTGTGGGGGTTTCTTGGCGGGGGGTGTTTTGTTTTGTGGGTTGTGGTGTTGTAGTGTGTGGGTTTTTTTTTTTTTAATAATAGTCTTGCTTCTCTTACCCACTAACATACTAGAGGTAAAACAGAAAACAAGATGACTACAAAGGTGCTAAACCCTGGTCATCAGGGCCGGGTGTCACTATGTGATCAGGGTCTTGGTGGTCAAATCAAGCAAACCAGTGCAGGTGACTAAGTACTGCCTGCCTCCCATACATACCCAAAAATTATGTACCATATCCCATCTGGTATTTGAGAAGGAGGTTTATGTGTATATTACACGAGATACTATTTTCTTTACTGTGCTTCTCTAATTACTTTTTTGAAGTTCATATTTAAAACTTTGCAAGTATGAATCCGAGATGTGAAAGTACTGTATAAAATCACATGACACCGTAGAATGGAGTCTATGAAAAATGACCCATTATTGTGAAAAAAATACGGGAATATTGATGAGTTGATGACTCTTTCCCTTTGGCATAACTTGCATTTTAAAAAAGGAAAAAAGGACAATTTATTTAACTGGAACACTCAGCAGACAAAGTTTAAACTAGAAAGAAGTGTGATTATTTTAATTGACAGTCTCTGTAATGTTGTAGTCTCATAAATTAACTGTTCTTAAGTACTGATGACCTGGGAAAGGCAGATGTTGTATCCAGCTGTTAAATGTTTTTTTAATTTCTTCCTTTTTTATGGAGACAGTTAATGCCAGGGTAAAGCCTAAAACCCTTTCAGGAAAAAAAATTCCTAGTCTTATCTTGAGCTGACTAACAAGAACAATGATAGTATGCAAAAGAAGCATGAACTTAAAATATTAACTACTAATTTTATAACCACTTCTGACATATTTTGGGGTGGGGGGGGCAACAGCAGTTATCCCTTATACCTGGGTCGGTGCAACCCCCGGTACCAACACGGGCTGGGGGATGAAGAGACTGAGAGCAGCCCTGCGGAGAAGGACTTGGGGGTTGTCGTGGTTTAGCCCCAGTTAGCAACCAAGCCCCACGCAGCCGCTCGCTCACTGCCCCCGGGTGGGATGGGGGAGAGAATCAGAAGGGTAAAAGTGAGGAAACTCCTGGGTTGAGATAAAGACAGTTTAATAGGCAAAGCAAAAGCCACGCGTGCAAGCAAAGCAAACCAAGGAGTTCCTTCACTCCCTCCCAC
>WEKW01009476.1:26854-167124 GCA_013389905.1 Sula dactylatra
TTTTGCTGATCAGAGAAATTCATTGCACATGTCTGCTTTCAAATGAAGGAGAACAGAATCTGTGCAGAAAAAAAAAGTGAGATCGCTTGTCAAAGGTGTAGAGGTAGCACATACAATACTGTCTCTTGTTGTTACAATACAGAGTTTAATCTTTAAAATGAGATATTTGTTAGTATTGGAACCAAATTCTCATGCAAATTAATGAGGGTGAAACAGACTCTGTTTATATGTGACTATTATGGTAAGATCAGTGAAGCAGTTAACAGTAAAACAATTGCCAAGCACTTGGAGGAACAGTGTTTTGTCATCTGTGTGTTGGTGAGACCTGTGGTACTATCTCTCACCTGGGGTATGTAGTAGGATCTTGTGGAGGCTGTCCTATGTCTCCTGAGAGTTTCCACTGCAAGATGAAACACACTGTTAAACTGAGTCTGCTTATTTCCCTCTACAGATGGAAAGCATGGAAGTGTGTTATACTGAACCACAATGGAATTATTTGCTGATAAAAATGCTTTTTTTCACTTTGCCATATTTATTCTTTGGTACGTTACTAATGGACTAGCAAAAAAAACCCTACAAATCTTTGGTCTTAAGTTTAGCCTGTGACAGATTGCGGTCAGAGCAGATTTTAAATCTTTATTTCAGTACCTCTTAGTTTTCTAGCTATCTTGAAGTACACTGTACAACTTTTGCCACTAATAAACGCAAAGGTATGTTTCTACACTGCATTCATCTCTTACTGGCCTGTTCACATTCTAGTGTCATGTCATACGTTTGACATATTTTCATAATTCTCACGTTTGTTTTTTAGTTCGTGTCTTCTTTTCCACTCCTCTTAACTGTGTCAGAAAGCAGTCATAAACATGATTTATTTTTACTCCATATGGAGGTTCTTGGGTATTCAGAAAGATTATATGAGGGTTTTAGTGCTGACTGCATCAGCTGTGATCCTGTTCTTATTCAAATCCTGGCTGGCAGAAACAGTAAAATAATGTCAGAGGTTTTTTATGTGTGTGAAATTATGTAATTTATTTTGTAATTACAGTGAATACAAAAGTAAGGGGAAAAAAACGCTTTGCCATTAATTATTACACAGGGAAACAAAACATTTAAATTTTTAAAAACTTTTATATTGTGGGGAGCATTGGGAATGATGCCATGTCAAATATTTATCCATCTCTTCCAGACGAAGCGTTGTGTGAGGTAAGAAAGAAAACGCAGCTACAACAGTAGAAAACAGTTCTTACCACATTATACATCTATCATTCTTACAGGGAGGAAAAAATGTGCTCTGCATTACTTGAGGGTGCTGGTAGTAGGCTGGAGACTAGTTCTGTTATGAGAACAAATCATTTTGCCCTTCCTGTAACAGGTCAGTGTTTTTGCAGCTGCTTTTTTTTTTTTTTCCCCTGAATATACTGCACTTACGTGGCTGTCACTGGAAGCTCGATGGTTACCAGTAATACAGTTCTGTGTGTCACTCCGGAGAAAACATGGAGGAGAGCTGAGCAGAGAGGTTTCCTCTGCCAGGAAGGGACCTCTGAAGGATCCTCACAGATGGAAACGTTCTACTTTGGCTTGGACTGCAGGAGAAGCGTGCGTCTGTCCTGTGGAACGGAACAAACGCAATTGTTCTGTCTTTGAAAACAGAAAACTACTAAGTTTAGACAATCAGGGCCTTGGTCATTAGGCAATGAAATGAATACTTGTCTGTGTATTTACTAGCAGCGTGATTGAGATTACAAGGTAACAGATTTTAGTCACCAAGTTCAGCATTGCCCACTGACATTACGCGTCCCTGGCAGTCTGAACAGAGGAGTGTAGGAATGTTTTGTGTGTAGCAATCAAGTCATCTGAGCTCTGCAAGCCATTTCTTTGGCTTATGGGCAGGTACTTGCCCAGCTGGCATAAACGCTGGCTGTGGTCTTTAGGGCAGAGTCCCCGAAGACAGGCTTCATGGTCCTCCTGTTGATGTCAATTGAAGTGTCTTGGCCTCTTCCTGAGCTGGAATTTTAGCCTGCAGCTTGCTTCAAGACATAAATGAAAGAATACAAACGCAGCTGTGTGAAAACTAGAATGCAGCGTGGTTCTTGCTTACAGGAAATAAGTTGGGTTAATTTGAGTTTCCTTGAACTTAAGCCACTGACCAAAATAACATCGCTGTTATCTCTGTTGGTTGTTTCATCAGGCTTATCTTGTATGGAGCAGTTCAACTCTTTGCCTGAATAAAATATTCTTGAAGCTTATGGTTGCATTCAGAATTACTTTTGCAAGCCATTTAGGAACAATGACCTGTTTACCCAGGAGTAAGGTGAAAAGCTCCTGTAAATTTTTACATATAAAAAAAAAGAGAAAGTCTGTTAAAATGGAGTGTGCAGTAATGAGTGACTGATACCAAAAGCTGTCAGCTTCAGGCAGACTTCTGAGCTTTGTCTGGCCTTTTTACCGACTACGGTAAAAGAATTGTGGATCTGCTTAAAAGGGTTTTTTATTCAACAAGTTATTTGTTTGTGCAGTGGTACGCTTTAAGTTAGAGGAACAGGCTTCTACAGTGGTGTTATACTAAACATTACTGAACCATAGGTCTGTGTGAAATATTTGCTTTGTGAATTTTTTCCCCAGTGACATTAATCTGGTTTTAAGCATGTGAAACTTCTGTGAAATTGCAGCAATTTTATTTAATTTTGTTGAATAAAGTCTCATATCAGGAGGGAACCAGGAGGCTGTGGATGCTTATTGGTCATGATATTAACTTGCATTTAGCTTCAATGAGAAAAGCTCTTAAGCAGAGCTTAATTTCGAGCACAATAATCCTTGTGGTTGTCAGTGAAACTATTCTCCTGCTTAATGTTCAGTACACCTTGAGTGGTGTTTGTGAAGGGTTGTGTAATACCCAGCTCCATACAGTTTTATACATTTCCTTGTCACATCACCTAGAACTGGATATTAAAAGTAGAATTTCTGGCTGGTAAACTTAGGCTAAGAAGTAATTGCCTAAGGACTGAGCAAACCACTGTGACAGTTAATGTTAAAAGTTGGAAGATTGGAAAGTTTTTCTCTTGACTTCCTAAAATCCTCTGTTTAGCTAAATCATGGTTCTCTCTTGATCCCTGGTAGTTTGTGTTAATATTGTGGACCTTTATCTCTCTGCCTCTGCAAAATGCAAGGGTAATTGTTTGAACTCTGGGCATTGGGCAAAAGCAAGAGCACAAAAAGCTGTAAGACTGCGTTGCCTGGGTAGGTTTGTTTAGAAATAGGGAAGTGAGACCAGTGATTTTTCTGCATGGCGTTGGGATGATACACGTTAGTTAGTAGGTTCTGTATTAAAGCCAAACTTAATCTGGGTCATTCTTTCAATCCCTTGAAACCAAATTTGCCCGTATTTTGAAAGGTAGACTGTTCTGCTTGTTGATTCATCGCAGTTGGGAGGCTGAGGTGATATATTGAATCAGTACAGAAGCGTAAGGTTAGAAGTTGCATCACTACCTGAACAAGAACCACCCCGGGATTTATTAGCCTGTATCGTTCCTCTATACCCAGTGGACACCCATGCTGGAATCTTTTGCTCTGCTTTCCATAAGGTATGGCAATCCGGTCCTTGTCTTGCTTAAGCGAAGTCTTGTTTAACCTAGTTGGGGCTATGGCTGTGCTGCTTGGGCTGTCTGGTCTTCTCTTAGAGGTGTTACTAATACAGTGCTTCTCTTTAAACTGAAGGGTGATCGTATCTGCAAATACTTGTGCTGCTTTTCGGTATCAAAACTGTGACCGTCACCATGACCACCCTTCCCACAGAAGTTTCTCTCCTGTCGGCTCAAGTCCTGACATGAAAAGTGAGTTGGGTGTCATGTTCTAGAAACAGACCTAGAAAAACAGTTATGTAACGTAGTTTGAGCATCTCCATTACTCATTATCAAGTAATTGGTGTTATTTGCCAAAGTCAAGTGGCTGAAATAAAGCAAATCAGTCCCTGTTCCACCCCCCCCCNCTATTCTGCTGTTGAATGGTGAACTTGTTATCGAATGAGGTAAACATTTTTAATTGCCCTTTGTCAAAGGGTATTCAAAGAACTGACCTATATCAAAGGAATTTGTACAAAAGCCATCAATATGATAAAAATCTCTCTAAATATCCTTAAGGTATACAAGTGTTGTCTGACATGACTAGTTTCCTTAAGAAAGCTTCTGAACATTCATTGTGAAACTGTAAGAAAAAGATTGACTTTACCTGTTCCTGAGATTATAAATTTTAGGCAACTTTAATGATAATGAAAAAAGAACATAAAAACCCAAAGAAACCCACAAAAAACCCTGGTAATCTTTGATTTGAATAGAATATTTCAGACAAACAGGATACTACTTGGCCGTTCCTGGTTATTGTGTTTGTCTGTCATAGAGGATTTTGCTGACATTATAGTTTCATGAAGCTTACAAAAAACTTTGGCTACAAAGAAAAATATTTTTAAGAAAAAAAAATAAAGTAAACCCAGTCAATTCTGAGAAGGCTCAAAGGGTAGAACTGAGTGTTCCTCAAGCAATGACTGTTAGCTTTGGCAGTGTTCAGTGTGGCATTGCTTCCAAATAAAAAGAGTTTACCTTGACGGTGGTGTCCGGTTAAGTCTGTTTACACAATCAAGAGATTTTTAGTTTTCTTGTGGTGATGGTATTAAAGCTGCTGTGCATCACTCTGGTGCTGTGCAGTTCTTTGCAGGAGAGCTATTTAAATTAAGGGCATAATACTCATTTTACTGAGGTGCTGCATAAAAGATATGAGAATGAAAGGGCTATTGTGCTGATGAAGGGCTGTGTTAAAGGCATCAGAATTTATGTTAGAGCAACTGACAGTGAAAACTGTGATTAATCAAGACCCTTACGCACCCTTTTTTATTTTGATCTCTATTTGAATCTTAAGAATGTGACAATAGTTGCATTCTTCTGATTAATGACCGGCCCTAACCAAAAGGTTTTTACGATTGATCCATCAGATTCAGTTCCTGGTTATGATTGGCTCTGTTTAATGTAGTAAAATATTGCTGTTTATTTTCTATTCAAGAACCTATTATTTTCAGAACTTCATAGATTTGAAGGGCTGTGGAGAGGTAGGTGATTTTGCATGTCTTAATGACCACAGAACAATTTAAAAAAGAAAAGAGGAAATAATGCCCAAGACTTTGTCCAAAAAAGCTTATCCCATACATATGTATGTTTATGTACAAAGAGATATAGAAGACATGCATGTTGATAAATGTATTACTAAGTCATATATATTTACATAAAAAACTCCCAAAGAGTCTCATCACAGTAGTTTGCCACTATTATGTGCATCATGGTATATAGAGGTTACCCTCGGCTCTGTATTTAGTTTATCATTGATGTGAAGTTCACACTTCAGCATGATAAAATATTTATATACCTTTCAGAATGCAGGATGCATTTAGAGTGTGCAGTTTCCCTCTACCTCTTCCTTTCTCTTACTTCAGAGCCTGTAATACTAATTTCTGAGGGTTTTCATTAAAGTTTCTGACGTGTTCAGCATTGGTCAATAAATGACACAAATGGTGTGTCAAAAGAAAAGATTCTCACTGACGCCCTGGAGTGTTTAAGCTGATTGGACTCTGGCAGCGATGATAATTGTGGTGCGAATGACAGGCACTGTGCTCTGCTGACCCCTCACTGTGGTTTCTATAAAAGGTTGGACGTAATAGATAAGGTTTTGTCTCCTGCAATATTTTTTAATAGCATTTATAAAGCTATTGCAGTCATCTTATTTTTTAACATTTATAAAGCTATTGCAGTCATCTTATTTTTTAACAGTTCTGAATGTCAATCCATTGCTATGCTGTCCTTCAATAACAAAAAAATCAATTATTTAGATGACTGGGGTGCAGATGCACAGCCAGATGACTGGTGCAGGCGTACCTGATTCTTCCCGCTCTCTGGAGCGCCTTACCTAATGGTCTGGGTGCTGCACTGCGAGCTGGGCTGCAGCATGCTCGTGGAAATTGTGCTGCTGAGTCCAGTGGGAATAAAATTAGTGTTTATAGCCCTACATGGCAAAGCTTTTTCTTTTAGTGCAGCTCGTGTTTGAATGAGCTTCTAACATTCCTGATTCTCAGCAGAGCATTAGACCAAAAGGTTGATTACTGCTACCATAAACCACTCAATGTATATACTCTTTTTTTTTTTTTGAGGTATCCCCATCTCCTTTCAGAGGAAACAAATGGAATGTAATCCATTCCTGCCTACAGCTTTTTTTACTTATTTTCTCTTTAAATTAGTTTTTCGGTATTAATTTTCACGTTAGCTGTCTCTTTGATGTAGTAATTGAGTCCGCTTCAGAGCGAAAGGGAAAAAAAATCATTGATGAATGTGTTTTGGAGATTTAAAAAGAGGCTATTAGTAAAACTGCATTATTTAATAAAACTCTGGATGATTTCCGGTGCTAGTTTTGACTTTATGTACTGTTATACAGAAAGATGGCTGCCTAAGAGGTGACAATACCTAGAAGATTTTTAAAGTGTAAAGGGCTGAAACTTTGGCATCTGCCCTTATAGAAGGGCAAATCTGTTCTAGCTGTAATACTGATCTTTCTGGAGTTCAGTAACTTACCTCCTCTTAGCCTGAATGCAAATCGTGTTAGTTAATGACCTGCAATCAACCTGCACATAACTCTAAGCACCTGATCAGTAGAACATTTAAACATATGAGAACGTGGCATTTAAGCATCATCTGCAGTTGGGGCACAGCTGGTCCCTAGGTTTTCAGATGGGGTTGACTCTGAAAACTTCAAAGCAGATATGGAAGTGCTCTTGGTGAGTATCGTCATCTGCGTTTGTGCAAAAAATAATGAGTCTGGGGGCATGTGCCAGGGGAGCGGGTCAAAATCATGTCCCAGGTAAGTTATGGAATAATTTGTTTAACTTACATTTTACAAGCCATTACAAACCATCAGCTGGTGACATCAGGGTGCCAAAAGCCCCCAGTGACCCATCATGTTATTTTCTAATTCTAATCCTCTATTATAAAGTAACTCCATTTCAGACTTCGTATGTTAATGGGCTTATGTTCCTTAGTTTTTATGGGTGTAAACAAATATAGACATAAACCAAAAACTACATACTGGAAGGCAGAAGTTGTGTGGTTTTTTTGTTTGTTTTGTTTGGGTTTTTTAATTAAATAATTAGGTGAAGCAAATTATTTTGTTCTTTCTCTAAATATAGCTGTTCATATAATAACCTGTTGGGTTAAATGAAGCGTCATTGGGCTGCAGATCCATAGATAGTAGTAATCATTGTATTTGTTAGCCGAAAAAAGAAACGTTTAGCCTTATCTCATAAGTGTGTTATTAATAGGACAACATTATTTAGGGTTGTCAGGAAAATGAATATTGAAATACAGTTGCCCTGGTCATTAATATCATCAGAAGTAGATGATGTTCTCTGGTTGGCAGTGTAAGGAGATCCACGACAAAGGAAAACTCCCGACTTGCAGAGAAGAGAGTTTTGTACAGAGAAGACAGTACTTGCAGCGTGCCTCTCGTAAAAGGCTGGGCAATGGGGAAATGAAAAAAACCTTTGAATAATTGAACGTGGTGTCTGAGGATGCAGGAATAGGGAAGGGGGAAATGGCGACAACATTTTGCAGTGACGGTATGACACTGATTTTCATAAATCTCCAGTTGTAGATTAATTAAATGTTTTATTTCGCACACTGGGAGCGCTGCTCTGCGTGCTCTGACAGCTCATTAGATGCTGCTTGTGGTGGGGGTAGGAGGAGTGCTGAAAGCTCAGGGTTTAGCAAAGGAAGTGTTTGGTCCTGTGCATCGTACAATGTTGATTCTGGTGCTTGCTTCAAAGTTTTAGAGTAGCTTCAATTTAATGTCTCGCTGGACTTAATCTTGCCTGGCGTTAGACATGCTAACTAATGCAAATTTGAACTGCATGATAGATAGCTGGAACCAGAAATGTCTCCCAAGTCTCCATTCTGCCACTTGAAAGCTTAAGGTGTAAAAATTTATGGCTGACTTGCCCAACTTGTGCCATCGTGGGGCATTCAATTATGAGGCTAGCTTGATATTTTTCATTTTCTAAACTTCCATGCAGTTATTCATTTCAGGACAGATTCAAAGTGTAGTGTTCTGGAAATTGTGTGTCCCCTATCTCTTAAACACTGTTGAACTGCTGCTGAGAAGCCTCAAGGGGAATAAAAAGATAACCGAGCTGAATCAGATCACCGAGGCTCTGTTACATGCTGCTACCTGTTCACAGGGATGATGGGGACTTTGGGTAATGCCTGCTTATTTAATGACTGTTATTTTCTGTGTGGCTGTCAAAACAACTGGTAATTTTTGCATTACAGTAGTTCCATATTTTTTGCATATACTGAAGTTACTCGAACTTGTGATAATTTGTTGGAAACTTCAACATCATGGTATTGTTGGGCTTCTAGCCTGTAAGTGGTTCGATGGCTGCTTCACTTTACTCTGCTTCTCACCGGGGGTTGTAAAATCCAGATGTGCTTGGTTGGGCAGTAGGGACAGGACTAGCACTGAAAGGAAGTACAGCCCTGGGGAGGGTTGGAGTGTAGCCACTGAGATCAGCAGGACTGCAAGCCAGTGCATCCAGGTTTTCCATTCTAGATAGGGTAAGACTGGTAGGTTGACCGTTATGGCCTACTTGAACCATGCATGTCACTATTTACAAGCATCTTAAGAACTTCTCTTTACGTAATATACAATCTGTGGTATAAACATCCTCCTCCTTTTTTTTTGTCTGTGCTGCTAAAGCTGTAACTGTTTTTATTACTGTAGATAATCATTAACTTGGAGCATTTTTGGTGCTATTTGTACACAGGGAAAGAAACAGCCGACACGCAGCCAGGTTTGCTTTGGCTCCCTAGGAAAACCGAGCAAAATCTGTGGGGGAAAACCAGGCTTTGCTTTGGGGGGACAATTGGTCACCTGGAGGAGCTGCTGCCTGAGGACTGACCTGAGGCTAAAACAAAGCCTGTACTGCTGTATTCGGGAAGCCTGTTCCAGGCACAGAGTGAGGAGACACGGTGTCGGACCGGACCGCCTGCTTGACATCTGGCAGGTAGATGCGTGACCCAGGTGGGAGAAGGTGTAAGTGCTCCTTGTTGTGGCCAGAGGAGAGCCTTTCCTGCTCGCTACGTGGAGCCGTCCTTCCTGGAGGAAGGTGGAACTTCAGGAAGCGTGTTGAATGGCGATGCCGGCCAGTCTGCAGAGCTGTTGTTTTGACAAAAGTTTACCTGAAGTCTCATCTATTGTGTCCCATCTGTGTATGTTTCTCAGTATTTTGCAGTCAGGGCATGCAGTTAGAAAGCCTGCTCTGGGTTGGGAATTCCCCAACATAGTTGACCCAGTTGCTACTTTTGATGGTAAGACTTGTGTTGTACAGTGGTAGGGACAGCAGCTCACTGCTCTGTGCTACGTCTGGCAAGTTTTTGGGAGGAAGTGTCAGTCCCCAGGAGAGCTTCCTTCCATACGTGGGGTCATGAAAGGGACTGCAGTGCCGTGCTCGGCCGTGTACAGGTCCTGCAGAGGCTGTTCCAGACTCCAATTTTTCTTGCATATTACTTAATAGCAGTTTGTGTGTTGCTGCTTGTAGGTATATGAACAACTTCAAGGGAGTTGGTGGTAAGGATTGTAATCCTCTTTAGTTACTCTAATAGAGGCATATTCCTTTCTAGCTAAAACTTGATTTTTTTTTTTTAAATAGTTGTACCGTAATAGTAATGTGAGGTAGTGTAGATAGATGTAACCCGTATCTCCCTCAATCTGTCTCTAATCCCGCCTAAAACCATATGCTTGGCCGTTTGAAAGTCGTAAGTACAGGATGCAAATGCAAAACATCAGGGATGTTTACACGGAGTGCTAAGGTATGACTCATACTGAAATAATTTGGTGTTGTGAATTCATAGCTAAGTATTAGCAGAATTTATATGACTACCAGAACTTGATAACTTGTGAAAGCTGTGACAAAAACACTTGTGATGCACTTTCGTTAAATCTCAGGAAAAAAGTTTGAGAAGACTCATGTAACTAAGAAATAAAACGCATAAACATTTCAGTAAAGGTGTTTTAAAACTTTGCCTGTCAAAGTAAATTGATGGAAACCCTACCGTCTTGTTTGGGGAAGCATGTAAACATATGATGCATTTTAGGAGTTCGGTTAAGCCCTGTTCACTCAGCAGTTAAAAGTTTTCCTCTAGCAGAGCTTGTTCTCTTTAGACGACTTTGCGCTTCTCCGCTATGATGCGGCTGCTCGGACATCCCCAGAGGTCATAGCACCCCGCTGAATTGTAGTGGCTCTTCATTTCCTATGTGCGTTCATCGAGGTGGGATTTTTTGTTGTGTTGTAGTTTAAGAAATGACTTTCTAGTGGACCCATCTGTTTTTATGCATTTGAAAGAACCATGCATTAAAAAAAAAAAATCTTTGTTTTCATGCATTAGAGAATACTGATTTCCTAATTCTTTAATGGAGGCATGTTTTTCCTAGACAAAAGGAGACCTTACAAACCAAAAAGAAGCAGTGCTAGACAGAATGTGCAGAACCAAATAAAACCCATTAGATACAGTTGAAAAAAAAATATTTTGCACGATTGTTGAATGAATGTTCTTTGTTTAAAATTACCTCCATTCAGTACTTCATTCCAGAAGAAGAAAACTGAGGGGCAAAATGAAGTATAGGAAGGGGTGTGTTTCCCCCCCCTCCCCCCCCCAAGGCTTTTCTTCTTCCTTGAAAGCAAAGCACTTGCCTTTCTTCCCCTTAAGTAGGTTTTTGTTTAGTCCTAAGGTAATTTACAGCAGCATGGGTAAATAGTTAATGGCAGGGAAAACAAGTACAAAACAGTTTCTGGGGAAGCCATCTATATGGCAGCCTATTCCCCATTCTTACAAAATTAAGGGGCTTAACTTCAGTTATGGCTGAATATACAGACTATTTCCACCACTACTAAAGGTGATGGGCATTCTAGAGACAGACAGCTGTTACTTAATTTGTCTCTTTTTTTTAATCTTATTCCATGTTCCTACTTAATCCATGCCACCTTGGATTCTTTTATATATATATAATACATTTATATATAAATAAATGTAAATACTTCTCAGTTAACAGTAGTCAAAGTTGTCACCTTGCCTTGCCTGGAGTGGTACTTTGGGGTATTTTATAGTGAATGTACAAAGTAAGCATGGTTGTGCTTCTTTCGGCTTCAGAGTTTAGCTACAGCGGAGCTGTGTTTTACATCACTTGAAAGTGATGTGGCCTGGTTATTTCAATGGGTTATTTCCCAAATAGTAAAATAATATTAGTACTGTTCCCAAATGGCAAGAATGGTAATTTCCCAAAGAAGGGGAAAGGGACAAATTTATTTTTGAGAGAGGATTTTGCCAAGTAGGGCAATGTATGATGTGTCAAACAGCTATATAATTCTGGGAATGGAAAGACAAAAATCAAGGGAAGAAGAATATTTGAAATAAAAATATTTGGGTTTTTTCCCAAATCATAAAATCGAAAGCTGATGAGAAGCTTCTCTCACTTTGTAAAAGAAAGTCTGACTTGCACTGTCTCTTATCTCCTGTGTTATTTTTCCCAGTGTTGCCATTGCTGCTAATCTGTCCTGTCAGTGCTTTCCCAGCTCTCTTAAATCTTATGTTTTTTCCAGACTGGCTTGAATCTGAGAGGGAGACTAATATCCTTCTCCCTGAGGTGTACTTATGACTGTTTGCTTCTGCTAGAGGGAAGAGGTTAGAGATGGAGCCTGCTTAATGTATGTACTTGAAGTTTGTCTTCAAGATGATTAGTGCTTGAGCTTACTGAAAGTATGAATCCCAGACTTGCTTTAAAATATAAGGCAGCAACTGGGGTTAAGTAGTGGTTAACTACTTAAGGCTATTTTTGTTCAGTAGCTGGTGGAAACCTGAAAGACTTGATGTTTATGACATGAATTTTCACTTTGTTTTATGGGGGGGCTTTCTATGCAAGCTGCAGATCATGAAAACATACATTTTAAAAAGTGGTGAAATGGTTTTAAATGGCTCTTAAAAGTGTTTCTTTTTAGAGATGAACTATCCTTATGTGCTTATCAAGTCTTTTGCAAGTTGAGAGGAGTGCTTAATTCTTTGGGTTGTCTGCAAAATAGCTAATAAAGCTTTTATTCAAATGCTAAGATTGCTGTTGAAATCTATTTAAAGATAAATTGCAGAAGTTACTCTGACATGCTAGCTAAATTTTCTAGGAGTGCTTGCTGCTCTGAAGAGTGTTAAGAGACACACATGTGAGCAGAAGAGACTGGTAAAGGAAATAGGAATGCAAACCTCCATGCCTTCTCATTAGCTAAAGCAGAAAAATAAAAGTCCCAATTTTCATCCTTTTTCTTCAGATTTTTCCCCCTAAAACCAGAATTTCAACACAAGAATTCAAGGTGAGCAATGCAGCTGCTGGGGAGAGCAGATTGGGAGGTTAGCACGGAAGTTAAACAAACCCTTTCCTATATCAGTATCTTCTGTACTTGCTACCCTTAAAAAAAAATTCTCATTTTCTGAACATCCATGTGATAAACTGTCGTGTAATAAATGCAGAGGTTCAGCTGGTTTGGCTTTTTTTGAGTGCCCAGTACTTACCAGTTCAGGTATTCAGCTCAGGTTTTTGAAAGCGTAGAAACAGAACTTAAAGGGGGATTTACAAGTGCGTGTGCTATTTGCTTTACAGATGGACAAAGAAGAATTTGATACATTGGCGAATGGGTCTTGAATTCCTGAGTTAGTTGTAAAGATGTGTATAGCATGCCTTGGCCTAAAGATGTTCGAACAAGTTGGACTTAATGGTGTGAATGTTTTTCCTGATAGCTCCACTAAGTTCAGCACCTTTGCATTATTTATAGCCACCTGCTTGATGTGTTGAAGGCTCTGGCTCAATTAGATTACTTTCCAGCAGTAACAGCTCTCAGGAACAGTACAGACAGACATGTGTCTGGCTGCCGCAGAATAAGTAAGTAAATAAAGTCAGTAGTGTCTCCCTGCAAGTTTCTGTAGCTGCTTTACTTATGGAATAAAATGGACATGTAATGAAAACATCCCAAACCAAAATCTGTGATGACCTTTGCCCTACACTCTGAAAAGGGAGTATTAAGGTGTGGAAGTATCCATGTATTTACAAAGGATCAAACAAACAAAAATATCCACAGCCCAGTGAGTTACAAATGCCTCTGAGTGCCTGAATTTTCCAAACTCTACATTTCAGTTTTGTAGGAAGGAGTTATTTCTAAACTTAATTTGGGGGAGGCGGGATGTGACATTTTAAACAAGATGTTTGGAAAGAACAGCCAAGAATAATGGAAACCGCAACATACTGTAATCCCATAGGCAAGTCCTTCGGTCCTTTTTCAATCTCTGTTTCTAATAGCAGCACTGGGAAAACAGCATTCCTCTTCTGCATGATCTGGTTTGGAGAAAAATTGTGCTCACAAATGAGTCATTCACTGTGGAAATAAGGGACGAATGAGGTAAATTACAGTGACTCTCTCTTGATTGTGGGTGGAGAAAGGGAAAGAACATCTCTAACATTTTTAGAGAACTATGAGCTGTAAACAAGAGGGAGCGGCTCCGGAATTTTTCTGTGTGCTGAATAATCACGGTGAGATGCTGAGCAACCTTTGCTGCTTTTCATAGTGAGGGTTGGAAGGTGAAAAGATGAGCCAAGTTTTGTACTCTTGAAGTCAGCAGTGGTGTGATGTCAAGGAGAGCTCAAGTATGCATTCATTGATTTGTGCAAAATAAAGCCATGTGAGTACATGCAAAATGGAGGATGTTAATGAACTAAGAAGTGAGTTGTTGGCTAAGTGGGAGGTGACACTGTTGATTTTGAAGAAAAAACGCGGAGGAGTAGATTTTAAGGTTCTTACTGGGCTCCCGCCAAAAACCTGCACCTGGGTGAAGGGGTGCCCTGTGTCAGCAGCCGTTCCTGAGAGCCAGCGGTTCACAGGGCATGCAAAACCTGCAAGTTCCACATTCACTCAGGAGAAAACTCTTCTGGGAAAACTGTATCCTTAGTGGAAATGCACAGGTCAGTATAGTCCTAACTTTTGTTTTCCCTGTTGAATTTGGCTTTTTTTAATTGCTCAAGAAAATCCAATTGTATCCTAAGACTCAGCGTTATTAACATTGCCACAATGAAGCAGTTTCTTTAGTTGGGAGCTTTTTTACATGTTAATTATTGTTTGTTTAAAGGGGAAAAAAATTACAAGGATGTGGAATTCTGCTTCCACAGAGATGAACAGATGCTGTCCACTGTAAAGGCCATGGCTAACTGGAGCATGCACAATGTCAGTAACATTCTTTCTTGTAATTATGTAATTTGGGCTTTAGCATCTGCCTCTCTATTAATTGGGTAAATTACAAGTGATACAAATTATTATGACAATGGCAGTAACTGCAGATTGATAAATTAGAGGAACAAAGATACTGAAACTAATTTGATCACTCCCCTAAATCATCTCGAGCTGCAGTTGTATGGAAACGCTGCCTTTTCTTCATTTTGTGGAATTTGTTTTTCACTTTCAAGCTGCTTCTCAATATTCTGAAATCAGCCTGTTATTATCTTAGCATGACATTTGGCCTGCAGTTCCCAGCTAGAAATGAAAAAGGCTATCATTGGTCCTCTCTGCACAAAATAGCTGGGCAGAATATTTCTGTATATGGGAACTGTTATTCTCACCTTTTGAAGAGCAATTTCTTTGATGACTCAGAGAATATTTGACCTTCAAAGTAAAACCTGCAGGCAGTAAAATTTGCCTTTGTAGCAGTTGTGTAGAGTTTTTTTTTTTTTTTTCCCCCTCTGTGTGTGTGGGTGTTTTCCTTGTTAGTTTTGAGAACAATCTCTTTCACTTTTCTGTAAATTGTAGTGATCCTTATTGAACTGGTTAGTCCCAATCGGACTTAAAACCAAGTTACCAATAGTGGAGAACAGGTAACATTTAAGACAGCATCCTTCTCTGAAAAGCTCGTATAATTCTTAAAAGCCTCTTCAGAGCTGTAAAAGGGAGTATCAAGTTTATTTTTCCTATGTAAGATGTACAGTGATTTTTTTTTTCCCCTAAGAAAAACCCCTCTATTATTGCCTCAACTTGAAGCTAAAGGAAAACATGTATGATTTGTGAACAGAAAACCTGTCCACGAGGTCAGTGTACCCCAAACAACTGCAGGCCTTCCTTTTACTTGTCTTTAAGCCCACTTACCAACTAGCAAAAATATGTAACCTTTCATTAATATGAGGATGACTTGTGAAGCTGCTCAGTGGAGAGGCCAGTACACCTATCAGAGAGGTGAAAGCAGATCCTGAGCTCTTCTAGAACTGTTAGGATGCTTCTTACGTATTTTATCTCCTGTCAGAGGAGTTGCAAGAAGGACTTCAGGGGAATTTGGATATGTTGTTTTCAGCAAATGTGATCTGGAACTTGTGCTTCTAAATCCTTAAGCACATGTAAAAACTTCTTTCACTACTTTTTGAAAACTCGGATGTCCTTAGGAATACTGTAGCACAAATAAACATTGTCAGCATTTAAAGATACCACAGTTAGCAAGGAAAGAATTGTTTTTCTATTTAAAAGGTTTTTGCACTAACATTGTAAGGTTTTACTGAAAGAATAAATACTTAAACTTTGCTCTGCTGCCTGTTCTATCAACTGTTGAGGTTGTTGATGCGTTCTCTAATTTTGACCCAGAGCATTCCATACATTGGGCTGACAGAATTAAAGGTTCACAGATGCACACCAAGGGGGGCTCCAATTACTGTATCAAGGTAATAACTGCGTTCTTATTTAGAATCATATTATTTTCTAAAAAAAAGCTATTTCTATTGAGGCATAAGACTATTGATTTAAAAAAAAAGGGGAAAACGTCCATACTAAATAGTGATTGTCTGTATTAATATCTGCTGTATTGCAGTAGGTATTAATATATTCAATTTAATATTAAGGTTTCAATTTCAAATTTAAACAAAACAATACAATTCAGTTTAGGATTGTCTTTTCTGTCTGAATACTGTGTATTAACAAACAGTATGTTTGTGGTTAGTGATTTTGCCAAAATCAGTGGAGTAAGTAGACAGAATTTTGCCCCCTATTCTGTTGGATTGGCCTCTTTCATTCATCAAATATTTAGGATTTCTTTACCTTTCCCTGGATAGGTTGACAAGGTCTCTTCTGCTGTACAGGACTGGCTTTGGGCTGTAAAACTCTTGAGCAGCTGTTTGAGTATTAAGAAGTTAGTTCTTAGGACTGGATTTCAAAAGCAGTACAATGTGATATATATTGTAGTAACTTTCAGTGGTGAAGATGAACCTGGAAATTCAGACCCCATTGGTGATCCGCAGTTCCTTTCCCTTTCCGATAGTTGCCCTTTTGCAGGAAAGGCTTGCGGGTGTGCAGATCGCTTTGCAACAGATGCAGTGTTTCAGCGTGAGGTGTAGTTGCTTTGCTGTTAAGGCATCTGATGTGAAGAAAAAGGCTGTTATGGTATGTTTGTGTAAAGTTGGTTTTGCTGCTGCTTTTCCGAACTTGATGTGTCTGTAGGAGGCTTGGGCAAGAGGCTAAAAGCTGCGTGTTATGGAGTGTGTGTTAAACTTCCTGTGATATTTGGATACATCTTTGGACAGGGAGCTGAATTACTTCTGTGTTTTGGTTCCTGGTGTCCTACTCCACTCTGTGGAAACTAAGTGAATAATCTGTCCTCTGTTAATGCAGTGTGTTGTTCTACTTAATACAGAAAAACCTTCAATGTTGCTTTTCTTTGTGGGAGTAAATGTTGTAAAACTAATCAAGAGGCTGGAAGAGCTGACCTTTGTAGCAGCTGGGCAAAAAATTCCTGAAAAGTATTGCTGGTTCTACTCAGTCCTTCCTGAATCGTTTCCATGGATTATTTTTATTCCCAGTAAATTATATATAACCGCAGGATAGCAAGCGCTTGTTAGAAGAGTGCTGGGATCATTCCCCTTTGCTCGCATATAGTCTTGATGAGAGCCTGATGCTCCCAAGTACTGCATGTGCTCCTTTCCTTGAGGCGGGGTGGGGGGCAGGATGCTTATTAGCCTGGGACTGTAAGAGCAAGTAACCACACACAGTTGTTTACTGCTGAATAAAAACATGTGTAAGTTCTTCCCTAGTACAGAAAAATCCCTTTTCATCTAGCCTTATCTTTGAAAAGAGCACTTTACAGAAGATTAGGAAGGTACTGTGTGTGGGAGGTACTCCATACAGTAAGCTCCGCTTAAAACTATGAGAAAATAGCAAATGTCTTTCAGAGGCACTAAGTTAGGAGGTAAATTCAGGACTGCCATTGTAGAGGAGAAAGAAGACGTGCTTCTGAGAGAAGAGAACTATTTATTTTTTTAGGACTGTTTGAGTTCTTTAGTTGGAGACAAGACAATTTACAAATAAGAGGATGGTGAAATTTCTTGGAGATTAGTTGCTTAGAATAATTTTTAAGGCTTTTGTTCTGCCTTGTCTTTTTTTCCGCCAAGACCTCATTTAATTTGTAAGACACTAGGATGGTATTTATAGCACAAAAAATCTCTTAACCTGAAGTCTGGTGATGTGTTGGTATTTAAAGCAGCAATAACGCTGTTAGCAAGAAGCTTTAATTGCATGATTATAGACCAACAAAATTAGGCTCACGGACGTGCAGTCATGATAACCTGGAGATATGCTGAACTCTGAATTCAGAGATAAGACTTCCCCTCTCTGCATCCACATATGGTCAATATAATAGAAGTGTTTCTAAAAGCATGTACTGCAGGACATTTAGTGCTTGTCCATGCATACTCCTTTGCCAACCAGTGTTGTGATAGGCTTTATGAATTTTCAGCACGTTGATAAGGTCCAACATCTCCAAGATGGTTATTCATCTAATGCCCTTTGAAAAATCCTCTGTGTGCAAGGTTCCTACCTTCAAAATTGTTATCTTTGAGGATACTGTGTGAATAAATCCACTGAGAGTCCAAGGTACGCAGGGTTGTTGTAGCGAGTCCCAGCAGCACCTGTAAGTTGGCTTCGCTCGTGAGCTGCAGAGGGAACACTCCAGCCATTTGTTTTGTTATCTGTGCTGAAGAAGCACCCTAGTGAAGCTCTCAAATTGCCTGTTAGCAGAAGACTTGAAGTTTATGGTGACAAGTCAGCTTGTAAACATGGATTTGTTGTTCTATCTTATTCTGAGTCTATGCTAATCCATACCTACTTGCTATAAACTGAGAGGTTTTATGAAATTGTCCACAGAAACTGGGTATTGTTCCAGCTTATTTTGGTCGGGTTTTTTTTCGCATGTGATTTTTTTGGGAAGCATGAGTTAACAACAGGTATAGGCGACAGGAATGGTAATGAACATAACCGTCCTTTTTCTTCCATCAAGCATTGCATAAAGTCCGGGGCACTGTCTGCTCTAGAGCAACCTATTAGTTTTATGCATGGACAATGCAGATACGTGCCTCTTATTACTGAGAGTGTGCTCAGCAGCACAGTTGGGAGTGTTTAAATGCAGTTCACAGCAGCATCTGTGCTGATCATACAGTGATTCAGCACTTCTTCATGTTTCTGAGCAAGGAATAGGGCTGCAGCCATCCTGTAATTGCTGTCGGCCTCGTACACAGCGGGTGTTTTCTGCTTGGGTCGCGTGCTTTGCCCATCCTCTGCACTGGCAGTCTCTTAGTTAAACTATGGCAAGTTAAGGTGCATAGGTGTTATACCCTGGAGGTAGCAGCTGAATAGCATCATTCATTAAAACAAAACAAAACAAGAAAATCTATGTAGTCTCTGCTGCTGTTCTTTTTGAAATAAGAAAATGATCTTGGCACAGGACATTTCCTGGGGATTAATGACTGGCTGGGGTTAATGGCCCTTGGCTGCGCTGTGGGCCATCAACTCCTCCCTGCTGGTCATTAATCTGCAGGAAATGCCCTGTGCCAAGATCATTATTGTTGTATTTGGGTTCTTTGAGAGCTGAATTCAGGAACCCACACCGCTCTAATGTGTGAGAGCCTGCTGGGTTTTCTTACATTTAGGCCCTACACGTTATTTTTTTTTCCTGAGCTTATCTGAGGTTTCCAAACATTTTGCTTAATGGAAAGTGACTGTAATGCTTCAGGTCCTTTAAAAATATTTCACTGAGCAGCAACCGAGGTAATGCTAAACTTTATGTAGTGAAAATAAAAGTTCTGTGCGGCAAACAGTTTTGGAAAGCGTATATACTTGGGGGTAGCCTGTGCCTTTTAGCATAGCCTGGAGCAACAAGCAGCACGCTGTACTTGGCATGGAAACCTGAAGACAGTCCTGACAGGCCGGGTGTCTGTGCTTTCTGCTGTAAGGTAGGATTACAGGATTTGAGGTCTGCATAAGCTGTAAACCACTTCTTCAAGCAAAGATGGTTCCCTTTTTAAAGAGACTTTTGCTTTCTTGGAAAATTAAGAGTGAGAAGAGATGCACTAATTTTCCCCCCTATCACCTGCCGACAGTGTGTGAGAAGTGGGGTTTCTGTTTGTTCTCCCCATATGGTTTTTAAGTTCAGAATGCACAACTTGGTTTTTTTATAGATTCTGTGTAGTAAGTTTATGAAGCTTTGCTCTACTCTGCACTGAAATCAGTTTAGGGTTGAATACAAAATTCCAGGGGAAAAAAAAAAATAATCATTGAAGTGGGTCAGGTCAGTGTTGTAGCCTGGAATTGGCAATAGATGACTACTGTCATTTCTGTATTAAAAAAAACCCTACAAAACCAAACACCACCACCCCACCCCAACTACCAGTCTTCTACTTATTAAGAAACTATTTGATTGTACTAGATCATATTACAACTAAGGTTATAAGGAAGTGGAGCTCATACGGCAAGTAGTAAATGTAGTGTTGAGGAACTCAAATGGTGATAAAATTGGTACTGTGCCTATATCTCACTTTCCCGGATGACCATGTTTATTTCAGTGAATTAATGAGTTCACTGCAAAGAATAAAAATCAGTGTTGTGCCTTTGTTTTTCTTCTTAAATGCTTTTTACTTGCTCCCTTCTTTCTCTGTGATTCACACTTCACAGGCAGGTCTGTAAAATCTCCTGCTCTTTCCTTCAGAAGCTTTGCAAATAGGCAGCCTGTGCTCCCCTCCTCCCAGTTCTCAGATGTGCCATCCTGTGAAGCTGCTTTGGGTCAACAGGAAACCTTCGTAATGTGCATTTCAGATCTGGAAAATGCCACCGTGTGCATGAGATTTGAAGACGGCAGCAAGCTTAGTAGAGCCTGTCAAATCTGTATAGACCTTTTGATGGATTTAGTAGGATTTCAGCAGAGAGGGAGAGATGTTTCAGGAGGAGAAAAGGTCTTGGATCAGGTCTACATACAACTTTTACAGATCTTCAGATTCAGTGTGGGGTTTGGATTTTTTTGGGATGAAAGTATATTTACAACCCGGTCCTTGAGTCTACAAGTCAAGGCGTATTCCCGTTATCGTAGAAGAGACGCTCTGAAGTCGCTCCCTGTAGCAGTGATTACAAACCGTCAGTCTGAAACTTATATCTAGAAAATGTGATATGACAGGAAATAAGGCTTGCTAATACTTTATAAGTAAACAATACTATTATAGCTACTTAGGTTGCCTTTTTATTCCGGGAGGAATGATAATGCCTACTCCATCAGCCAGGCTGTAACAGGAAGACAGCCTGCCATGTTGCTAGCTTGCCATGTGCTTTTTCCAAATAGATGTTTACGTTCTGCCACTTTTATCGGTGAACACCATTGAATGTTTGTGTCGATACAGGTAAGTCAGAAAGTTGATATTGTTGTCAGTGCACTCGAGAGACTCCATTTGCAAAAGCAAAGAAAAATGCAGTGAATAGCAGGGGAGAGATGACAGGGCTGCCTTTTGTATGCCTGATCTAGGAAGGTGCTAAGAAAGGGGGAAAACTTTTGCGTGTAAGGAAACCTTGCCCAAATTCCACAATATTTTTATTTTGCTGCTAATCTGGTAAAGTCATCTTGTATTTATTGTTCTCAGTCTATAAACTTTATGCAGAAGATATCTGGTCTATGCTGCAGCCTTTTGGGTTGGCAGGCATCAATTTTCTTTGCAAACCTTTGCTTACTTTCTCTCAAAGACTTTTTATTTTTTCCTTTGGAGGGGGGGGGAAGAGGAAAAGGGGGTTCTAGGGGAAGGGCAATAAGCTGTGAGAAAGGGATTTCCTAGCCTGTTCGTTCTTTGCACCCAGCCTAGATGATGACTGGTCAGAATGGGTCCCTGGTAGCAAGAAGCAGGGAGTCCCCTTTTGGCTATATTGACCTTGGTAAGGGGGAGGATAGCTGCATCTTTGTACGCGAAGCCTGGTACGTGGCAGCATTTTCACCCCAGAGGGACTAGTTTTACCTAACTGCATCCTGCTGGTATCCGAGGCCTCGATGAAATACCGTGAAACCCTCACCCCCATTGCTCCAGCTCTCATACTCTAGCGACGATGATCAAAGATGATCAGGGGTCTGGGACATCTCCCTTATGAGGAAAGGCTGAGAGACCTGGCTTTGTTCAGCCTGGAGAAGAGAAGGCTGAGGGGGGATCTCATCAGTATTTATAAATCTCTAAAGGGCGGGTGTCAAGAGGACGGGGCCGGACTCTTTTCAGTGGTGCCCAACGACAGGCCAAGGGACAACGGGCACAAGTTGGAACACGGGAAGTTCCACCTGAACGTGAGGAAAAACCCCTTCCCTGTGAGGGTGCCGGAGCAGTGGGACAGGCTGCCCAGAGAGGCTGTGGGGTCTCCTTCCCTGGAGACATTCAAACCCTGGACGCGGTGCTGTGCCCCTGCTCTGGGTGTGCTGCTCAAGGACGGGGGTTGGACGGGATGAGCTCCAGAGGTCCCTTCCGACCCCTCCAGTCTGGGATTCTGTGAAGCCAATAGAAATTTTGCTGCGTTCTTGGTTGGAGAAGCCTTGAGCAAAAACCATTTGGTGCAGTGGGGAGATGTGTAGCCTGCAACCTGGCCTGCTGGCTGTTTGTGCAGTTGCTTTTAACATTGTGAAGTAGTTCTAATGCATCAGCGTTTTCAGTGCTAATGACTTGTATATGTGTAACTAATCTTCTAAAGTACATACAATGACAACAAGGCCGCGTATCCTTATTTGTTGGGAGGTGTATTTACAACAAACTTTAATTCTTTGCTTTTTGTCAAATGTAGCCTTCGAATTCTGTTTGTGTTGTCAGAGATGCCTAAATATTTTACTTTGTTAGTCTCTGGATGTGACAACAAAGGTCTGTTTTGTGTTGCTTGTGTGCTCTCACCATCACTAGGTTTGCAAATGGTTAACTAGCTATTTTGTAGCCAGCAACATAAACAAGGCTGCAGAGTTCAAGATGATATTTATCTCTGGCAGGGGTTGGTGCTGTCTTCACTGTATGGTTAGAAAACCTGTCAAAAATTGAGTAAATATTAATTAAAAAAATCTTGTGGGCTGCAGATAATATTTCAAATAAAACTAATTTTAAATGGAGAATTCTAAAGCTGTTTTGTTGGAGCTAGAGCAATCAGGGTCATAAGAAAGCTTAGTTAAGATTTTCCGATGTACGCAGCCAAATTCCAATATTTGATCTATACCGTGCTTGTTTGACCTACTGTGGCTGTGTATGTTTTCAGAATTCATACAAGGTTTATCTTATGGTAGTGTTTTAACTGTCTTAATGTTTACAGAGCAGTATATGTACTGCAGCTCTGAAGTCAGAGCATGGCAAACTGTGGAAGCAGGATGATGCCCATATTTCATCTACTGCATGCAGTATTCATTCATTCCAAAGAAGGATGATTTCATTAGTTACTATTTTTGATTGTAAAAAATAATAGGTAGTTCTGTACATTTCTTAGCTAAAGTTTAGCCTCTGTTTTTCTTTGCTTCTCATTTTCTACCTGCCAAAGATTTGAATGTGTTATCCCAATAAAGAGATGGAGGCTGTGATACTGGCTTGGCTTATTAATTGTAGAAAAGTAAGCAACTGTCAGTATCACTTTTAAAACTTGTTAGCCAGATACTTGCCTCCCTCTCCCCCAGTTTTGTTGGCTTCAGCAGAGATTTATCATTCTCTTTGAAATGTGGAACATCTTAGAGGAAAGAAAGAAAGACTTAGCATTTGAAAACCCCTTGATACCAGGAGAACTGAGTTTGCAATCATAAGGAGAAGCAGTCATGCCCAAGAGACATCGCTACTGGACTAAAAAATGTTCGCCAATCAACAATATATAATGAATAATGAGCAGTATTTGTCATCTCCCCAGAAGTGGGGTATTGCGATGCAAATGGTACAGCTGTTATTCTTTAATTGCAGCTGGATTAATAAAATGTAATTTTTACAGCCCATTTGCAATATACCACTGGGGAGTACATTTTATTACCACTTTGGGTGTCTTTTAGTTAATAAATTTGTGCCTTTTGAGCATAAGTGTTTGGCTTCAAATCCCAGATACAAGTTTATTAAAAATTGTAATAGTTCTTGCAGACTATAAAATGAAATGAAGTGCACAAAATGTGCATTTCCAGTGCTTGAGCTTAAAACCATTTTTTACTTGACCAACTTCAATGTTTCCAACACTAGAAAGTATTGGGTTTAATTATTAAATATTAAACCAACTAGACATATAGCATTATTTACAAGAGATGATTCATATTAGTAATTAAAGATTCAGAGTGGCACTGAGGGGATGTGGACATAATATCTAATTTTTAGAACTTGCACAATGTTTATGCAAAGCAGTGGCACTGCAGGGAAGCAGAACTAATATTTGAAGTGAGAAACAAGAGCGAGACTGTAGTTAAGTGACCTGATTTATAGAATAAGGCTGACCTGGTCAAAAATAGTTGACAAGCCTTTTCGGGATAAAGTGGGTCTTACTGCTGGTTGAAGGGAAGCTCCCCTTAAAGGGAGTGGCTAGCTTTTTTTCCCTTGCTTTTTCTGGTGTGCTCTAGGCAATCCGCCTGAGTAGACCTAAGTAAATGATGATATTTTGGGCTGACAGAAGTTGAAGGTTCTCTCTTAACTGGGTCAAGGTTTGTTGACTCTAATTTGGGTGGTACCTGGTGAATTCCAGTCTTGTTCCTTTTACAGCGCAGTATTATAACTGAGTTGGTTAAATTGAGCAAATATTGCTAGAAGGAAACAAAAATCTATTCTACTACTAGCATTTTAAGGGAACTTACTAAAACCATGCTCACTGTCCTCTGTGTTCAAAAACATAAAAAATACATTTTGGCAAACAAGATTCCCAAAACCTTTACCCAAACCCTGTCAGCTTCAGGGGGAATGCTGAAGAGGAGGATGCCTAGAAAAGATAACTCTGCGAAGTTCAGGGAAACTCAATTTCAGTATTAGATTTTTGCAAAAATTTGATTCTGCTGCTTGTTAGAGTAGTTCTTATGAACAGAGGTGAGTTAGGTGCGTGCAGCAACCAGCCCTGCTTTATGAAATGTGCACTGTGATCTTGCAGCCAGTGTCTAGCACTTGTACAGAAGTACAAGCAACTACCGCTACCTTTTAATAAGTGACAATATTTAGCGTGGTTATCGTGGTAGTGACATGGAAAGGCAGTTTTGCTGTGGTGTTTAGCCATAGTTATGCTGTAGTGGCTAGCCATGTTTTAGACTGGATACATTTCTGTTATTCCTTCATCCTTTTAAGACTTTACTCTGAAAACTGAAATTGGTCTCTGCGAAGGGAATCGTCTCCCATCTTTAGTTTTGTCCAGTCTTATCCAAAATAATGACTCACAAGGCAGGATTAACGCAGCTCTTTTATGGATGAATGTACAATTTAGAACAAGACTAAGGTAAGAAAAGAGAAACTTGGAGAGCTTGCTCTGAGCAAACACTAAAGTTAATGCGTCTTTTTACCCTCTGATAAATCCTCTTATCTCTGAGCATTGTGTGGAAGGGAGGGATAAAAGATGAACCTAGCCCTCAGTTAAACAGGAATTTGCTTAAAGGTGAGAGCGGAGTAAAAGGGACTATGTTAAAGTTGAACTGCAATTACTGCTTCTGTGTCGGGGTCTGAAGGATCACACACTGCACAAAGCTTCTACAGAAGAGCAGTCTAGCTATAGTCCTGCTTTTTTGTTCTTACTTTCCTTGCTGCATGATGAGTGAACTTGACTGGGTTACTTTACACCTGATGATTGTACTTGTGTGAAAAGACAATTTAATTTTTTTTTTTTAATTTTTAAGCCTTTAAGGAATTTGAACTCAAACTCAAAATGAGCAATAGATACAAGCTTGCTGTACCTCTTGCAACATAAAGAATTATCTCTGAATTTAAATTAGAAAGAGTCAGATTGAAGCAGAGAATGAGCTAACCTGGGGACATTACCACATGTCATGCGACTGTCACTAGGACAAGATCTGTCTTGTATGGGCACTCCTTATTACACCTTGACCATGGCAATCACGGCCAAAACCAGGTTTTGTGTGAGACAGCTTGACATATGACTTGTTAGGTACTCACAAAATATATATAATGTTTGATTTTTTTAATCATATGCAGCGGTACAGACAGATTCACACTGTTTATATTCAGTAATATGCCAGTGGAAATGATGCTGAGGGATCTTCTGTGCATTAATTCTTCCTGGTAGTTAATTGTCTGAAAACTTGAGTGGGTGAGCTAGGCAAAATTCTTCACGAGTATTGCATCACCTGGAGGAAAAGGTTAAAATGTAGGAAGTCCATTAAGCTGCGAACTCCTGTTTGTGCCTTCTGAAAATTCTCCCTTCTCCTGCCTCTTTATTTTCATAGGCGCATTAAGGTTGGGGTACTGATTTAAAGCGCAACGGTAATTTGGATTTGCTTGTGGTGTTAGCAGAGTTGTACGTGTTTATTATTTTATTTGTATTTATTATTTCGAGGGACTAAGGAAATTGGCTGTGAGCGTTCATATTCAGTATTGTTCTGTCTCCACGTTCCTCAATGTGTTCACTGCTATGGTATTGTGCACTCTTAGTGAATACAATGGTGCTTATGAAATCTTAAGGAAGGCTGTATTTAATGTCATTGTCAAGAAGGACGCCACAGTGTTCAGCTGAGCCATTGTGAATAAGCCTCAGTCTTGAACATTGGCGTAAAGCGCTTTTTTGTGTGTGTTTGTGATGGGAGTGTTTTTGTGGATTCAGATTTCTTTTTGGTGTGTTTTAAATGCGAAAACAACTGGGCTTTCAGCTCTTTGGAGCTGGCAGAGCAGTTTCGCTTTGCTGCTGTTTGGGCCTGCTGAAGTGGCGTGTGAAGGTCTTGGTTGTGCGATTCGGTTTGGGGACTGGATCTCTATGGACCTTAACAGTTCCATGACTGTATTTTTTTATTGATATATGCTTATTTTGTGTGTATATATATATATATGTTTATTACAAAAGCATGTGCCTGACTTCAGTCACTGAGGTTTCTTATTAATTTCTTCTGTCACTGTGAATGTTGGACTCTATGTGAACAAGATTTCCATAACATCCTTTTAATATTAATAGTGTTTTGTAAGAGTGAAGCCAGCAGGAAGATAAAATTCAGGAAACAATTTGGCCACAGTTAAATTGGAGGCAAAAGTACAATTCTGATGATTAAATTGGATTCTTGTTTAAAACACATGTGGTAGAAAGATACAGCAGTCTTTGGGAAGCATAAAATGAAGTTAACCAGCACTAGCATTTAGTCACTTGGTAATACTGTATGTGATCTCTAATTACTTCTGTAGTTTGTCATTGTTTAACACAATCAAATCTAATCGTCCAGAAAATTTTTCTTGGATCGGCATAGTCTATGACTGTGTTTTTACTGTTATTGTTCCAGCTTCTTTTTCCTCACCCCAACCTTTACTGCTTCATTAAGTCTTAAATTAGACTTTGACAATCAGCCTATTTTATTAGAATTATGAAAAGAAAGAAACATATGCGGCAAAGTTGAAGGGGAGGCTCCAGCATCATATTTTATTTCATGCTTAGCAGTTCCTTGAGAGTTATCAAAGGCAGGGATCCTTTTATTTGTAATTAAATACTCCTCACTTTAAAATCATGACTAATAAATGTCAAGTGCGAGAAGAGCAACTATTATTCAGTGAAGTCCTTGGATGTGTTTTAGGGTGAAAACACGTAGGCATGAAGGTTGTTAGTTTTTTGAAATGTTGTAGGGTTGCTTTTATTACAAAATCCTAAAGTTAGCCACTTCAGATAAAGCTCAAAAATCATTGAAACATTTGGGGAGCTCTTCTTACCCGACATGAAGCTCTTGACATTTATGGTAATTAAAAGTGAAGGTATCTATTAAATACTGAAGTTGTTCAAATAAGCACCAAACTGGTGTGCAACTCTGAGGTGTATATATCTTAATTAGAGCTGGTCAAAACTGTTCAGCGAAACGGTTTTCTGGGTTTGGTGATGGTTTGGTTTTTATGTTTTGAGGAGACCCAAAGCCTTTTAGGACGCATCAACATAAGTGCTATGGGACTGACCTGGAATGAGGTTTACTCTTCAAAAAATGTTCTTGCAATGGGCAGATCCAGCTTGGTTGTTGCAGAGCAAGGATTTGCCATCCCTTCTCCTTCCCTTGCTCTCATGTATGTGATTTAGAGCATCTATCCCAAAACAGCCTATATGCCCTGTGGTTGGTTGTTTTTGTTGTTCTTTGAAGAATAGGAAGAGAGACATCACTTTCATTCACTTCTCAAAATCCTACTTTTCTTTGTGGAGTAGAGCCTCATTTCTCCAGTTGATCTCGTGGCTTCAGCGTCCCAGCTGCTTGTCCTGATCCTGACTTACCAGCATTAACTGAAGTATTAGGATTTACGAGTATCTAAAAAGAAGTGTGTTTAGGGCCAAATTCTGAAATGTCACTTTCCTATTGGGCAAAATGTTGGGAGTTCTTAGTCAAACAGACTTACAGTCAAATAAGCAGTACCAATAATGTTTTTCTCTACAGGTTAGACCTAATTCCTGCAGCCCTTGAAATTGTACTAAAAGTTGCAGAGTGCACCCAAACCGTGTTTGCTATTATGTTTATGCTTGTCCGTTAGTATGACATTTGGGTGCTTTCCTGTCATACAGTGAGATAGTCTCTAGGTTTTTAAATGGACTTTTTTTCTTTCTTTTTTTCTCTTCTTGAAGGAAAAATAGTGTGTGGATTTTGATTTTAGGTAACAATTAAGGATGCATCAAAAATATATCTGGTTGAACTAACGTGGAGCAGATGCTTTAACTATTGTGCTATATAGTAATAGTACTGTAATTGAAGTACAGCAATAGAAATAGCTTTGTAATTGGAAACGTATTTTCTTTCCAGTTACGAAAGGCTCCCCTGCAAAATGCTGAAGTTTCTTCTCCGTTTGTAGGTTTTTTTCCCCATTGGATAGTCCATTTGGTGGTGATGGAAACAACCAGAATAAGATACAGGTTAGCAGAGGAAGCTGTGGCACCTTATTTTATCACAATTTCTTAAACACAATAATAATAACAACAACAACTTTATGGGTACCGCTTTAATTCAGCTTAGGAAGTTACTTCAAAGGACATTATGGAAACATGTTTTCAATGCATTTCATTAAGAGACTTTGCAGCGTATGATTTTCAGGTTTAGTAAATATGCTGTTCTCCCTCCTCTGTTTGTGAATGCAAGTCTATTCCGTGTACTTTTCCATGCATTTGCTTTTTTAGGCTTACTTTTCCACATGTGCTCTGGAGAAAAGCATGCAATCCACTGTTACTCTGAGGTAAACTGGATTTCAGCATAGTCTGTTTCAAATTAAAGGAAATTGTTTATTAGCTTTGCAGTTCTGGAGAGCAGAGGCACCCTTGGGTTATTATTGAGCTGATGAGGTATATGTTAGCCTATACATCCAGAGAGGACAGATGCTAGTTGGGCTTTCCTCTTTGATAACGTCCTTGGTTTCAATGATGATCTGCAGGTCAGTCACATCTTTTTAATTAAAAAAAATAAAACCCAAAATGCTGGAATTAACTAACTGTTGAGCAGTTTATATATGCAAGTATGCTCTCTTGTGGTAAGCCATTTTATTGAATGCTCCACCAGTTCTACAAATTTTATTTAAGGCTATTGTTTGTTCTAGCGCGTTTTAATTTCATCACATCACATATTTTGGCAGGGTTTACAGTGGGATGCAGTGGCACAGCTCTGGATGTGGTATGTGCGGTTGACTAGATTTTGAAGTTGTGTTCGGTACGGCGAGTGATATTCAGCACTTGAGCAGCACGTGACTTTTCTGGTGGCGCCCCGCTTGCTGTGGAATAAGGTGCTGTTTGACTGAAAACGATGACGGGATTTACAGCGAGGTACTTCTATAACCTCTGAACATCAGGTAGTAAAGGAAGACAGGTTCTTGTTCTGAAGCATCTTTATCAGACTTTAGTAACTGCATGATTATTGCTTCTTATGACAGCTACGATGCTGATTAATTGAGACTGAGCTTCAGAAGTTTAGTCACTCTAGACTTGCCCAATAATCAAGAAGAAAAAAAAAAAAACCAAGGCAAAACAACCCAGAGTTTGCTCTTGTGTGTGTGCTTCTGGGTGGCCTGAGCGGCAAAACTGTATTCCTTTGCTCAGCATTGCAATACTTCTGTCATGAGTGTATGTATAAATTCAGGAAGCGTAAAATGAAATATGTCTCAGTTGTCTCCTCTCGAAAAAATCAGCAAGACTGTTTTAATCGTCATGATTAGCCTAACATCCAGGAAGTATAATTTAATAAATAGCTAAGATACCTGTAATCCTCTAAATATTTCTTATATTGCAGCTGGGGTTTCTACCCAGATTCTTTACCTACTGAATAATTTACATATAAATTTTCTTACTGTTTTGCCTGGAGGCGAGGATAGCCAAATGTCAGTAAAACCGTGAGATTATGTTCAAGTAATCTCAATCATGCAAGTCTTTGTATATACTTCCCTTCAAGGGAAATAAGCTTCTTAAGAAGAATTTCAGAGAACTATCTTAAAGACCGTGAAATTCTGGAGCCAGTTTAAAACCACAAACAGCACACTTCGTGGAAGCCCAACTGCCACTGACTTTTGTGGAAGTGTTTTGGCAGCCTGGTGACTCCAAGATCATGTTTCCGTGGTTGCAGAGATGATTTGATGTGTTCTGCTGTGCATGAACATTTAATGTCAAAACAATCAGTTATTCAGCAGGTGAGGGCTATAGTAGAACGATCTCATTTGGCACAGAAGTTGGATAATGTGTAGAAGAGTAGGAGATGGATAGGATAAGAGCATGCTGGAGCAATGCCTTCCGTTGCTGGAGCTTAATTTAATTGAGGGAGATGAACAGTGTTTATAAAAGAACTTTTAGATGCATACATGTTACTTCTTTTGTTATTCTTTAATTGCAGTTATGTTTTCATTAGTGAGAACTGAAAAGTGCAACCATGTCTTCCAGTTTTCTTCCATTTTTATGTAACCTGAAAGAAATAATGGGTTTAAAAGGTTGGGCACGTGACATGTTGAGTCAGCTTCTCATGAGATCTTAATAGGACCTTGAGAAGAAACCTGTGCTAGAAGCTTAATATAAATATTTTATGGAGAAATTGAATAATATTTTAAGGGACAGAAGTTGGTTAAACAGCATCAGCAGTTTCAAACTGTAGAAGGCAAGCAATAAATTGAACTGTTTACGGTGATAACTTTGAAAGCGTCATGTGTGAATCTAGAATTTTAAGATGGTGCTGTATTACTGAACGTTCATACGCAAGCATGTGTTAGTGATACTGTTTTGCTGCATCTTATTACACGTAACATTCCTGTGCAGAGTCTGTTTTACCTGTAGCATGAGTGTTTTCAGTTGAAGACTTTTTCCACGGGACTGGTTGCTGTACTTGGCAGTCCTCTATAGTGGATTTCCACTTTCAAGTTGGTTTTGTTTCCTACTGTCCTTCACTCTTCTCTTTCTGCTTCATGTCCTCCTCACCCACACTCCCCTTCCTCCTCCAATACTTCAAAAACCCAAGAGTTTCAAAACAGAGAAATGTTCTCATTTGAAGTTTCCAATATGAGCTACTCAAGTCAGAAACACTTCATCCATCTTTGATATTGATTCAGCTTTCTGTAGTATATATGTATATTAAATGTAAGGTGGTATACTTTTTTCTTCTGGTTCAGTATGCTCTCTTCAAGCTTTCATTCAACTGCTTTCCTGCTGGATCAGATTTCCTGTCTCTTCTTTCTCACCAGAGGGTACTGACAAGATAAATACAGAACAAGGCAACAGCAGCTTCCATTTTATTCCCAGTGATGTCAATTTAGGACATAGAGTGATGCATGGATTAAATAGTAATAAATATATCTGTGTTTGAAATTTGTAGCTGTTCAGGGCTTGACTCTGCAATATTAATGCATTTTTGTTGTTGTTCAATTTTCTACCAGGCAGAATAATTCTAATCAGTCATGCGATGCAGAATCATAGTAGTGCCCACAGAGTTGACCAGCATCTCGCAGTGTGCCTGGGAGCTATGGATCTGTAAGCAGACCCATCTTGTTACCTTTGAAAGAGCAAGATCACTAGTAGTTTGTCATGTCAACATTAGATAAGGATGAGGGATGCACAGCTTGTTAGCGTGGTTCACATGTGCTTCTAGACGAGCAAAAGAAATTTGTCATTTGGATTAGGCTCTGCAGTAAGGTTTTGGGAGAGCGTTGTTGACCATGAGTCTGTCTGCTCTCTGTGTCTGTTTCTGCTCTCTTCTTTGGCCTCACCATGTTTTCTCTGCCTCTTGTCCCTGACCCTACTGGTCCCACTCTGCTTTTGCTGGGTTATGAGCTCCATTTCCCTAAAAGTAGGCACGCTGTTGTAAGATTTCATATTTGTTAGTGGTGAATTAATGAAATCACTTTTGAGAAACCTGTAGAACTGTCTGCTTTTGGATTGGGAAATTCGGAATTGTAACCCACAGAATAAAAACCTGGCAGTTACAGGCACGTGGAACCAGATGCCATGCAGTGATAAGTTTGGCAGTCCAACATATAGCCAGTGCTATCTAGGTTATGACTGCTAGGCACGTGTGCTATGTGAAAACTGTTATTTTTTCCCCACTCTTTTCCGTTCTGTCTTGTTGCCAGTTCTTCTTTTGGTGTCCAGTGCTCAGAACCTGCAGCATTGCTTTGCCGTTTTTGTTATTTTTCTGGTATGATTATGAGCTTAACTGTTTATAAGGCACATTCTTCTATGTCTAGAAAAATAACTCTAAGGGGATGGAGAGGGGAACTCCTGACAAACTCCTTTCTGTAACAGGTTCATGTATGGTTTAATAGTAAGGCTCACTTAACTTTGTGCAGAAGGAGAATCATCTGGGAGTTGTATTGGTGTTGCAACTGAAAAAGTTTTAAGGCCTGAAGACCTGTTTTATATGAGTGATGTTTTGTCTTTTCTCTGCATAGTTATTTTTACCTTTCGAAAGATGGAAAGAATCAGGTATCCTCCTTTTCCACAATGAATGAAGTTATTTCTGTGTTGGAAATGAACAGCCAATCACCAAAGCTGGAGACAGTTTTTCTTCCAAGTGGGTGATTTTCAAGTAATTCATTAATTCAGTCATATGTAGAATACTCTTGTTCTTAACAGTGTTCTGATTTTTGTATGTCTGCTGGCAAGGTTTTCTGTATATGAACCTTGAAACAAATTTCAAAGGTATCAATTTTCATTGCCGCGCTTATCAGTTTGGCAGCAGTCCATTCTGAGCTTGATGCTAAACATGATTATTGTAAGTTATTAACTCTGCTTACTGTAAATAACACAGTTCTGCCCAGCTCTGCTAGCAAAGTAGTGTGAGGCTCACAGGGTGGTGCTGGTATGTATATTTATGTGACATATGCTACTGTTCAGAAATTAACTTTAATTTCATATTTTCAAGAAAAATAATACTATTTGGTGGAGAGAAGAATTTTAAGCAGTATTCCTATCTCGTGATGAAAATTACTGAGTATCTGGAGTGCCTAATATTTACTTTTTATCTTTCAAAAAGGAACTGTTTCTGTTCTCTGATCCTTAAAATCAAGCCCTCAGCTGAGAAACATGTAGCAATAACTGGTTAGTGTTGGTATTTAAAGTAATGTTTAGAGGCTCCAACTGGAGTCTGGCGCGTTTTGCAGTTGGTTCCTGCATGCAAATAACCCCATCTCCCAACTCAACCTCTTCCCCAAAGAGCTTAATGTGAAATGTAATGGAAGTGGGTATAGCTGGAGGAGAACAAGTTAATGGTGAGATAGCCGTGCCTGGCGCAGGGAACAGGAGTCACAGCTCCTTATCTATCGGCAGGTGTTTATTGGGCACTAAAAGCTGAAACAGAGTCTTTTTGGGGCAAACTTCTGTGCACTTGTGTACGGCTCCGTTCCCATACAGTAGGTAGCTTCCCAGGAGTGATGGGGTGAGGCAGAGGCACACGCTGGCTGAAAGGTGGTGCACTGAAATCGAGAAATTTGCAGTGTATCCATCCCCCTGAGGTGGGGAAGCTATGTGCAGATGTGTCAGCGGTGGAGCCGCTCCTGCTGGATGGAGTCATGAATGTGAGTACAGTCCTAGAAGTCTCCTGAAGACAGGGACCTGGGTGAAAGAGAGATAATTTGTGGTCCCATTAGAAAAAGCCAAGGCTTGAACTTCAGTAGACACGAAAAAAAAATCCAACAAGGAGGGAGGAAGAAGGGTGAGGTAGAGGAGGAGAGATGCCATGCGTGTCCTACCTGAGGGAAGATCTTTAACCAGGGCTCATGCTGTACTGTGCAGTGAGGCTCTGACCATGGGTCTGCAGGAGACCAGCTTTCATTGCTTGCTCGATGTGTCTGCAGAAGGTTAAATCACACGTGCGGTGCGTGTTAGTGGCCCCTGGAGATTCCTGTATTGATCTGTTTCTTAATAATGCGTAATAGGCAATCAGAGCTTTCCTGATCTTTTCACAGACGTGTTATCAGCAAGAGTCTTAAATCGCAGTGCTGCTACCGGTTGTGTCTGACCTGTCCTCCACCAACACTAGGGTAGCTTTTATTTCCACTGGGACTACTCCTGACCTACGTGGAGGAGAACCAGCGAAGAATCAAGCTTGGAGTCTGGAACAATAATTCACCTTTCCATGGCCTTTCAATGTGGCAAGGTGATCTACATTTTGTTAAAAAATGTTATTCCAAAATGAAATGGTTACAGGTGTTAAATCCCCCCCCCCCCCACGGTGAACAAGAATGCCGATTTTGCATTATTAAGAGCTGTGCGTTCTGACCTGTTTCATCTTTGCTCTCATTTCTGAGTCTCTTTTGCGGAATGGTTTAGGATGGAAATTTTGTTTTGGATGCTGAACTAAGCAGGACTTTGCAATTCTGATGTCACCTCTGTTCCACCTATTGGAACATTGATTTTTAGCAATGTGTGCTCTTAAATCAGTATGATCTTTATTGGTACTTGCTGGTGACATTGTTAAATCTGGCAGCAGCTAAGTGCAAACATACATTGCAGTAATGCAGTGGGTTTAATTAGAAACCAAGCAAACGAGATTTCAGAGTTAGTTATTGGTGTTTGACACCATGTGCAATACATGTCTCCTGGACTACAGCAATTCATAATCGCTGCTGTAAAACAGGTATTTTATCCTTCACCTTCGAGAGTATTTAATTGATAGCGTAGGCTAATGGAAATTTGTGTAATTGTGTCACTCTCAGTAGTGTGTGTGAGTACTTATTGTGCAAACCGGTTATTAGCTATCTGATTGTGCATTTGACAACATCGGAAGTTAATCGGAGAACCAAAATAATGCAACAGCAACAACACCACAGAATTTGGCTTACAGCACTACTTTAAGTTTGGCTGTCTGTATCATCTCCTGGATATTTCTTTCCCCCCCTCCCCCCCCAGTAAAGGCCTAGTTAGTCATGGCTTTTCCTTGTGTCAGTTCTTTAATAATAAAAAAAAGAAAAGCCATTGGGGAGAAAACTCATTTAAATTTGCTCAGGGAGTAGGAGAATTGCAGGCTATTCTGGATATTTCGAGTAAAACGTTTAATGTTTTATTTATATCTGGCATAATACGCTGACCAATAATAGGTCAGCAAAACTCAGTGTGGCTGAACTGTTCAAAATGAATCAGCTCCTATTTTTCTTCTAATCTTGGACAGATGGTAGGCCACGAGTGCTGCAGTTCACCGAATGGATACCCCTTGCCAGGGTTGTCCAAGGAAGGTGAAAACCAGAAGATGCCAAAGGGCTGAAGCTGAGCAGTGCGGAGTGCCTGTCTGGGCAGGGGGAATGGTAGATCCGAGATGTAGGTCCCACATCCACAGTATGTCCTAGCCAAGAAACTGCAGGCAGGATCGGGTGGGAATCACCAATCTTCTCTCCTATTGAACTGGGGGCATTGAGTGCCCCTGATCCTAAGTAGCGAGGAAGAGGAGGGTGACCCCCCGTGTTGGGGCTGCCTCTGGAGGGGTGCTTCACTGGTTGTGATGATAGGGAAGAGGCTCTTCTCCCTGCCCATCCCCTTTGCGAAAACATGGGATGACTTAAATGTGGTGTCTTCTGAAGGATTAGATGAGGCAGCAGGATTTAGGGCTGGGCAGGAATACCTAACATAATTCAGGATAAGCTAGCTTGGGTGCAGTCTCGTTTCATTAGCACACGGCTCTGAGTTACTGTAGTATATGTAACATGCCTGAACGAGCTCATCGATTACTACTTTGCGCGTCTCTACACCACAAAACATTTTGCTATATAAAAATGTATCGAAAACTGTCTCCACGCTCTTTGTCAGCGCTGAGGCTGAATCACCGTTTCCTGGGCTCACAAGCCCTCTGTGGTTCCCTGGACGCAGGAGGAGGTTTTAAACTTTCCGAGTGTCCAAAGTCATCCTCGCCCATAGAGCCCTGCAGCTGCTGCTGAAGCGCCCGAGCTCTGCGTGTCCTGCTGGGGGTCAAAACTAGAGGATCACGACTGAAGATTTCGTGGTGGTGAGCATGTGTAAAACGGCAGCTCGGCCTTTGCCAGTGAGCTAAGAATTGTTTCCATTTTTAAAATTCGCCTGGCTGTTGACTGGGGCAAGATGGAGAGCCATGGTCTAGGTTTTGGACTCTCCTTGGTTAAAAACAGCCTGGGCACTCAATTTGGTATGTTTCTGTTGGAATTATGTATTTTTTTAATTGCCATCTTATGAACTCTGCTGACACAAGGAATTTAATAAAAATGCTGACAGACAATTATCTATAGTTGTGCTTTAATAAACCTCATTTTGTTGAGGTTTATGACTTAGCAGTTGTGAAAGACAGCAAATTATTAGATGACAATAGTTGTAAAGTCTGGAAATTGACTTTTTGCTATTTTTTTATGATTTAATCTATTTATATAGAGACAGACATACCTTCTTTTCACAACTGGAGTGAATCTTGATGAGAATACAAGTAAAAACATAGTATATACTATCTGACTTTTTTTTTTGCTAAGGGAGAAAATAAAAACCATTCTGAATATGAACCTGTTGTCTTTGTTGTATCACTGAGAAATCTACCTTTGGTCTCCTTTGCTTCATTTCTTGTGTCTGAATATGCTGGGTGTATGAACCTTCATTCTCCTTAAAGGAGATAACCTTAAAGATATAATATGGTGTGTGTACCCACTAAACCTGATAAACTGATACTACTTTCTAGATAGAATTCCAGAGGGCATAAAGGACATGTTCCAAAAGTATTCAAAGTTGGCAGAAATTCTGCCAACTTCAGTGCATTTTGGACTGGGCTGGAAGTGAAATGTATCCCTGAGTGTATCATGACAAGTTGTTTTGTTCTCCTTCAGAATATTACACCCCCCCTTGGTCATCTTGTGTTACACACCCCCATCTTGCCGCTGCTCTTGCCGCTTTGAAATACTGCAGTGGGCCTTATTCTCAGTTTGTGGTGCTTTAAACCAGCAAATATTTCTTTTATCTCAGTATCAAAGACTAGACTGTGGCTTTAACACTGACAAGAAGCACTTGGAGACAGTGACTGACCTTTTGAAATTGGAATAAAAGAATCCCCCAGGGAATCCCATTAGGAGCGGGGGGTGNGGACAGGGCATTCTGCTGCTTGTTTTTATGGGACTTTGTAACTAAGCCCAATTTCTCGGGCCTTCCCTTTCAATTCAAAACAGCCAGCTTTGTCCTGTAATTCATGGGGTAGACGTTTAGTTATTTTTCTCTGAATATTTAAAGGCAAACCTCTGGAGTTCTTATCTCAAAGACAAAGCATAATGCCAACATAGGTTCCCTGCTTTTCTCCAGGTAGTGCCTTGTACTGGCTCTTCCTTCTTCCAGTCCTTTGTTGAGGACTAAAGATGCGGAGTGGATCTGTCAGGTGCTACAAAGGTAGCCCTGAATTCCTTGACCATTCCCAGCTGCAGCCTGGCGCCAGCAAGAGCAGTATATCCATCAAACTGCGTGTGCTGCTCAGATTTGAATTGCATGCATGGATTTTTCTCATAATATAAATACATGCTGCTCTACCTGTAATTGAAGGTGATGTAAGAAGTACTATGACTAGATGCTTTGTGGAAGTTTTAGATGGAAGAAATTGGAAGGGGGAGGTAGGTTGGGTTGTTTTATTAGCGTTACTCCTACATAGAAACTTTTAATTGTAGTTTCCTTAACGTTTGATTCTTTTTGAATTGGCCAGATTTTCCTGACTCTGAAATGGAGGGGTCCTTGGAGAGACTTGCTTCTTTCCCGGGCTTAATCTATCATATTTTTAGGTCTTTGAACTTAACTTTGAAACGATAAAATAGGAGGATATATATCATCACCTGTAGGTATGAGCTGGTCATTTTCAGTAGCAAGACTGGAGTTTTGTAGTATTTATTTTGCCTGATAAAAAAAGCATGACTTTTGGGACACCTTATGAAAATTAAAAAGATTCATTAATTTCTCTGTCATGCCATGGGCTGAGAACTTGATAGCAATCATAATATTCTCTTGTCCTAGTTGCTCAGTGTTTCCGATTTCAGAGCTTACAGATGTGGCAATTGTGAATCCAAGGTTGAAGTTTCATAAGAAATATTGAATCTACCACTAACTTTCAGCCTTGTAGTAAATAAAGTAGTGACAATACAAAGGAAGGAGAATCTTTCAGTATTTAGTATTTGATCCGATTGCAAGTCGGAGGTCGTGCCGTACATCTTTAATAGAATACCAAGAATTAAAACACTGTCGCAGTAGCATTATTTGTATAACATTTTAATTACTTCAAACACTGTAATAAAAATTGAGTTTTCTTAGGTTTGGGGGTAGTAACTTCACGTTATTGAAGCTTAATAGTTCATAAAAGGTCTTCACTAAGACGTGAAGAAAGAAATGTATCTTGTGTACAGTCATTTTGCTTTCAGGTTCTGTGTTCAAACTTTGGATTGAGAATGCCAACTCTTTTCAGAGGTTGAACAATGTTGTGATAAAATTACGGTTCTCTAAGTTCTTCTTTTCATCATCCAGGCGTATGGGTGTATTTTATTGCCTACACAGGATTGTGTAGAAATTGGAAAGAGAGATTTGGATGGAAGGTTTTTCTGAAATACTTTTCTTCATTGAGAGGGTGGGAGAAATCCATGGTAGTTATAAAAACTGACTGCAGTCGTGTGTCTGTGTTTCACATGTTTTAAAATCAGAAAAGTAAATGAAAGAAGTCAAAAAGGGTGTTTTAAAACGGTTGAAAACCACGCTCGCAATGATGCTTAGGCTGCTGTTCTAATTTGCTTTAGTTCTGTGGTGGGTCATAACAGTGGGTGAGTAATTTAGATGTCCCGCAAAGCCATCCCATTACTTCATGGAAATAACAGAATATTTTGAGCTTTTATACTTAGACAAAGACAATTTAGTTACAGTAAGCCCTCCTGTGAAACAGTAAAAAAAGTCAATCAGAGAAGAAAATGTTGCTTCTGGAGTCTTAAAGTGGAATGTAGCTTTGCGTTTCTTACTTGCAACCGAATGTGCAAATTGTTCTTTTAATGAAGATACTTGGCTTATCATAATAGCAGGAAACATAGAGCAGAGCATTAATACGTGCCTGATCGCGTTGGTTGGTGCGCTGTGTGCTTCTACAGAGTCTGGGATGGCTGCACAGCTGGTTTGGGTTCATGTTGTAGGCTATTGAAGGTGTTTTCTTGGCAGGGATGAGGCTGCCAGAAATCATATCTGTTGTTTTACTCCCACAAGGGTTTTTGCATCACACACCACCTGCGTAACCACATGGACGTGACTCTTCAGGGCAGTCTGACTGGGCAGAGAGCAAATCGGAGAAGAAAGTAAGGAGATACCTAGTGATGATGCATTTGAAAAACTGCTGTCACTGGTTGGAGCCTTTCTGATACTGGGAATGTAGGTTCCTGGAGAACAGCTGAAGGTGATCCTGGCTTCTGCCAATAAGTAGTTCTGCCATTACCAGCTGCCTTTAAACTTTGCCTTAAACCTTTTCCTTAAATACACTCTGTGTGTGTGTGTGATGCTTAACTGGCAGGGTAGATCTGCTTGCTGAAATGTTAAATGGCTTGACATGCCAATACAGGAAGCTTAAAAAAAAAAAAAAAAAAAAAAAGCTAATTTGTTTGCTGTGGTACTCTCAGTATTCACTACTGCCTGACTGTGACCGACAGATCTCGTGCTAGGACGTGGGTTGCTCTCCTCCCTTCAAGGTCAGAGAAGGGAGATACGTACACAGAAGAGGTGTGTGAACTGTCACATGTTTTGGTGAGGTGCTGGTTGCGGGGATTTACTAGAGCAGAAATCTTCAAAGTCTTTGGACTGCAAATGATGACAGTGTCAATTAGTACTCACTCTGTGTGTAACCCTGGGTACTGTGTCTTGGGCTAACACGACCTCTCTGCAGGAGGTAGAGCTGTGCTTCTGGTAGCGCAGACTTTGCACTTGGTAGGCTTTGAGCTTGAATGTGCTGCCATTTTCTGGCAATTCAGGGAGCTGTGTTTTGGACTTTACCCCTGAAAAACCACGAATAAAAGCCTGTAGCTGTGTTGCTTAACCCTATTCTCTCAATGTACTCTAGAACCTATTGACTTTGCAGCAGATGGTCTTCTCATGCTGCACCAACTTCTGTATCTCCAAGGTTATACAGAGTGGTCTCCTCCATGTGTGGGAATACCTTGCTCTCTCCTCTACAGTGGTAGGATTGAGATGCCCCTCTAACCTCTCTTTTTTTTATCAGTTTTTCAAGGGGAACTCTTGGTTACTGCTGTTGTGTTCCCACATGACTTGTCAGATGCCTTAAGTTTCTATACTAATACTGCAGCATAAGACAGCGTGAGTAAATAAGTATGAGAGGGTGAGAACAGGAGTAGTTTCTGTGGATTGTCCTCAAGAACTAGCGGATCTACTGATACCTCAAGTACCATTAGTTCTTGATTGGGACATGCCAAGCTTGTCAGAGGAGTCATCTGCTGCTTTGTTCTGTGTGTATTTGTTTGTTTATTAGTAAGGTGAATCTTGATGGCTCGCATGGAACATCTGTAAGGGAAAGATACTTTTTATTCAGCTTCCTGCAGAACATATTTCCAAGAAAGGATGGTTGAGCTTTTGTTGTTGATTACTCCTCCTGATACCCGGCATCATGATGTGTTTCTTTTTATATTGACTGTTTTCTGACTAATGTATCTTGATATTTGCTACTTGAAGTGGCATACAAAGAAGCTGTCATCACCAGCTGTGTAGAAGACATCTGAGAAAAGCATCAATAAGTATTAAGAAGCAAAAGAAAATGTCTCAACTGCCCTACTGGGTTTGACTTTTAGTACTGTTTTTTGCCATCTTTCTGCCTTGGCTCAATGTATTTGAATTCACTGAGAGAGAAACATTTTGCAGGCTGCCCCTTGCATGATCTCCAGGTGCATAGGCCGGTGCCCAATTTCCTTGCGACGCAGACATAAGTCAGTTGATTACATTTCTGTTGCCTTTCTGAAACCTGTAACCTTCAGGCTCTGCTAAGATTTAAGGCATACCAGGATAAGTTACTTCTGTGTGTCTAAATGTTTTAGATTGAAAATAAGTGTTAAGCCCCTATCAAAAATAATTTACTGTTCTGTTAAGAAGGAAGAATAGGAAGTAAGCTATTACTACAAAAAATTTCACTGCAATTTTCTTTTGCATAAGCTTAAATTCTGAGTAGCGAGGTTGTCAATTAGTGTGCAGATTTTTTAATTGGCTATAATAAAAAGCTAATTGGTGTTTTGCTTAAAGAGTGAATTAAGAAAGTGTTGCTATAGAAACTTTGCATGTGTATAGTGCTGCTCTACGTAACAGTGAATATAATAGTCTAATGACCTTTCTGAGCCAGCTGTATAGTCAAAGTGTTAAATTCAGGCTTGCTGAAGTGATCATTAAGGAGTTTGTGACTTCACCCATTTCACTGCCTGAAAGTGTCTCTGGCATTGTCTCATTGAATGTTTCTCTTGACTTGTGTCAAACTGTATAATAAATGCTGGTCTCAGAAGACCTGAACTTTTGTAAAATCCGGCTGCTCCAATTTTGAATGTGTAAACTGATCTGTAATCTGTCAAGCATAAAATGTACTATGGGAAAATTTCATTTTCATAATCTGAGAAACTATGAGGAGGATCGTAAGTGACATCTAATCCGTTAGCTGTTGTATCCCTCCTTCGCTACCCACTGATTTCTAAGCCTTGTGTGAAACACAAGAGTTATGATTTTAACTCAAACAGGACTTCTGTTCTAATTTGCAGCATTCTCTCCCGGCAAAGAATACTTATCTCCTCGAATATAAACTTTGCTGAGGAGAAAACGGTTTCTTCAGGATTTGTGAACAAGAATTTTTCCCTTGGGCTAATGCTTGCCTACTTAAATTACTTCAGAGTCATCATCTGTACTTTTGCTAGCTGCTTAAAAATTAAAAGATACACGTGACTTGGACAAAAATATGCTGAAGTATATTATGAACATAGTCATTCCTGCACAAGAAGGTGCTCAGTAGTGAAATAAGCGTCCCTATATGGTAAAGCAGAAGACTAAAACATGACTTGCTGTGACTGTCTAAATGCACAAGACTGGACAAAGCTGTAACCTGTTGACTTTTAGTGGAAAGAGTTCACTGTGTTGTTTTTTTCCCTCTGGTTTTCAATTAAAAAAAAAAAAAAAAATCATTCTGCATCTGTTAAATTCGCCCCTGCACTTGTTCTTCAAACAAGTAAAACACAAAAATCTTTGAGTTTCATCAGTTTATTATTTAAGCCTTTTTTTTTCCCTTCTGTTTTTCTTCCTAGTAGAAGCTTAGAAGAAATCCAAGGTTCCTCTTAGTGGGGGAATTTAGGAGAATCTCTTAGAATTCTCTGGAACCATACAGTTGGCTTCTTTCTGTACCTCTAGATCATGACTGAGTAGTGTCATAACTTAGCAGCTATTTTTCCCTTGATACGTATAAGTAAGCCCTATTAGTGTTAATGCCTTTTTGAAATGCTTCCCTCATATATTCAATATCTACTACTGATGTCCAAACCTAAAAGTCTTATGAGTTGCATGGCATGTGGCTATCTCTAGAGCTTAATAGAAAGCTGGATTTAATCTCATAGTTCATATTTTTGAGCAGTAAAACTGTAAGACAGATAAAATGTTTTAACATGAAGCTTTTATCTGAGACCTGTGAGCAAATAAGTCTTTTTCTGGTCCAGGGAAAGAACAGATAGATAGATAGATATATATATTTTTTTTTTTCCCCTTCCCTTTTATCTTGCCCAGTAAGACCGTAACTGTAATATGTTTTTACATGGGCTTGTGTAATTGAAAGGTGGTGTTTTGCAGAACAATAGTATGGTATTATATTTATGACTGTCAAGGAAGTATTGCTCTTTGGAACTCAGTAAATCCATCCTTACTTTATTTTAAATTTTTGCTGCTTTGGTACAGTTCACTGTCAACTGTTTGTGAAAAGGGGACCGGATCTGGGAAGAGCGAAACATGACTCTGCCTTAGGACTGGTATTTTCCACTTAGATCTAATGTTGATGTTATTCCTGCTTTAATTGGGGGTGTTGGACCAGTTGACTTTTTATTTTTCTCCCAACCCAAATTACTTTGTGTGTCTCTGGCAGCTTTCAAATCTACAACGGTAAAGCGACTGTCTTCCCGGTGGTGCTCTTTCATTTCTATGAATTGTGACTCTGCAGGGTTACCTTGAAGGCAATTACAACAGCAACTAAGTTTGAGCTGTTATAGTACCACCAGTTGTGGGGTTTTTTTTAAAGATAATTTATCTCGAGATGACAAATTCAAACGTCTCTTAAAATTCTATTTTCCAGCTTTTATTCTCCCCATTATTTACAGGATAACTTTAGTCAGACTTCTGAATGCCTACCTAGAAAAAGATGTAAAAGCCTGTTCATCCCCCAAACATTCTTTCCCACTTTCTAATCTGCACAAGGGGAAAAGCCTGTTTCAACATGGCTGCTACAGCCATTATGTTGGGTCCGTAAAATTTATATGAGAACCTCGTCTCTGGAGATGGAAACCACACTCCTGCTAGCTCAGTGCGTGATTTCTTGATTGGGATTAGTGCTGGCTGCAATCCTACAAAATGAAGTGGAGTATTGGAGGAGTTCGGTGGGTTCCGCGTTGTGGATGTCGATGGGGTGCCTCAGAAAAGCAACCGCAGTGCGGTGTGTGGTGGTGGTTTTGAAGGTTTGGTGTTTTTTTTCTTTTTAAGAGTGCTTCTTTGTTGCCCCGATATGATTGTGTTTACAGAAAATTACAACGGCACAACTTGCTTACTATTGATCCTTTTTTTCCCCCTTTGCTTTGTAACTTATGTAGTGCAGCAACAGAGGGTTATTAGTGGAGTTATCTGTAGAATCTTTGTAATAAGCTTTGATTAGGACTGAGCTGCAGCGATATATGCAGAGACTGTTTAAGTATGTACTGAGCTACCCTGTTCTGCTTGGGGAAGGAACACATTGACACCTTTTGCATTTCATTGAAAAAGGAGGGAGATCTATGCGGATGATAATGAGATTGCTAGTGGGAAATAGGTGAAAAATTGAAAAGGTCAGAATATCAGGGTTTTTTTGCAATAAGAACACCTCTACTTTACTGATGGATAAACAAAGCAATTGTTTGTTGTCCAGTAGAGCAGAAGAACCATCACAGGTTCCCTGTATATGAATGTGCCAGTTCATGAACCAGACCTTGCTGGATGCAAGGGCATTGCTTTTGACATTTTAGGCAGTTACTTGTTTAAATGAGAAAAATACTTCATAAGTACCAGCCTGTTTAAAAATATGTTTTATTTTGCTGCTGTGTCGGGAAAATGCATCTTCTGTTTATATTTACAAGTTGCATCATTGCAAATTGTTAGATTTCTGTTTCTATGAATGGTATTATAAAATGTGATGTGTTCCTCTTTTGCAGAGAATTAACGTAGGAGCCAGATTGAGAACATGCCTTCGTGAAAAAGTCTCTGCCAAACTGATCCTGTCTTGGCTTTAAGGTACACGAAAAAATGTATCAAACACCTATTCTAACTTTTCTTCTTGTGATAATTGTTTTGTCTGAAAGAAATGTGAGGATATTGCGTGCTCAGAAGAAAGTAAGTATTTTAAGGAGTTAAGTTGCAAAACTTAGTCAAAATAAAGCGTAAGCATGAGCCAATAATTTGGGGTAGGCTTCAGGAGTTAAACAAAATGAGAGTCAGTGGCATGAATGCTTGTGTGTCTTCTGTACTGCCTTGGCAAGTGTCTGTTTTTTGTCTAAAAATTGAATATGCAGATGAAGGAAAGATCACTATAATTGAATGGAAAATGTGAAATTACAAAGGCAGCAAAGTATAAATAATTGAAAATCAGGTTGCAACTCTGGCTTCTGTTTTTTTGTGAGCTCAGTTGCAAACAAAATTGCTAAAATGGGAATTCACATTTTTGTTCCTCTTAATTTTACTTTCATGGTACCGTACTCCTGGTATAGAGAGCAAGGCAGCAAAATGACGAAGGGGTAATTAAATATCTGTAGGAAATTAAGAGCCAAACCAGAGACTAATTTTCAGCAGTCTGCAGCTTTCATTATATATGTTATGTATATGCTTTGATTTCTCATGTGTATGGAAAATGTATCCTCTAACACTGCATATTTTTAGCCTTTCTCCTCCAAAATCATTTAACTTACTGTGTTCCGTGGTAAGATACGGCAAGCTTCTTTTGTTTGTGAAATCATTGCAGGAAATAATTATTTTAATATCCTTCTGAACAGTTAATTACTTGTGAGTATAGGTAAGTATTCTTAATCTCCACTAAATACTTCTTTATCGTGGCCATACTTCATTTCACTGTTTACTATGTCTTGTTCTGTCGTTGAGATCACTTGAAACAGGTAATTTTCAGTATTTGAAACTTTTTGCATCTACTTGCCCTGCTCTGTCTGTGGTTGAAGGGACTGGCGAGATTGCTGTACTCAAGCCTTATTTTCAAGTGAAACTTTCTCCAAATTTAACCAATGCTATTAGACATAATTAAAACCCTGTGCCATTTCGTATCCCTAGGATTAGGGGTTGTGATACTGGCACATGCCATAAAACCAAGTTCCAGGCAGCACAATAAATTTGAAAAATTCACTGTCAAAAATAAGTTCACTCGTGTGTGAGCAGCCCAGGTTTTGCCCTTGAACGTCGGGTACTTCTAGAACCAGATTAGATTCAGTAGCTTTGCTTATAAAAGGAGATCAAAGCCAAACTGTCAGCAATACTTCCAAAAGGAGTGCTGGACCCTCGGTGAGCCTGCCCAGCTGCCCACGCGGTGGGACAGCAACCTGTTGCTGGGTAAGAGTTTTGTTTTATATTTCTCTTCTACCTAATGACACTGTATTGTGGGCTTGGCTGTATCCCCTTCAGGGTGGAAATTATGATCCTTCTCTAAGGACTTTATTAGAATTCGATGTTTTCTGTAAGGATTATTGAGTTATTTAAATAATTTGCTATTAATTTTCTGATTTGAATAGTGTTTAAATACAGATACTGCTATAGTAAGACTCCAGATAAGTGTGTATTAAAACGTAATATTTGGGATACTTGGGAAGCACCATAATAACCCAGGACTCACAGATGGCGAGAACGTCTTATTCTTAGCAAATATTGAATTCCTCTAAATTACTGTCATGGTACCGATACAGTGTTAATAAACCAAAGCTTTAAGTTGCAGTTCAAGACAGAAGGGCTCGCAGTAATGAAATTATGTGACTCCAGAACTTGCAAAAATATGCTTGTAGAATTTAGTCACAATAAACAAAAACCAAAATTGCATTTCCCAGTAGATCAGAGCGGTGGCTCTGTACGGCCAGGATAGCCGTTTCCACTCTGCACTTCACATATTTCCCGTGAGCAGGGTAAGGGGCCGCCGTGGCACACCAGTTGGAGGGTTGGGCTTGTGGAGAGGCTGCTGTCCCTGAAGAGAGGATCTGTCCCGATGCCTCGGAGCCATGTGGGCACAGCAAGAACCGTTTCAGATTCTTGTGTTTACTCTCTTCGCTGCCTTTGGTGCTGCCAAATGAATTTGACGGTTCCTTTAGTTGTACCATGATGGTTTCATGGTTTAAATAGTTTTATTGTCTCTATTAGACTCTGGCATCGGAGAGAAATATTTAAGAAATCTGGCAGTGTAGATATTGGTCAGTATTGCATTTCTCTAATTAGCAAATAAGCATGACTGTGCTTGTTATACTAAAGAAGTTATGACATAATATGGGCAACATATAATCCTTTTTCTTGCGCTATATGCTTTGGGTGCAAGTTACAGACACTTAATCTGGAAATGAAAAGAAAATTTTCAATTTTGACCTGTGTGGACACAACTACGAGAAAATGTTGTAAAACATGAGTCTGTAAAATGCTTTTGTGCTCTAAGCAGCAAACAGTAGTAATCAGGATGTTTCCTTCCACACTGTAGAATTGTCTCCATCATCTAGTTTTTTGACGCCAGAGTTGTTTCTGTGCATTACATATGCTTTGCTAAATTTAATTCGTTTTGATGTCTTGGCTCATGAAGTGTGTAACAAAATACCCAGGAGCCTTATTAAGAAATTGAGGGAGAGTAGCAGTCCTGGGTCATAGCGCTGTGCTGTCTCTTATCAATTCTTCACATCGGATGTGAAGGAATTGTGGTGTGGTTTTTCTCCTATGGCAGTTGCTATATACAGACCATGGAATAATTTAAAGCTGGAGCGACTGATGGGTTTGCTCTGTCTGGAGGAATTAGGCCTTCCTTGGAATACTTCTGTGTGTTCAGTAGTTGTACGTAAAATAAAGCAATCCTGAAGGTTCCGGTGATGGAAAAGCTCTCATGATTCTTGGAAAGTTGCCCAGCAGATTACACTGTTGGAAAACATTTGCCCTGTTTATTTCTTGAATTCGTCTGAATTGGCTCAAAGCATTGAAAATAGTGGGTTTTTTCCCTGCTCACCTGCACAACCTTGTGCTGTTGCATTTCTGATCTCAGCTTAGTTATTTAGATGGCTTGTTAATCACATCCGAGCTTCCACTTAAATATCAGATTGAGCTCTTTCAGCTTTTTCTTCATAAGGATGTTTTCCAGTCTTATTCATGGTCACTGTCCTAATCATCTCTAATCCATCTCCTTCTCCAGTGATGGTTAGCAGACTTGAAAACATGTTCATGCGGTGGTCTCAAAAATAAAGATGGAGAGAAAATGCAGCTTCTTAGTTGTATGCTCAGGAGAGACCTCTGCACAGCATCACACTAGGAATCTTGTGTTGCCCTGGTGTAGAATTGCGGTTTTTGCAATGTTTGATGTTTTTTGGTGCTTTGCAGTAAGTTTTTTTCAATATTTTAAAATTTTTCTTCACTTGAGGTGTTCTATTAACCTTGTCTCATGGAAACTAGCAAATTAACAAGACCGTGAAATAGCAAGAACATATTACAGATTATTCCTTGGTAGCATTAAGGTGATACAGGTAAGTACTTTTGCTGAAAGAGCCATATCTTCCCCTCTGCCCTCAGCCCAGGCCCTACCACATCCCCTGTGGCAGCGTGGAAGCTCGGGCTGCGATGCGAGGAGCTGGATGAGAGCCGCTCTGGCTAGAAGCTAACGTGGGACTGGGGAGGACGAAGAGTTTCTTCATCAAATTCATTCGGGTTGCCTAGCTCGGTTGATGGCTGCATGCCTTGCCTGCTGGTGCCAGCAAGTGGAAGTTACCCTGTAGCTCGAGGATGGGCAGGCAGGGAAACTGCTGCTTTGGAGGTGGTGCACATTTGTGTGGATAGTAAGGGCAGTGGAGCAGTACCTCTAACAGCTGAGCTGTTGCTTTGTTTCCACAGAATACATTAAAGATGACACATTTCTACTTCCGACATCAATTGATTTTTATTTATCTCGACAAGGTTTAGAATAACATTTCCTCATGTTGAATGCCGTTCTTCTGGAGTTAAGAAGCTGTCATCAGTTATTTTATTTTTTACAAATTCAAAGGGCACTTTAGTACTGTCAGCATGAGATCATCACTGTCTAATAATAGGCACTTCAGAAGATTTCTATTAATGTCGACTTTTAACAGAGCCCTTTTACGAAAAGAACTGTACCTTATAATCATGCTGTATCTTTCACTACAAAGCAATTATATGAATTGTACGAATTGGCTAAAATCTATTAGCTATTAAAACTCAGAATGTTACTTTTGATCAGAAAGGAGGTAATTTTGTTCAACTTCCCCTTCCCCTTCATCCATCTAAAAGAGTGGGTGCCTGTGTGAGGGAGAAGAGACAGGGAGCCTGGTGGTGGTTAATGGCTAATGAATACAGCTAAGGATACAGGGCTGGTTGCCTGGCAACGCGGGGAGGATGGGCTGAGGCCCCTCCTCAGTACATAGGAGTTGACAATTGGCTCATCTCTTGAGCTCATGAGGACTGACTTTGGCGTTTTTGCAGGCTTTTATTCTGCATACGTATCATCATCGCTGGGTTAGATTTGTCTATTACATGTTTTCCCTCTATGTATTTCGTCCTTTTAAAAGGAAATGCAGGAAGAATGGAAGCAAATCAAGCATTTTAGTTAAGGGAACAAAAGATATTGTGAATTCTGTCCCATGCAGTTATTAGGCTTTCAAGACGAGAGCCATATTCAGCAAGAGATTTGCCGAAAATTGCAAGTTCTTAGATCTAACTCTAGGTAAAGTTATGTTTTTTTTAGTCTGAGGGCCCGCTGAAAATGACCATCAACCCACTCAATGCTCAAGAGATGATGAGCTGGGGTTTGTGTTATAATTGCAACCTTGAGAAGATTGCCCTTTTTTTTGTGGTTGACATGCGGTTATGAAGTGACACTTCTACTTTGTTTCCCCTCTTACTGTGGTGTAATACCAGGCTGCAAATAGCGTGCGCACTAAGGGCTATGACAGACGTGACCTTGTACAAGTTGTTCTTACGACAATCCAAATGGATTTTGAGTATGAGCGTCAGCATCAGTTGTAGATCTACCTTTCTGCTGCAGTGTAATTGTACACAGGTGGTGCTTCATTAGGGAGATGAAGGGTGGCTGTGGTTAGTTTGATGTTCTAGAGGAGGCCTTTATGGAAAAGTGGATTGACAGAACCGCATGAGAGTGGTGATAGTTAAGTGAATATTGAACTAGTAACCCTTTGTTTTCTACGGGCATGTTTATTAAGGGGAAAGTTGCAACTGGCTTTCAGACTCAGGTTGCATGATGCGGTACTCTGTGTAGTTTTGATATTGCCAGAGGAGTAACTTTTTTACCCCTTCCAGCTCTCAGGAATAACTTCGGTGCCTAATGATATGGTCAAAGCTGTAGGAGACAGGTTGGGTTCTTGTTTTGAATTGTTGGACAGGAGATCTACCTAGCCATTTTGTGCCTGTTTCTTCCACCTGGCATAAATGAGGTTAATGCGTAGACATCTGCAGTTGCATTACCTTGGGAATTCTTAAAAGCTAAAAAACCACCTCTCTCCTATTAAGAGCAGTTGTCATTTGCAGAATGCTTGCTTCCATTTTCTTCTTGTTGGGTTCAGTGGTTTTGTTAATGGTTTTTGTTAAGGATGAAACTTTTTAGAGCATTTGGCATGCTGTGAAACCTGTCCAGCTGTCTAAGTATAGAGTGTTTGTGTGAAAATGCTGTGATGGAAGCTGCAAATAAATCCATTATGTTTACTGGATGCTTTGTAATTATCAGACTTTGAATAATCTAGACAAAAATCAGTGTTTTCATCTAACTTCTTTTTCTGCACAGTCTATTCTCTGTCTGTCCCCATGCAAACCCACAGAGGCAAGCTAGCAGCAGCCAACTGTGTAGAATTACTTCCTTGTAACTGGAGATATTCAGAAAATCAGGTGAAAGGTTTGAAATGTTTCAATTTGTAGAGCCAAAGCCTTAAGGCAACTGTCGTTAACAAAATGGTCTTTCTCCTTCATTCTTCATGTTGCAAACTGTAGCTTCTGACTTACTATTTATCTTTTTAATGGTTTATACTTACATTACAAGCCCTGAGTTTGCTACAGGGTATTGAGAAATGTTCTGGAGCTTATGATGATTCATGGGAAGGTTCGGGTAAACTGCTCTGGACTGTATTTCGTAGTAACTTGTGTTCTTTAGGGCAACTTTTGGTATGTAGCTAAGGTTGTTCTTTCCTGTCATCTGCACGAATAAGTGTCTGCTGGTGCGCTTCTGTTAGCTTAGACATAACTGGCACGATTCAAGGAGCTGCGTGCTGCACTGACGTTACCGACCCCTCGGATCCGAGTGTTTGAACTTGTGCTTTAATCTACTATATCAATGAATAAAAATATTATAACTGTAAGACTTATGAATCTGTCTTCATGTCCAAGATGTCCAAACTGTTGGCTGTTTACCTTCCTGTATTAGATTCTAAGAGAGAAAAATACCTTAAAAATTATTACAATTGAACCAAGAAAATGAGGAACGATCAATAAGATTTTTCAAAAGAACTATAGTAGCTTCTCTCTACAATGTAGTGCTGTTGGGGGGAAAAAAAAATTAAAAAAATTGTCACTCTTCTGTAATGTTACCCAGAACATTCCTTTATTTGCAACCAAATTAAATGATTTTAAACTGCAAATACTCGTTTGCCAGCTTTTGGAAGGAATGCAAGCAGAATATGTTAAATGTTTCAGCATTCTGTTGGAATACCTGCTGATGTCTTATGAAGTTTCAGCACTACTAATAGATTAACACATTGGTTAAATTGGACTATTGGTTAAGAAAACTTAAACTAAGTTGTGCTTCAAAATGATGTTTTAAATGAACCAAATTTGAGACTTTCAACACATTTTTGCATGGGTTTTGGGGTTTTCTTTAGTGTTCTACTGCCTCGTACTCTGGTGATTTCTGTGGTGCTTTTGCTTTTCTTATGGGACTCAAACATAGGAAGTCATGGAAGGATCAATCCAGAGCAGACAAGAGTTAAAAGAATTTTTTGTGTAACGTGAGCATTGTTTGAAGGCAAGATTCTGATTCCTTTTCTTAATTATGGACACAGAATTAAATTCTCATCCTTCGTTTTGGCTTCTATGCTGTTTTATTTGCTTTACCTAATACCCTGCCTGAGATACGGAGACAATTTATTGATTAAAGCGTATGAAACAAGTGTGGGGTGTGTAAGCAGGGGAAAAAGGGCATGGGCAATGTATTTTAGATCTCATTTCCTATGTTGGTTTAAAAAAAAAGGATAAATCTATGTGGAAATAGATAAAGCAGTGCAATTGCTGCATTTTGGTAAATACAAAGCCAACAGCTGTGTTTTCCAAGAGTACCTCACCACAACTCGAATTGGGAAAAATGAAATTTTATTGCGGATTTGGGGAGAAATGGAAAACAATGCTAATCTAAATATAATTTCTCTTTTTGTTTTCCTTAGTTGGGTAGAATAAAGTTTTGCTGCTTTTACTCTCTCTGGAAGAATATACCTCATTCTTTTTTTTAGGAGTATTGCATAGAAAATTCAGAGATGAAACAACAGTCTTCATTGTTGTTTGCGTACTAGAAATGCTTTATATAGCGAGCTACTTATAGTAAATAATTGAACTAACTAGTTTGGAAAAACGGAAGAATTTATTCAGTCTGCAGCACGATTCAAATACGATGCGTGCGCCCCGCTGTCAAAGAAGGTGTGCCAGACCGGAATCTGAGCCTCGGTTTGGGCAGTCCAAGTGCCGAGTCACCCACCCATCTGATTTTGCAGAGTAGTTGTTAAAAACTAATGAGATGTGCTTTACTACAGACTGGTGAGATGTGCTTTATCTGCAGAAGGTTGTAAGCAGATGTGATGTGAAGGTATCTTACTGGAGCGGAGGAGGTGGTAAATTATGGCTGTGCTGAATTGGGGCTGCACGTATACGTGCATACGGCACGGTGCAGCTGGATCAGAGAGGCTGCGTTCATCTCACAGCTTGTCAGCACCAAAAAAAGCTGTCGTCTTCCCATGTTCTCTGCTCCTTTGAGGGCTGAATTTTACATTATTTTTTAAGTAGCAGGAAACTGAGAAATGATAGGAAAAAGGAGGTAGCTTTCTGCTGGCAAAACTGCGTGATTAGTGAACTGAATCGGTTTATCGTAGCTTCAGAAGAAGACGGCACCTGGCACAAGGAGGCAGGCAAGCCTGCAGACTATAAAAGCAATAAATGGGTGTAGGAATATCAATTTAGTGACAACTTTTTGTCAATAAGCCCGCTCATTTGTCAATAGGTGTGTATGTATTGAAAGCATTTGTCAGACTTCCTATGCCGGGGCTCACTATTTAGCCTGGTTGGTGGTATGAAAAAGGTGAGTTTTGTTGCTTTGCTTGATTCAGGAGGGAACTGTTAGCCAGCTCGTAGCATTCAATGGGATGTATGTACTGCAACTCATGGCATTTCATGAAATTGCTGTCTTGCTGTGTGTGGCAGTCCCACAAAGTGAGGTAATTTGGTAGCATAGTATTGCTTCTCCAGAAGATACACATAAGTGAATATATCTCTCTCTTATATACATATATAGATGTATTTTACAGCTCTTCTGCTGGAACGATCTTTAGTGATTGAAGATTCACACATAAGATTCTTCTTGGCTCTTCTGTATTTGCTGGGGTAGAAGATACTTCAGAGTCCAAGGCTTCATTGGCTTGAAAATCCATCTCTATATTAAATCACTTTATTTTATACAGTATATTTGTTATAAAAGCTTACATATGTGGATGGAATGCAAGCTGACCTACTTAAACCGCAACTCTTCCCAGCTGTGCTAGATGTACTAGAGATGAGTGTTCGTCTTGTAGAAATCTAAACGCAATCTGAACTTTTCAGTGTTTTGAAGTGCTTTCTCTAAAAGGGTAGAGTAAGGATTAACTGGTGACATTTTTTTTTTTAAAGCCGATCAGCTTTTGATGCCCTGTGTCAGTTTTTTTAAGCTCTGCTTCCTAATGTGATCTTAGAGTAGTAAGATTTACTTCTTAGTTGTGCAAGATGGAGTTCAGTATTAGTTAGCATTTATTGCATTAGCTGTCTTGCCAACAAATATTAGAAAAACATTTTTCATTTTCTCACCCTTTTGCTCTCCTTTTTTTAAGCTGCTTACTTTTGTCATTCAATTTATCCTTTGCTTTCAATCGTAACTACAAGATTCATCAAAAACAGGGGTGGCAGAAATAAATCATGCGGAGAGTTTTAAGCAAAACAAACAACATGTTTAAAAAGCACTCATTGAATTCCACTGCTTTTATAAATTATCAAGTGGATTGAAGGGCAGTGGAATTGTTACCCTTTATGCTAGGTCTTATGTACGCTGCCTTTCTATTATATGCAGACACAGGTTATAAAGTATTGTCTTCCATGCATCAGATCTTCATTCTTGTTTGCCTAATTTGATTTTGTTTAATATGGTGGTGGGTTGACCCTGTCTGGACGCCAGGTGCCCTCCAAAGCCGCTCCATCGCTCCCCTCCTCAGCTGGGCAGGGGAGAGAAAATATAATGAAAGGCTTGTGGGTCGAGATAAGGACAGGGAAAGATCACTCAGCAGTTGCTGTTACGGGCAAAACAGACTTGACTTAGTTTATTACCAATCAAATCAGAGTAGGGTAATGAGAAATAAAGCCAAACACCTTCGCCCGCCTCTCCCATCTTCCCAGGCTTAATGCCACTCCAGATTTCTCTACCTCCCTGCCAGCGGTGCAGGGGGACGGGGAATGGGGGTTGTGGTCAGTCCATCACGTGTTGCATCTGCTGCTCCTTCCTCCTCAGGGGGAGGACTCCTCACACTCTTCCCTTGCTCCAGCGTGGACTCCCTCCCATGGGGTGCAGCCCTTCAGGAGCAGACTGCTCCAGCGTGGGTCCCTTCACCGGGGTGCAGCCCTTTGGGAGCAGACTGCTCCAGCGTGGGTCCCTTCCATGGGGTGCAGCCCTTCGGGAGCAGACTGCTCCGGCGTGGGTCCCTTCCATGGGGTGCAGCCCTTTGGGAACAGACTGCTCCAGCGTGGGTCCCTTCCACGGGGTGCAGTCCTTCGGGAGCAGACTGCTCCGGCGTGGGTCCCTTCCATGGGGTGCAGCCCTTCAGGAACAGACTGCTCCGGCGTGGGTCCCTTCCACGGGGTGCAGTCCTTCAGGAACAGACTGCTCCAGCGTGGGTCTCCCATGGGGTCACAAGTCCTGCCAGCAAACAGGCTCCAGTGTGGGCTCCTCTCTCCATGGGGCCACAGGTCCTGCCAGGACCCTGCTCCAACACGGGCTTCCCACAGGGTCACAGCCTCCTTTGGGCATCCCCCTGCTCTGGCGTGCGGTCCTCCATGGGCTGCAGGTGGATATCTGCTCCATTTTTGACCTCCATGGTCTGCAGGGGGACAGCCTTCCTCACCATAGTCTTCACCACGGGCTGCAGGGGAATCTCTGCTCTGGCGCCTGGAGCACCTCCTCCTCTTCCTTCCCTGACCTTGGTGTCTGCAGGCTGTTTCTCTCACATAGTCTCACTCCTCTCTCTGACTGCAGTTGTGCAGTATTTTTCCCCCTTCTCAACTATGTTACCCCAGAGTCACTACCACCATCGCTGATGCGCTCGGCCTTGACCAGTGGCGGGTCCGTCTTGAAGCCATCTGGCATGGCCGTATTGGACATGGGGAGAGCTTCTGGCAGCTTCTCATGGAAGCCACCCCTGTAGCCCCCCTGCTACCTAAGCCTTGCCACGCAAACCGAAGAGACAAAACTAGAATGAAGAAGCAGCAGCTAGTTCTTCTTTTTTCCTACTTCTACAAACTGACTTTATACTAGTGTGTTCTGTAGCTCTGGCTTCTGTGCACTCATCTCTCAGCTGCTAAAGTCAGCTTGAGTTGTTATTTATTTTCTACAGACTCATCTATATTTTCATTAAGTAGGAAGTCTAAAAACACTAGAAGTGAATCTGGAGGCCGTTGCTGGTTTTGATTGCTGACATTTTTTTGAGGTTTGGTTGCTGAAGCTGTGCGAATGAAAACCGAGGAGCAGGAACTGATTAGAAAAAGATATTCAAAGAAACTTCAGAAACAACTTTTTGAAAAAGGATCTGTTTTCTGTGGAGGGAAGACTACCTCTGTTGGGGAAAGCTGTCAAAGTGTTCTTGTGTCAGGTTTACAAATCAGGACTGTGAGAGTGGAGAAAGACCTTGTTTTCTTATGGTCATGAAGCTATCAAATGGGGTCTGAAATTGAACTGTAGTCTTTGATCTCCTCTACTGTGTTACATCTGTCAATCATGTCAGGACTGATAGGTCTCGGAGAGACAGAACAATTATCCGTAATTCAGGTATTGTGGAAAGTAATGTATGCATTATTAACAAAACAACAAAAATTAATGAAAGCCCCATGGATGTTTTGAACCTTGCTTTCTTCTGCATATTAATAAATTCCCTTGGCATATGATTTTCTTGCTCAGCGAGGGATCAAGGAGAGCTTCAGCCACGTTAGTCATTTTGCCAGATATGCTTTTGAAAAATGAGATTGCTCCTCTGTGCAAGAGTCCTCCAACAAAGTGGCCAAGAGGATAAAACCCCTCCCCTTGGGTCTGGAAAGCCTAAATCTTAGTTCTTTTTTGCCCCATTTGGTATTTTGCTGGTTAGAGTGGTGTTTTGGAGCCTCTTGTGCTCTCTCTTCAAAAACAAACAGCCCTATGAAAGCAATAAACAATTAAAAAGAAACGAAGACACTTTCTTAACGGAAGACTCATTAAAACTAGATCTTTTCACCATTAAAACAGTTGTTTTGACAAAGTGATATTTTTCTGATGGCAAGTAGTTTTCTGACAAAAAGTTATAATGAGCTGTAATTAGTGCTTAGAAATAAATGAGAGCAAGTACACTTTGTTTCCCATTAAGCTCCAAAGCAGTGATGTTTGCATCTGTATGAAGTTTTATACCACAGACTCCTTGTAACTGGTGAAAAACTGTTTGTGACAACTAGACTTGGAAGTGAAACTCGGACAAGCCAGAGGAATGTGGGACGAAAATCTCACCCATGAAGGAGTAAGTCTTCCTTGGGTTTTGCTCGCTAGTCAGGCTGCTTTGTTGGAGGAAGGAAAGAAATGTAATTTCAAGTTCGTGTGACCTCCACATTTCAGTAAGGTGGGCGCAGCTCTGTGCATGGACCGTCTCTGCCTGCTGCCACTCAGCCGCTCTTGCGTTAGTGCAGCATTTGCGTAAACACTGAAAACCTGTTTCACTGTGGTTTTTGAGACTGGCTATCCTTGCTTTTGTATTTAATCTATTTCAATTGTGGAAGAAAGTATTTTTTCTCCATCTCCTATTTTAATCGAGGTTGTAGACTAAACAACTGCTTGTAATTTGGAGGCTAACCAAATAATGCTGTTCCTTTTACTATACTGTTTTGCATGGAAAAATAAAATAACCATATTGCTATAAACCAAAACCAAACCAAAACCAAACAAACCGCAATAAAAAAAATCAACACCTAAAAAAACCCCAAATGCCAACAATCTGAAAACCTGAACATCAGCATCTGCCCCCCTGTTTTATGAGGGAGACGGCATTGGCACTGTCCCTTTTCTCCTAGCACTCCTGCCACTGTTAAAGGTGAAATATTTGTTGTTATTTTCTCTGAGAAACGGCACTCTGTGGTGCCAGACAGGTAATCACTACAAGAAACTTTGTTGAGTGCTCCTCTCCTCTGATAAACTTTAAAACACTTGCTTATCGACTAGCAAGCTTTGACAGAGCCTGAATCACAGAGTCACCTCAGCGATTTGTGTAGAAGCACTCTGCGTATTCCCACTGCTTATCTTTAGTTCTAGATATGATTTGTATCATCTGTGCAATTTCACATGTAACAAGCATACCTCATTATTCACATTTTCGGAACGCTGAAACTATATACCTCAGGGGAAAAAACACGCAACGTCTTTCTATTGTGTTTGTAGAGCGTGTAGTGTAGTACGCCTGGGAGTCTGAAACATGTTACCAATAAAGAATGACAGCACCTATTAGCTGTTGATATTACTTTTTTGCATTAATTCTGTAAAATATCTAGATTCGTGAGTAGAAATGAGAGTCTTGAAAGCAATTTGGCCAGCGCTTACAGGAAACCTTTGCTTTTCTGAAGGATTTCAGTTGTGAGGGCCTCTCTCTAGTTTTGCAGGGCTACCCTAGAAAGCTTGGGATAATGGTCATATCCTCTGGCAAGTCGTCTTGCTGTTGGTGGAGAGCGCTCTGTTTCTAATGACATTGGACTTAGGCTTGTAGTCATCCATGGCGTTCGCAGTACGATGCAGCGATCTGTTTGGCATGGCTCCATGCACAGTGTAAGATCTGGATTTTTTTCTCTTGCAGCCCTGATCACTGTCATCATCAAATTATATTTCCATTCATTGTCTGTCAAATGCAGTCCTTAGAATCAAGAAACACTGTAGTTTCTGTACTGTAAATATACAGAGTAAGTTTCTTTTATCTTCTGGGAGCAGAACAAAACCGCTGCATTTTCACGTTTGGATCTTTCTAGAGAGAGTGAATGAATTAAGAGTTCCTCCTTTGGAAAGCACTCCATTTAAATCATTGCACCCAAGTGAGCACAGCACGCAGTTTTAGGAGAACATAAAACCAAGCTAGCCATTTCTCACCATCCGTCCTTGTTGGAAGAGGGAGTGTGAAAAATCTTGAGTTTCAGTCCTTTTTGCGCTATTCCTGCTTGTAGGCTTCATTTCAAAGGAAGAAGTATTTCCAGTACTATCACTCTCATCTCTTGAATTCTTAACAATATTTAAGAGTTAACAGGAGGTGATGTGATAAAATGCTCGAACTTAAACTACATTATACTTCTGTAGGTGCTAAAAGCCTAAAATCGGAATCTTGCTCTTTTAGGAAAGTGTTGGTACTCTGTAGCTAAGAAGAATAGTTATTTTTTGTTGCCTTAGACTTCTGTTTTCTTTGGAATTAGTAGGTCTCTATATGGGGGAGGGCCTCACAGAGTACAGTATTGAAGGTAAAAACTACTCATGATTTCTCCCATGTTTAGAAGTTATAACAACATAGGGTAGTTGAGGATTTCTGTCTTTCAAGAGATGGACAGTTTATGTTTGGAGAGGGCAGCAATGCTTTAGATGTTTGTCTCATCAGTTAATTACTGAATATATTTTGCTTTGCACTGCACGACTTAATTGATAAACTTGTTTTTCTTAATTAGGTCTTTTAAATATAGAGCAACTCAAGCTTGTTTTAATGTAGAAACTCAGCACTGAATCTTTGACTTCCCCAAGTTTGATGGACAAAGAAGAGTTTCTCTGCAGGCTCCTCCACTGTCCCCAGGAAGGGAGACATGTGACCTACGTGTCAGTTCCCAAGTAAAACTAATAGTAAATGGTGCATTTGCTGTAGTGGCCTTGTTTGAGTGCTGAGATATAGAAAGATCAGTGCCCAGATATTTTTCCTTCTCCTGTCTTAGGTGCACTTCATCAGCTTTGAGCATCAGGAGGATCCTGCAGATCTCTGTTCATATCAGGGACCTGTCTGAAAAGCAGGAAAGGATGTAGCCAGACCCTTTAATAAAGTCTCAGTTTCCACTCTTGCATGCTCATTTCATTAACTGTACTACTGGGTACTTTTAGGAAGGGCCACTTTGGTTTGTCCCTCTTGAAGTAATCACAAAGCCAGCAAAGTTCTTACTTATGCATTTCTCTGCACACAAAAATAACTTAATTTAGTCTCTGTCCTTAAGTAGAGGAAGCTGCATTAGAACTGAGCTGAAAAAGACCTCCATCCACTAAATGGATGTTTTATTTGAATGCTTCACTCATACTTTCAAGTGGAAACTTAGTAAATTAATTCAAGATGATGTTCAGCATCGGAACTGGAAGTGGCTGGGTGTCTGTTCTGCAGCTGGGGAGATTCCCCAGGTGTCTGCTGGAGTCTCGCCTCCTGCACTGGCTCTGAACGGGCCAAGGACGGCTTCAGTTCAGTGGCAGTAAATTGGGATTCCAGGAGGGATGAGCCTGGTGAAATGTAGGAACCACTGACAGCAAATTTTGGGCCATGAGCTGAGGCTGAGGTTTATGGGGAAGAAAAACTAGGGAAATATACTAGCAAAAAAATACTTACAGAAATAAAGTACTGAAAGGCTCATTTTTCAAACGTTATCATTTTGCTTTTGGCTTTGCTTTCTTGGTAAAGAGCCTTTCCTGACTCTGGAACGGTCGATGTAACCTGACTAATTTGATAATCAGGTAAAAATAAAGCATGAGTTTTTTCTTGTAAACTCCTTCATTTTTGTAAACTGAAAAGTACTTTTGGAATTCACTGTTCAGATGATTCAGATTTGGGATGTCTGATTTACCATCTCTAGCAAATCTTGGATCTTTAAGCGTGGCTAAGAGCTAACTGCATGTGTGGATGAGGAAGGTGCTTAGTGTGCACAGAAAAAGTTGCCAGTGAATCGCTGAAGGCCGCAAATATTTTTTTACTTCTGCCGATGTGATGGTTAGCTTGAGGAGTGTTACTGCCTGTGGGGATATTCTTATTCCGAAATAAGACTTTTGTTTGAAATAGCATAGTTTGTTTCAGAAATCCGACTTTAAGGGTACACTTTACCTAGCCTGAATTATCTTGGAAAAACTAGCTTCAATTTTTCCCCCTTTGTGTTTCTGTTCTAATAAATAATTATTTCAGTACCTCAAAAATAAAAAAAAGAAGACGATGGCAATACAGTTTAGTTTTAAAAATAAACTTATTTTCCACTGGATTAAAAAAAAATGCGATTGATTAGAGCATTTTGAGTGTAACGCAGACGGAGGTTAACATTGTGAGAGCTACTTAGTGCTCTTAATTTGTTGTTGTTTGTCCTTTAAAACAGTGCTGTGGGTCCTCTTTGATTTCTGTCATTGGCAGTTGCAAATGTAAATGTTAAAATAAAACTGACTTTGTAGGGAGAGAGACAGGTGTACTTGTTCAACAAATTGATCACAAATTTATCAGACACCTGTTGTTTGATTTGCACAGCAGAAAAAGAGCAAATATTTTCTTGGAACTCAATTTGAAGTCTGGCTGGATAAGATTATCTTAGAAGTTTGTGTCCTTGTGCTAGAGAAGGAGGGGAAGGGAAGCGAAACAACCTTTTGTTTTGCTTACAAGCCCTTTCTGTTACACAGTCAAAACAAGCTCAGAATTACAGTGTTCAAGTAAAGCATTTTCCTTGGAGGTAATCTTTGTGAAATACAGGGGAAGGGGGGGTTTGCTTTTTAGGTTTTGGGTTCTTTGCGAAGATTTTGCCAAGGGGTGCTGCATCCGCGGCGATCGTCGTTCTCCGCGGTGGAGAGCTGTGGCTGCAAAGTTCCCATCCCACAGAGATTGGCTTGACAGTTATCATCTAGTTTTCTTATGAAACGCAAATTCAGAGGGATTTTAACATCAATTGCAGACTTTCCGCTGGCTTTTTGACTCAAACACCTGCCCTGAAAGAGAGATATTCTTCAGATCGCTGTCTGTGTGAAAGTGAAAGGGAAGGGTGGGGAACAAGTGAGCAGGAGAGTCCAAGAGGAGACAAAGCAGCCTTGCCTGAAGCACGTGTTAATCAAAGGAGATTAAAGGATATGATGTCAGTTTATAGAGAAACAGGTCAGGCAAGCCCAGGTAGCTTAGGAAGCAGGGTACTAATTATTCACAGAAGAAAGTCAGGTATACGGTTACTGTGGTACTGTTGAAAGTCAGGAGGTCAAAACTTGCACCGAGTCAACTTGATAGAACGGCTTGGCTCCTTACGGGGGAGTTTATCGGTTTCTAGAAATGGGAGAGAATGAGTCTAGTGTACCAAGTCCGTCCCAGCAAGGTAAGCACGTGCAACCTGCAAAATGCTGTGCTGTTTGGAAGTTTGGGGCATTGTTAGTCTCTGCATGTGGGAGCTTGTTTTGCTGTCGGCTGTTGCAGCAGGTGCTGCGTGCCCGCACAAGGGGACGTGTTTTTGCATGTGCCTGTGTTTTGGGGAAAGGAGGAAATCCACATCCCTCATCTCTGCAATACTTTGTTTTTAAAAAAAACACTGCGTGAATTTAGGAGGGTAAGGAAAGGTCTGATAAGATCATGTAAGCATTTGGCACTATGTTGTCAACAAAGGTTGCTTTAAACTTAAGGTGATCTGTGGAAGTTGAGGTTACCATTCTGTACTGTAATTCTGTCTGCTGCAAGTATTTTTGGGATAGGAAATGCTTTGCACGACTGTTTTGCACCAATTGAGTACGTGTTGCACGTGAGCAGGGCACCGCAGATGCATAAAGAGGAAGGATACTTTTTCCAATTTGCATTCTTGGCTTATTCCAGGTTGTTGTCTTGTCTTTTCTTTTTTTTTTTCCTCCCCTTTCTGAGGGCTGTGCTAAGGTAACACCAACACATGCATGCAAAATAGCCCTTGTAAGTACTCGTGTGACTAACTGTAAGAACAGAGCATTCTGTCCTAGGTGTTTTAAATTTTCAGTAGAAGCCTGAACACAACAGTTCATAAATCTTGCTTAGTCCGTCTTTTGCACCATTAATGTCAAGTTTGTTCTTTGAGAAAGAATGTTTTCCCAGTAGCCCTTTTTTCTTCCAACAGACAGTTTTAACATCCCAGGAAATATTATCTTCTTGAGGAATTATTCCATTATTTTATCATCTTAGCATTCAGTGTTTTTTTTTTTTTTCCCCTGACATTCAACCTGTGCTTTTCTTTTGCCTGACTTTACCAGTTTCTTCCTGGTCTCTCATGCTTTGCAAACCAGCAAGGGATAAAGCTTTGTATCTATTTTGGGTTTTGCAAGAATCCTTGAGCTATTGTAAATTTGCAAATGGTTTTCTGAGAGCTGAAATGATAACTTCCTAGTCAATGAGAAGCTGTGTTACTATTTTTCCCTTGAAATTATTCTTTATATACACGCAAGCATGTTATACTGGGATTCAAATATGTGTCTCAGACCTATGTTAATTGGGAATAGCTCCATTAATGCCAGAGCAGATTTTGTTAATGGAGAACTTCTATTCCAGTGCTTTTTTTTTTTTGTGTATGTTAAGTAGTATGTAAATACTACATAGAAAANCCCAACCAAACCAACCAAAACCAAACCAAACCCACAACAAAAAACCCAGTAATGTTTAGTAGCGTCCAGGTCTAAATGCCATTTCAGGCATGGTAATGAGAGAATTGGTATTATTTCTTTCTTTGCTTTCTCCATTGAGGATCTGACTTGAGGTTACAAGGGTATGCTGTTCAGAAATATATCCAGCCTAATTCTGATCTTAGTGTTCATGCTGTAAGTGAGGAGCTATTTCACTGCTGCTAATAAAATCATACTGATAAAACTGATGTAAAATGTTTTCAGGCCCGTTGTATTTTATACAGGTCTTTTGGGAACCATAATTGTGATTCTGACTTAATTTGTGCATTTTCTCTAGTAGTGAAAGTGAGCTTAGTCAAATGGCATTCCTCTTGATTTGCATTAGTGGAAACGGGACAAGAATTAGGGCTGCACGGTAATACTGTTTTTTAAATAAAAATGTTCTGTGTGTACACACATGCAAACACACATACACCCCCAGTATAAGGTTATTTTTTCAGTTGCCATCAATCTGATGGACTGGGTTATTTCCATGTGTGTTTGTTTTTAGAAATGGTCAGAAATAATTGGTGATTCAACTGGGATATTTTTAAGGAAAAAAGGGTGGGAAAAATTAGCATTACTCAAGGTACCTGTCAAAACCACTGCTAGTGAGACAACTTGCATTTCTTTTCATGTTATTTATTTTTAGAGAACTTTGTGCTTGTATGAATTACTGAAGGTGCCAGATTGACAACCCTGGAGGCTGGCTTCACTTATTCATTAGCAAAAAAGATACGGCCTGGGCAGCAGGTGCACAAACCTCCTGCTGTGCTGTACCCGTGTGTCTCAGTTCTGCCGTGAAAAAGCCCTTTTTGAGGATCCAAGGGTTTCAGTCCTGTTCACTCCTTGCCTTTCCCTGCAGCGTTTTCTTCTAAGGGCACAACATAATGGTCTTGTGATGATTAGGTTTGTGCACTAAAGACTACGCAGAGACCTTTATTTGATTGCACCAAAGAGCTGTCAGATGGTGAGGAAGGCTCGGGGCTTACATAAGTCAGTAATTCTCACCATCTGGTCAATCAGTAAATATAAGGTCACTCTGCCGTCACAGCATTTTTGTTTTGCACCAAGTACAGTAAGCTCAGAGAATAAATTAGCTCTTGGTTTGGTTCCGTTGTTATTCTTCAGACCTCCATTTCTGCAGAGGCTTGCAGCCTGGGTGTGACAACTGAAAAGAGCAAAGCCCAGAATAATAAAGCTTTGACTGCCAGCCATAAATTGACTCCTCGTTCAAGCGAGCACGCTGAGAGCCCTTCAAAAATGCACTGCAACTAACTGAGAATATCTTGTATTGTCGGTGGGGGTTTTTTGTTTTGTTTCATTTGGGGTTTTTTTGTTGTTGTTGCGGTTTTTTGCTTTTAGAATCAAGATCCATTCCTTCACATGAGTTGTTTTCAGTCTTCCTGTGAATTAAGTACTGTTTACTGGAGAGTATGACAATATTAGCCCCACAAGATGCAATTACTGTAAATTTTAATTTTATGACATTGTACATGAGTTGTAATTGATTTTACACTGTATTGTGTTGCTAGATGATCATCGTAGTTTCGCTTGCTTGCTAAGTGTGTGCAATACATGCTTGCCTCTCTGGCCCACAGAGGACAGAGTTAAATTCGCAAGCTCACGTTAAAGCAGCTTATTCTTTCAGTTCTCAGGAGGCATGGTAAGCGAGCAAGAATGAGGGGAGTCATATGAGTATTATTAATATACCATCCTGAAAAATTTGGCTTTCTTCAGGGCTCCCTTATGTGCTGTTTATTAGCACGTCTAAAGCATTTTTATAAATTGTTTCATTATATATTTATCCTTAACATAAACATACGATTAAATAAGAGTACTATTATTTTAAATAATTTACAGCAAGTTCAGATTCCTTCTGTAATTAGTGTGGACTTTGGGTCAGCTCTGAAGTGTGTATTCCTTAGGGTTTGTTCTTGTGTTCTGATGTTGGCTTTTAGATCAATATATATGTAGTCTCATGAAACATTTACAGACCAAGTCTAAAAGAAGCAACTACTACTTTTTGCTGAGAAAGGTGATAGGAAAATATCAAGAGCCTACATAAAGAACACGGCATGCATGCGTGGGGCAGTGGGAATTAAAAGGGGAATGTCCCAGAAAGGGTATTTCAGAACGGTGTCTTTTCAGTCTCAAGCTTCCCTTTCTTAATGAGGGGGCTTCTTGGTCACCAGGTCTACCCTGCTGGCTGGGCTACATCAAGAATGGTCTTGTTTCAGGTTTGTGTTTTTGAGCAGGACTCTGAATAATGCTAATGAAGGCTGTAATCAGCTGCAGTTATTAACTGGGGTTCTCTAACAAAAGGTGGTAACTCTGAAGTTCCATTGTAAAAATGCTTCCTCCCCACTTTGCGTTTGATGACCTCAGTCCTCACAATTGAGTGCCTGTTTGCGCTCTGGACAATTATTAGCAGAACTTCATTGGGTCCTTTCTTGGCTCTTTCTGAATGATAATAGTGAGGGTTTCCTGTGACAGCATTTCTTACACAGATTGGCTCTATTCACCAACCGGGTACAGTAACAATGGGTAATTTAAAATAATTCATTTTATTGCTGCCTCCTGTAGATTTTTGACTTTCATTTCAAAGTGGTGAATCTAGGGAGCTGAGAAGTATGTTCTGATCACTATCCTGGTGCTGTGAAAAATATGACATTCAAATAGTCCTGCAGAGCCATCAGCAGCTGGATCAGCACAGAACACTCTTCTGACTTCAGCCTAAGTCATTCCAATACTTTTTAGGTGCTTTTAACTCCTTTATCACAGGTATGCTATTTTTTTTTTTTTTTTTTTTTTTTTTTNGATGTCCCAGTTTATATGTGCTCAAGAATCAGGGTTTGGGACTTCAGTTCTGCAGAAATGTCTTCACTAACATAAGCATATCAAAACTGAGAAAACTGCATACGTCAAAGCATGATAACAGTGAATTTCTCTCCAATGGTGAGAATGCACTGCAGAACTGGATGTCAGACCCAAGAGTTCCAGCTCCCATTCTGCTTTGTATTATTGTTGTTTTGCTGTTATAGTCCTTTCCAGTTCTTACAGGTATATTGCAGATGATTGCATCCCAATATATACGCCTGAAAATGAATCAACATAGCAACATCTTGCTGCAATAAGTAGAACTGAAATTGAAGCTGTAGATGATATATAGTAAAAGGATGTGTCAAAGTGTCTGCAAATTTTTCCTCATAATCTTGATCATAAAGCTACTTTCAACTTTGATTTTCTACNGTGTGTGTGGTAAGCGCTGTATTTATTTTGGCTGCCTCCATACCTCTTTTCTCTGAAAGTATGTCACTTACGGGAGAAAAGTAAAGAGCTGAGGTTGACACAGAGGGAATATTAGCGTGGTTGTAGCAGTTCAGGTAAAAGAAACCAAGCTTAATATATACTTATGTGGATATGACACTAATTCATAATCTAGAGAGTGCTCTGCATTTGTACCAGGTCCTGACAAGGTCTCTTCTTCCTTCTCCTTCAAGTACTGGAAGTTTTCTGAAGTGGCTGGATATTTTTTCCGCCTCTATACAGGGATTGCATTCCATAGTCCTGGTGGAAAAGGTGGTGGTAGTGAGGGGTTTTATTTTATTTGTCTTTTTTCTTTGCTTGAAAACCAGCATCTCCACTGATCACCACCACAAATGAGGTGGTATAATCCTGGGACAGCATTCTAAACCTTCCGTTGAGTTGTTGAGATGTGGTTTACAAAGACACACGAGGTTTTCTTGATTGTGATATCATCGTGATTAAGGTGCTTACAATTTTTTTCAAAGTGTATTGTTGTGTTGTGTTGTTGTGGGTTTTTTGGTGGTCTCTTAATTAGTCCCTTCATACTTATGATAACCTTAATATTCCGTTAGATTTATGGACACTGCCTGACTGTAACGTAGTAACGTTATATTGTAGTATAGTATGTTTGAAGTAATGATAAAAAAGCAGGGTAAAGTAGACCTTACTGGAAGAGCTTCTACTTTTCAGCGGTCATGTGTGGGTATTTCTTGCTCTTGGGTAGTTTTTTCTATACCATTGTCGTTGTTATTTAAGTTGGATTCAAGCCAATAGGAGAAATATCCGTTACTTTGGACATCTAGGCCAAATAGAAAGAGTACTGGCTCAATACCTGCGCAATAACGCTTTCCTGTGTAGTAGGTAGTGAATTTTGAAAAACTTGAAACAGGTCATTGTAGATTTGTTCCAAATCTGGAGACATGGTTTTCTTAGTTTTTCTGCTATTCTTAGTGGTTCAGGGTGTCTGTACACATTTCCAGGTTGTCATAATATATATGTTGTTATGTGTCATATATCGCGAGGTGCATGAAGCAACTCTGTATTAGTGGAAGGAAATTTTAATGAGCGTTTGAGTGATTTTCTATCTCACTCACGTGTTTCTAATCATAAGGTCAAGCAGGCTGTTTGGGGCAGAAGGCATACTGCTTGAGTTTACCCTGCTGAAACTGTGTATGAAGTGCTAAACTAAGAGCATACTGTGAAGGCATTCAAACAGAACGTGATGGACACGGAAGGTGTTTTATGTCACATCGTGTGTCTTGAAAAGAGGTGGAGAAGTGCACTGTGTAAAGACTTCTGCGCTCTCTTAGTGGTGTTGGTTTTGTCGTACAGGTTTCAGTAGTTATTGTGGGCTTCCATAGTCATGACAAGTAGTTAAAGTTTAGCACATGTACAAAAGATGGGTGTGTGGGTGTGTGTGTTTGACTATTTTAGCCTTAATTACTAAGGAAATGAGGCTGCTGTCTCTGTCAGATGAACTTGAGGGTGTTCAGGCAAATTTCAGGTATTTTGGATGTTCTTCTGGAAACATATGTTTCCAAAAGATTTTATCAGAGATCGGTTGATTGATGCAGCAGTAAATGTAGCTGAAGATATGTCTTAGGTATAGAGGAGAGGGAGCAAACAAGTTTAATTACTTTTCAGTGACTTCAGATCTTCATATCCTAAGATTAATTTTTAATTACACAGAAAGCTGTGCAACCCTGAGGAAGTGTGGGCATGTCCACACTTAGAGAACAAAATTCTGCCTGCTTGGCTAAAGAGTGTATGTTTGTCAGAAATACTGTGATTTAGTAACTGCATTTAGTAATACCTAATGGAACAGTAACTTTTGCATTTAGTCAACAGTCAGAGAAGCAAAAAGATTTGCCTGATCTATGTCTGGAAAATAACTAGAAAGCATTGGAAACCAGCGGTTAGCTTCAAGGAGATTTGTCATGTTCTTCCCTCTCAAGAAAGCGTGTGCGTCTCAGAGGTGCAGACCAGTTGCTCCTTCTGTGTAGCAGTGCTGGAGCTTTTTGCACAAATCTTTAATTTGTGTTTTTTGTAGGGGGCACTGTCTCCACTGTCACATTCCCCTCAGGACTGTATTTCAGCTGGTGCAGAGCCACGGGGTGCCTGTGGACCTGCATTGGTACTCTGGGTCCACCCTTGCAAGGTGGTGCTGCAGCTGCTGCTGCCTTTTTCCAGTTTCACATTTCTGGTTATATTTTGGTCTCACACTGAAGCCTTTCTTAACATTAAAAAGTAATAAAAAGCATAAGCTGAAGTTAACGAAATGCATCCCAGTAGAAACAGTCATAGCAAGTGGAACTGAGGTTTTTAGCCTGAAAGTTCCTATGAATCTATAGTGCTAGACATAATAGCTGGCTTTGTCAATTTGTATATATATTCATCTTTTTCTTGAAATTGTTCTTGTATAAAAGTGGCATTTCTGCTGTCTGTGTAAGCTCAAATTTTATGTGCCTTCATAACGCAATTAAGTTTACCACATTTTATTCCTGCTAGCTCTGCAAAGAGGGGCTGAGTCAGATTGTATTTGTTCTTGTGCTTCATCAGCAGAAATGTTTACCAACTTTCTAGTTATATTTTATTTGTGAAAATGCGATGAGAGTAATGGGGTTGCACTGGCATCAGAGGGTTTAATTTGGCCTGGGTTGTTATTAGCATTGATTGAGACATGAGCAAGAAATAATCCAGTTAGACTTCCACTGCCCAAGGCTGAATTTTTAGGGCTGACAGGAAACAAATATATATCTTTTCACTTCTGAACTGAGTATATTTGACCTGAAAGTCTGAGAGTTACAGTAAACCCAAATCATGGCAACGTTGGTTTTGCAGCAGAAATGTTTTTTCTCTCGCCTCATAGAGGCGATGTGTACATGTCCTCGATCAACTGCGCCCTCTTCTTGTTTGCTTTCATTTCACTCTTCAGGTCTCTTCTTGGTATGCGTTGGGTGGCAGGAAGCATAGGTGGACTATTCGGGTTATAAATATAAAGCCATTGCGATATTCCTGTAAATTAAATTACAGATACCATATTACTCCAGCTTCTGGCAGAGTTGACGACTCGGGTGCCTTGCACGCCCCCCCGGGATGCTGCCTCCCTGTAGCAAAGGCTTCGCGGCAGTCGAGCTCTAAGGGACTGTAAATTCAGTTCTCTGTTAATTCATGGGCATTCTGGCCATCCACCTGTAAGCTGTAGTGTAGCTGATGGTTAACTAACAGGTAATTATATAAACCGATGTCCTCTACATACCTAAACAACAAAATGTTTGTAACTGCTGCTTTGCTGCTATAGAGAATTTTTCGTATTTACTGTTTCTATACTTACCAGATTACATGTAAAAACCATAAAATCCTTTATATTATCCATAAACACAATAAAAAATGCTACACTACATAACTTTGACTTAGTCAATAATTCTAGGCTTAGCCTGAGGGGTTGAAAAGAAAATTATTCCTGTTACAAATTTTAATTATGCCATAAACTTTGGGAAATAGCTATTGATCTTCAGCATCTGGCATCAGAAATGTTGCCTGCTTTTTTTGGTTATTTAGTTTGTGAGTAGCATTGTCATACAGAATAAAAATAAAAAATGTCAGAGGAGATGAAGATGTACCATATGCAAATGAGAATATTTTGGTTTGTTTATGTACTAAAAATATTTTATTGCTGAAGAGGTTTTGTTTCTTACCAGATTTTTTGAACTATCTCCAGAGAAATTTGCATTTGAGATGCAAGAAAGTAAATTCTAATTCTATCAAAGACCCTTTCTCACCGTGGGACGATATAATGTATACAGTATGTTTCTTGTCTTAGATGTATATTTAAAATTGCGGTTGTAATTCAATTGACTTTTCTCTGTTGTGGAAAAAATACAGTTCCAAGGGCCAGGTAAGGCAAAGGCTGGAACCTTATTTCTGTACTTTTTGCCTTAAACCTGGGCTTTTAGACAATGGGTGTTAGTGTAAAAAACTTTTTCTGGCTTAAAATAGTAAGACTGAAATTCTCATCTGATATGAAATTGGTGGCAGAGCTCGCGTTGCTCTTCAGCACAGTGAGCTCTCACTCGGATGTCGCAGAGTAGGAGGAAGAACTTTTTAATGCGTTTGAATTTCGGAACAGCATGTACTGAGCGCAGCATTAGAAATGCAGACTACCTTTCTAATCACAATAAGGCCTAGAGCAAAATGTGGTGTTTCATGGCGTGTCTGCTTACGGTTCATGAAGTTTGACTGTAGGTGAAAGACGAGGGAGAACTGCGGCAATCCCCAAAAACAGTCGTTTTGGATGACTGGAAATACAGGCTATTCTTCCATTAAAATTTCAGTACAAGGATCCTTGTAGGAAGAGTAGGTTAAAGCTGACTTTCTTTTCCCCGATCCAAAATGGTCTTTGAGGAGGTGCTGCTTGGTGCCCTACTTTGGGGGTAAATGGAGGAAGATAGTCTTTCATAGCCACAACTGGAGCTACGTAGAGAAAAACGGGTTAGAAAGCTCCAAAGAACTGGCCCTTGGAAGGACGATCGAGGGCAATTCACCGTGATGGCAAAGAGCGATGGAGACTCTGAGACTCCTGAGTAGGTGCCTGTGGGACCAAAAAGTGCTTGCTTTCTGTCCAAATGTCTGCATTGTGTAAAGCAAAGAGGTAGTTTGTGCAGTCCTGAGAATTGTGCCATATCAGTGCTATTTTACTTGGCTCAGTACAAAGATATAGTGGAATTAAAGTTAGTGCCAATTACTACGTCGATGCATCTGTAGTAAAAGGAAGGATGTTTGCAAAGCTATAGCACGTGGGTAGGCTGCTCTGTAAAGGAAGCTCCCAGAATACCCTTGAGAAATACTGTACTTCTGTCCCTCTTTCAGCAAGGGGTGGATGCACCGCTATCCCTTTCTGCTTGTTAGTTTTACTTAGATTCTCATCTTTTTATCTTCGTGCACCCTGTGGTAGGCACTGACAGCAAACGGCACCTGAAGTTTCTCAAACTCTGGGCACATTACAGCGATGCTGTGACCTCTTATTGAATAAGTAAACTAAGCAAACTAGGACAAAGATGACTTCAGAGAGGCAGCTTGTAATAGCTGTTGCCAGCTCTTCAGCAGGAAATTGCTCCCTCGCAAGGGTATCTGCCAGTGGCGTGTTGATGCTTGAACCCTTCTGGCTGACTTTACTCTGCCTAGCCTAGAACAAAAGGGGTAGAAAGAATATCATTGAGGCTTGCAGGCATTGGAGGTGGCCAAACTGACAGGTTGCACTCCAGCAGGTAAACGGAAGCCTATTAAGAACACACAGAGACAAAATGTGTCGTGTGAGCGTCGAGTGTTTTGTTGGGATGAACCTCGGTGAGGAAGACAGCTGTGGCCGTTTCAAGGACACGGAGCAATGATGCTGTTTCTGAAGGCTTTCTACAGCAACTTCTGACTTCAGTGTTTCCATATAAGGCTGAATGTTTAAATCAAACACGCATCTGCAGTCTCTTTATGCAGCAGGACTAAGGTTGCATCTCTGCAGAGCCCTCTCTGTAAAAGTCACCCCCCTTGGTCTCCCCAAATTTTGTCTGCTCTGAAGAACTACTTGAATAATATTTTTGTCTGCTTCCATTTTTTGAAAAAAAATGAAATGTGTGGAAAGTATGCATTTTTCACAGGAGGGAAACCCCCCTCCATGGAAACACTCAGTTCTCTCTCTCAAAAACTTCCAAGAGTTGGAGAACCCCGACCTGCGTTGATTTTTCACTCCTCTGCAGTTATCCCTCAGCCATTTAATTTGAGCCTTGAACTCCAGGAAAGTTCTGCCATCTATGTGTTGAGCCATTTATTTTGGTGACAAAGGGAAGCTCAGTGCCTTGAAAATTGTAAGCTCTAATTTTTTTATACTCTAATTTTGTATGTATTGTTTCTGACTAGCGGGTCAGATTTGTACTGCTGCCGTATGCAGCAGCTTAAAATTCATGTTGGTGTGTCACTGCAGTTACTACACTCAAGCCACCACACCAGAAAACTATTACCTTTCAGTTAGTGATAACAGAAACTGTTTTATAATAAAGTGTGAAATAACCTGATATTCTGCAAAAGGTGTAAATATTTTATATTAAAATGCAATTAACTTATGCTTTTTTGTTTGTTTGTTTCTTGTGAACAAATTGGTTATGTAAGACATGCAATTAATTGGCTTTTGCTTTGGAGGGGATTTGTGTTTGCTCTAACATGGCTCTCTGCTCTAACAATAGATGACTGCCACTAAATTTCCTGATGTCTACAGGTAGGGAGATAGGCTCCTTTTTGGTAGGAGGAGAAAGAAGAAAAGTGGTAGCTTTCCCCTGTTAGAGCTAGGTGCCGAGTTGTACTCTGAAAACGCAAAGCTATAGACGGGCTAAGACAGAAGAGGACTCATTTCAGTTTTTGGCTGAATAACAGATTCTCTGTATGGGCTCGGCTTGCCCCCTTGTCTTGCTTTGCGCAAATCACTTGCTTCACTTTTTACCTTAGACTCTCATTTGAGATAGGCAGAAAATAGCTGCCTGAGCTCTGCAGGCATTGCGGGGTTAAAATCTGTCAATAATTCTCAAGAGCACTTATCTTAGCAAAGGTAAATAGGATAGCGGCAAGGACTACTTATAAGTACCTTTGTGGTTTTAATTGGCTCATTTCTAACAGTAGAAGAGAGTGTTCAAACAAAATGGAAAAAAACCAAAGTCTTCTATACAAAAGGAAGCTTTCCTAAGGTGTGAGGTTAGAATGTGCTGAGCTATTAAAAATCAAGAGGAAGAGTAAAGCTCTTTACCAGGGGAAGGACGGGAACTGCAAGGTTGGGAGAGAAAGATAACGAAATGAAGAATTCGATAATTTGTTCAGAAACCATCTCTGGTGCAGTCACGGTCAGTTCTGAAGGCTGGTGGCAGCAGCCAGCTTCCATTGCACTGAAGTCCGGGAGCAAGTTTCCACCCTCCTGAGGATGTTTCTTGTTCCAAGGCAAACTTTCCAAAGGCCTAATTGGCTGTCGATCCGAAACGCTGTAGGCACTGTACTAATAACAGCGTTATAAAACAGATTTGAATTGGAGTCTTGGTGTAATTATTCGTGTTACCTCCTTCCTGTGTCATGTAGAAGATTCAGGACAGGTTTCTGGGTGAAAGAGGGATTAGTTACTTCAGTGCCCCGTGTGCAGCTGATAGGCGAACGCTTTTCCTTTTTTCTTGCGCTGTAAGGCTCTGTGTCAGACTGAATATCTCCAAGCGCTCTTCAGAGGTGATCTAGAAATGAACGGTTCCCTGTATGTTACTTCAGTGTTGCTTTTTAATCTGCTTTATAACATTTCCAGCTGATTTCATAATGCAAAAATCTATTTGCTACAGAAAAGAAAGTACTTTTTTATTATTTTTATTAAAGTAATTGAAAATAGAAGTTTATGGCACAATGATTTATCTTTTTTGGTTGACCAGTGGAAATGCTAAGTATTTTAGGATGTCAAACATCTTCAGAAAAATCTAGCCCCTGCATTTACATTTGTCAAATATTTTCCAAAATACAGTTTTTCTTAAATGTGAAAATTGAGATTTGGCTTAGTGTATTTTTTTGCTTATTTTGATATTACTTCCTTTTCTATTTTTAAATGTAAACAGCATCCATCATTGTTGGCACGCATGTCTGTCTTAGAACGTCAGTACCTGTTGTGTCCTGACTCTGGCTCTGCTGGAGGCGGCTCTTCAGATCCTTGAGGAACACCACAGGGGTCTATAAACCACTCTTTCTCTTAGTATTGCTCTCTTCAGCTGAAGAGTAGAGATTACAGGTTACACGTCTGTAAATCGTCGTACTTGGAGGCTGTGGGGTGGCTGGGTGTGCGCACACGCAACGCGATGATCTTGTTTTGCCTACAGACATTTTTCATAGATCAGTAGCATGCAAAGTGTGTTGTCTGCCTTACCTAGCATATGTAATTTTGTTTTGTTGAATTCTACCCTTCCCACAGAGCACGATGGAGACAAATGGGTAGAGCAGTGAGGCGAGGTTGTACAACAACTTGTACGTGTTCTCTGGTCACACAAAGACGGGCAGTGGTTAAAGTTCACGAGTGTTTACACACTTAGCTTATTACTGAATTCAGCTTTAAAAAAAGTTAGAGATTAGGTTTTTTGCCCTTTCACTATGTGATTGTATGCCTAACCTAGGAAGTTAGCGATACATTCGTGGGCAATAATCATATTATTTCTCCAGTTGTGTAGCTTAGTCAAGAAGCCTTTCCTGAACAGATCATGTGAAGGTGGAAGAGGCGAGTTTTCTTCTTTAGATCTACCCAAAAGCAAGAGAAAAAACAAATTGATCCTGAAAACTAAAGGAGTCTTAGTGCCAAGGTGTACGTAGCCTTAGGGTATCGTGTTCTTTGGTTTATTTTATTTATGTAATGAGGAGAGTCTATTGTAGCTTTATTTCTGTTTATTGCTCTGTCTTTAACGCGGACCAAAAGAAAACGTTTTACTGAATTTAGTGCCAGTGTCCTAGTTCTGCAGCATGGGCGGTTACTGCTGTGCTCCCAGTAAATGGAGATAAGGTCCAATAAAACCTGGCTTTTGTCTCTTTGTGAAGTCAGCTGTTGGGTTTAAGAATCTTTTTTTTTTTCTAGTTTGTTGGCTGCAGCTATTTGAACTGGATTAAATCTTTTATTGCAATTACAGCAAAGCTAGAAGTTGCAGGGGGGAAAGAAATCACGTTCATATTTCTAAAGTGATTTAGAAAAAGGCTTTTCTGTTGTCTCAGAAACAGGTGTTTGTTTAAACCCAATCATGAACTTGGACTCAGATTTAATTTATTGTTTAATTTTGTACCAGGCTTTTGTAAATAAACTGTCTCAGGAGCAAGTGAATAGTTTTGTATGTACTGAAGACTTGGGAGTGGGGCTTCTTTCAGCAGAGTTAAGCATCCCAGGGAAAGAAACACAATTGCTGATGAAGCAGGCTCGTGTGTAGAGATCTTCGTCAGGGTTTAAAAGATGCAGTACCTTCAGTTTGCAGCACATCTCCAGTTCAGTCTGAGTAATTGCCTTTGGTCCAAACTAGATCTCAGTCTTGAAAACTCTGACTTCTAAAGTGTGATGATTTTTTTTTTTTCCTCTATTTTCTGGTTTCTTTTTTTCATCTGTGGAGATCTGTGGCCTTGGCTGTGTTCAGTTGTTTCATATGCGCTGCATCCGGACGCAGACAGGTCTGGAGTGGAGGTGATGAGATACAGCTGGTATCTCTGAGTTATTTTTGACCAGATGTGAAATAAGCCCACTGAAATTTCATGATGATCATCTTGTTTTTCTGTATGGAAATTCTTACCTGATAAGCAGACACAAATGTTTGGGAATGAGGTTTTGAAACAAACCCAACCTTTAAAAGGTTTGCTGAATTGCAGTCGTACAATTTAACAGATTATAGGCATTATAAGCACAAACGTACAAGTATTTTACTAAATCTATTTATCCAATTTGTCCTACCTATCATAGTTGATTGAATTCTTCCTCTTAAAGCCTGCCAAAATGTTGTCTGTGTTTCATTGGATTCACATTTTCTTGTGTACATTTCTTATTCAGAACTGGAAGAGGGAGCGCTCCGTCCAACCAGTGACCCATTTCTGGCTTCTCAGGGAAACGAAATAAAAATAAGTAATATACTGACAATTACAATCCTAAAAATAAATAAATACTAAATTTAGCTCTGGAACATTCATTTGAAATAGGCAAATTACAGTTGATTGTATATGAAAATAAAATTAGAATTTATTCTGTTAGCATGGTTCTGTTTGACAGTCTGTTTTTAGTGAATATTTTGTTTACTGGGGTTTTTTAATGGCATTTATGGGCTAAAAAGTTACAGTTGGCTATATTTTTCATTTTGTGTAAGTTGGTTTTATTTTGGTATTTGTTTCGGGAAGTTAGCGTTTAGGTGTTTGAATATGTAAAGATGGAAAACTGACAGAGGCACGATTTGCTTATTGTAGCAGGAGAAGATTAAGTCCTGTATTCCACGGAATGGAATCGGAGCAGAATGCTGAGAAAGGATGTTTGAAAACGCAGCGTTTTAAACGTTACTGGATTGCTCAGTTATCATTTCTAAACCCTGTAACCGTGAGGCATTTCAGCCATTTTAAATTACTAGTGTATAAATGTTTAAATTATGCCAAGTGTAAAGATAAACATTTCTATTATGCTTCCAAATTTGAAGATCATCAGTAACTTCCTATTCTTCATAAAGTTCAATTTCATGCAAGAGTAACTGATGTTTTCAGATGCATTCAGTGATTTTGTGGCTTCTGCAGAACTTTCCGTTGGAAAGGGAGAAGAAATCAAAGATAAATAATTTTGGGTAGTGGATGGTTGATTTAGTAAGGCCATTGTGACAGTGTATCCCATACTGTGTTATTAAACCCAAGTGTTATCATATTAGTCTTTTTATGTATCATCATAATTCTATAGTTATTGTATTTTATATACCCAAGTTTGTTCCCATTAGCTTTTAGTCTTAAATCACTAAAGGCAGATTTTAAATTCCATGTGAATTAGAATACATTTTTTTCTTAATCAGGTCAGTCTTTGCAAAAAGCTCCTGCAGATTTTGACTTCACTCGTTATTAAAGTTTTCCTTTCTCAAATGAGAACGCAATATTTCTGAATGGTTTGTTTGTCCGCTTATAACTAACTGAAATGAGGACATAGCGAAAATGTGTTTTTAACTATTCTAATGGTCCTATTTGAAATTATTTTCTTCTTTCCCATAATGAATCAAATTTCTAATGATTCTTCCTGTTTACTAATTTGCATAGTCGTCTGGCTGCCTTGCATTTAATCAGCAGGAGTAAACTGTTAATATATCAGTAGGAGCCTGTCAGGAGTATCTATGTAGCGCTGCGACTGCTGACAGGGTGTGGAAATCCGCTGGGGATGACGGGCTCAGTCCGCTGGGGATTTCATCTCTTGTCAGAAACACAATGACTGGCATCTCAAAATCTTCAGCTAGGAGATGCAGTAACCCAGCTCTGGTATGGGGCGTTGTGCTTATCTAGCAAACCACCTGCTTTCTGCCTGGATTGCTGTGCTGTTCTTATTTTGCTGTCTACCAGTAAGCAACAGAAATATGTTTATTTCGGTGGTAACCGTTTTCAGAAATGTCTGTATTTATATTGTTGGTTTACATTTACTCTGTTAACACAAGGCGATGAGTTGAGTCAAATTACTTTGCACGGTTAACTGCGAAATAGAAGTTTTCAGCTAGTCCTGAAAAAACAAAACAACGCCAAACAACCCCGATGGCGATCGGACGCTTATTTTCTTTGGTAAGAACGCGCTGCTTACAGAAATTTTACAGCTGTTTGGTGTTACGTATTAGACAAAATATCCATGGTGATACTTTATACTCCCAACTTGCTTGCTGTACTTATATGGCCAGAGATGCTTAAACATTAATAATGGTTCATGCATTGAAATAAATATAATATGGTATTTTAAGATTTTTTTGCTGGAAGCCCAGAGACCCTTCACGTACTGAAGTTAGAGAGATGGTTTAGTCTTCATCTGATCACGGTAACTGAATCCAAATTTAAAACAATAATTGATCATGAATCACATAAGAACTAATTTAAAAGTTCTAAAAGAAAGAACAGAAAAATGATCGTTCCAAGAGTAAAGATTCCAAGAGTAAAGATTCCCATCCTCTGTATGCATTTCTGATAAAGGATGGAAGGTTTAATGAACGTGAAAAAAAAGAGAGCAAATAAGTCTCACTCATAATTCTTTGCGGCTTAAAATGTTGGTAACCATGATCTCTGGGTGACTCCATGCCATTTGCTCTTCAGCTGGGCTCCTACATCTGTGAACTATGCTCAATTATAAATATTTGGAATAGTCTGAAGTTTCCAAGTTGTGCAATACTACAACAAGGAAGAATTATTAAGAGCTGCTAATCCTTGTTTGTTTGGTGTGGGTTTTTTTTTCTTTTAACTCCTTCACACCCCAAACCAAGTCTTTAATTTGCAGTTGGAAAATGGAATACTTGGGGGTGGGGGAAGACCATAGTATTCGAATGATATGATAAACTCTGTCCCTCTTTGCCTGTACCAGGTCTCTTTGCCTATCATGGCACCAATAAAGAAAGAAATTTGTGTGTTTTCACCCATCTGGTTATACCCTCTTAGCTAATTCTTAGATAATGGTAGCATAGGAAGAAAAATAACTCCTTTGGTGTTTCCAGTGTTGCACATATTCTACAAATAATTAAGCTTTAGCTTGTTATTATTTCTTACAGTTTAATTTTGGTGTTGGCAGTATCAGGGCATAAAAAAATATGAAAGCATGCTGCAGTTTTACTCTTGGTGTGGTTTTTTTTTTTTTTTTTAATTTTTATTGGTTCGTAGGAGATCCTCAACTTCACATAAAGTTTGAAATATATTTACTAAATTTATGGGATGGGGATGTTGCTGTGCCCTTTCTTTCCTAACTTTTGAGGCAGGCTGGCTGTGTGATGAGTTGGAGGGAGGGAAGAGAGAGGGGGTTTTGCCAAGGAAGAGCCAGAAACATCATAACTCGACTATAAAAATGATTATTGGACACTGCCTGCATTAGGAAAGCATTAAACGCTCATTAGGGCTCTGAAGTGTTAGCCATTACGAACCTGGCTGCAGTTGGCAAACAACTTTTATCTTGTGTGTTTTGCTTTGATGCAGTAATAAAAGTGTAAACTAGAAATGGGAAGATCCTAAGAGCAAAAACAACAACAACAACAACAACAACAACAACAACAACAACAACAACAACAAAAATCAGTGTTTTATAGTCCTCTGCAGAGCAAAATTTTTTTTTTCTTTCTTCCTGTTAAGAAAGAGAAGGCTAATACTACCCAGGACACTTTTTTCAAGTGTTTGTGGAAGCAATTATACCACAGGGACTCAGCCTGCGGTTACAGCTCAGAGTTAATGTGATATCGTATATTGTAGTGGTGAAGCTGCGCTGCATCGCAGCTGAGGGGCACGCGCCTGTAGGAAGGGCAGGTGCGGGATCGAAAGGATTTGTTCTAAACCCGGAGCCTGAATTGACATACCTGGATCCTAACTGGGATGTCAGTGACCTGTTCTCACGTTAGTAGCTAATCACTGCATTAAGGCCCCGGATCCGTGCTCCCTCAGCTCTGTGCAGAACCCAGCCGTCCTCTCGTCCTGCAGGTGTTGCACGTCTGCAGCTCTGTATTGCAACCCTTCAAGTCTGTGAAAGTTAAATCCCTTTACTTCACCCTTACATGCTTTTTTTTTTTCTTGAGTTGTATTTTCAATCAGATTTAGGATTATTACAGCTTCTGTAAGTATACTGATAAATAGTGAACCATTTTATGTTACTTTAACAATGCAGTAAGTTATTAAGATTCCTAAAATGTAGTCAGTGCTGACCTACACTTTGGCAACGTAATGTTACCACAAACTCCAGCATCTCGAGAGTGTTCAAATGCCTCTTTGCCTGTTCAAAGGTCCTTACCGGTCTTTCCTCTCTGGAGAAATGCATTGTGTGCTGGGTACACAACATTACACAGAGTTTTATTCAGGAGGTGCTGATAACAGACTTGATTTGCCAGTTTGCTTGATGCTAGATCATGTTTCCTGCTTTGCAGGCTGTTCAGTGTAGAAATTGGTCTAATCAACTTCAATTTAAATGTTAATGATCCTCTTTTTCTGGAAGCAAAGGGAAACAGGCACAATCACTGCGAAAATAAAGATTTATTCTCCTGACAATCCTAGTAATAACTTTATGTCTAAGAATCGCCTTTAAATACTTGTTTTGCTATTTGGCATTAAACTATTTCTTACGTAGACAACTTTTTAAAGGTGTGGGTCAGAGGTTAAAATTTCGGCCTCCATCTGACAACATATGCACTTATCTGAAGGCAGTAAAAGGAAGCAGCATTGTTTACTTTTGTTGTTGTCAGGTTTTTTTACTAGCTCTGTAATGGTTGTGGAAGCTTCAAAGTGCTGTAGGAATTTTCAGGGTGGAAATGCCAGTTTTTTATCAAACTTGCAGTGAGGTTGTATCATATGCTTTGAAAACTTTAGCCACCTGTAGTTATTAGAATAGCACGTTTGAGAACCCTTACTTAAATTATGTGCCGAGCCTGCTTAAAAACCACGCGTCACTCTAATAGAAAGCAATCCTTGCCTTGGTGAGCTTCCTTCCTAAATAAGTTTTTTTTTTTTTTTAGAATAAAGCAGAATCTGGTGTATGTGCTATATAACAAATATTTATTTACAATAAAGCGGAGTCAGGTATACGTGGTACAAACAAATGGGTGTAGAAGCAGAAACCCACGTGGTACAAACAAATGGGTGTAGAAGCAGAAACCCGTAGGGGCTGCCTGGGAACTCTGGGCGTCGTGGCTTGTTCCTCGGCTGAGAGAAGCTCAGCGCTCTTAGAGCAACACCAGTGGTGTGCCCGATGGGGTTGAAGTGAATGTGAGCATCCTGCCAGTGTGGAAACATGACAGGGGCCTGCAGATTACTATGTTCTGCTGCACCATGAGCACGGGAGATGGATTCTGACTGTTTTTCGGAATTGTTGTGATTACCAGGCTCTGTCTAGTGCATTAAAATAAAATACAGTTGCAAAGGCGGTGCTGGAGGGGAATGCTAATGAGCACCAGCGATGCTTTAAAATCTTGACAGCAGGCTGGACTTGCTCTTTCCGTTAAAGGAGTTGATGAGGAATTAGCTATTCTGTTCCTTAAAACATTCACAAAAGTACTAATTTTCAAGTGGCTGTTGATGCCTCCTCTCTTCCTTCCTTCCTTTTTTCCACCCCAGCTCCCCAGAAAAAAGGGTGAGGGTCAGCTTGCTCTCTTCAAAGCTACATTCCCAGCATCCCAGAATCCCAGACTGGAGGGGTTGGAATGGACCTCTGGAGACTATCCTGTCCAACCCCCGTCCTTGAGCAGCACACCCAGAGCAGGGGCACAGCACCACGTCCAGGGTTTGAATGTCTCCAGGGAAGGAGACCCCACAGCCTCTCTGGGCAGCCTGTCCCGCTGCTCCGGCACCCTCACAGGGAAGGGGTTTTTCCTCATGTTCAGGTGGAACTTCCCGTGTTGCAACTGGTGCCCGTTGTCCCTTGTCCTGTTGTTGAGCACCGCTGAAGTGAGCCCAGCCCCATCCTCTTGACACCCGCCCGTCAGATATTTATAAGCACTGATAAGATCCCCCCTCAGCCTTCTCTTCTCCAGGCTGAACAAGCCCCGGTCTCTCAGCCTTTTCTCATAAGGGAGATGCTCCAGTCCCCTGACCATGTCCGTAGCTCTCTGCCGGACTCTCTCCAGTAGTTCCCTGTCCTTGAACTGGGCAGCCCAGAACTGGACGCAGCACTCCAGACGTGGCCTCACCAGGGCGGTCTCACTAGCATCCGTCTCCTCTTGTCACAGTCATGGAATGAAGAACAGAAAAGGCATACCCTACATATCCAGGAATCGTGCTGGATAAAATTAGATGAATGTTAATATAAATGCGAGTAATTTACGCTGTCAGGATGCTCGGGTGCCTTTCATGTCTTTCCATGTGCTGTGAAGATGGAGAATCTCTCACAGTTTTTATGTTGCAACTTCGTGTTTGTTTAGCAAGGCAGATGGGAGTTTTTCCCGCTGTCAGTCTGTTGAAGTGGTTTGTGAGGTTCAGTGGTTTTAAGTTGCTTCCCAATTCTTCATTAAACGGGCACACATCTACCATCTCATATACAGTAGTGTAAAGAAAGTGGCTTGCTCTAAACGAAGTGAATGTAGATATTGCAGAAACTGCTATGTGCAGTCTGAACTGAAGAAAATATATCTGCTTTCTTTTAAAATGCAAGTACTGTTTTTGTTTATGGTAACAGCTGCGGCTGCCATTAATTCTTATTTTGTTGTTCAAATATTCTTTATAGGCAAAGGTGCTAAACCAGTTGTAATTACATGACCACATTTGCTGCTTGGAATGTCATTGGCTTTGGATTGGGTGTCTTAATTATTCGATTGCTGTATTTTGGATTTGAGTAAACATCTCTTCATTTTTGTAGCATTCCAAGTATGATTAATATCAGCAAAAAGTATTGAAGTCATTAGCCTTCAGTGTTTAATATTTGTCTTTTTTTTGTCAAGCTGGAAGAATGTGTCAATAAGAAAACAACTTTCATTTCAAATGAATGCTCATAAATATGTAGAAATTAAAAAGCAATGAATTGTTTTTATGAATTTTAATGGACGGTGTGGTGCAGCATTATGCGAAGGAGATGAATGGCATAAATTACAGTAGTATTTTACTCGATATCATTTTTCTGTAACTCATTTCGTATGTGTTAGTCACATTGTGTGCAACCTAGACAAGTCATTGTCACACACGTGAATCTTTCCCCACAACACTGAAACTCTTCTATTGCTAAACTGGAATATGGCAGCATTTTTAATGGTTGCTAATTCGAGCTATAGCACTGTTTAGGAGAGGTTGAGGAGTGGAGGTTTGCTCTGTTTGCTAGACAGTGTAAGAGAAAGGATGTAACGAGAAGTACTGATGCATTTTAATGCTCTGTTGGCATTTCTGTGGTTTCCTACTACCTTTTCAGTACCTTCACTTTTTCAGTAAGTTCAATAAATGTTATTGTAGAAAGTAACCAAGTAACCGTGTGTGTTTCATTCTGCATCTCCCTTGTTGAAAGGGGCCGAAGTAAAGGATTATTTGACAAAGTGGTGTCGTTGCTTTACATAGGTATTTTGCATCAGTGGTAGGGCTAGAGCGTTGTACGTGGTCATAGGGTGAATTCATAGATAGTGATAGAAGGTGTATTACACAATTTGTAGTAGACACCAGTGGACAGGAATTCTGTTTCTTCCTCTAAAAACCTGTGATCAGAGCGAATTGTGGTGTTCAAGGACAGTGGGTATAGGCAGGTGTGTGTTTAAGATGGAAAGGTCACTCATATCTGTTAAAAAAATTTATAAAGTGTCATTGAAGTGTAGCTGTGGTTTCAGAAATAGTCAGAAGGCTAGAGGTAGACTTATGTGCTGAACTGTGGAGATAATTATTATTGGTCAGCTTCAGAGACTTTCTTTAGCAGTATGGAAAAAACGGGTTCAAAGTAGAGTCATGCTGAGCTTCAGATAGATAGGTGCTCGTAGGGGAGAAAGGAGAAGGGAATGTAAGGAGAAATGAGGCAGTGACTTAAAGCTAGCAGAGGTGTTTGCAGCCTGCCAGCTGCAGACTCGAGAGAGTCAGTGCACTCTTGGGTCCGTGAGGGTAATGAAGAAAACTAAAACTTGTGTCAGCTGGCCTAAATTCGCTGTACAGGAGTCTGAACTGGCAGGAGAAAACTTCAAGGGTCAATAAACTGCAAAAGCCCTGGGTTAGAACGTAAGTGCCCAGACTCACCCTCAGTTAGATTTGCTGGAAGATTAATTACTAACAGCTGATGGGATACTAGATTACTTCCCTACCAACATTTTAATTAACTGCAAGTAAAATTTTAAGTTTGCATTGCACTTTGTACGGATGGCTTCCTACAAAGTTTTATTGCTCTTAAAAGTTGCTGTGCTTTTTTGATTAAAAATTTAACTTCCTGTTTAAAAGAAAGACCAGAAAAATTCTCTGTCCAGCTGCTTTTTGTTTTAGCCATCTCGAATGGGAAAATTAGCTTTTGGAAGGTATCTAAATCTTGCAAAAAGCAGAACCTAGTTTCTCTAGTGTATTCACATATGCACAAATGGGTACTGTAGAGCAGGTAGCTGAAAATCAAACATTGTGTCACAGCTATAAAAGGATATCACGCAGATGTTATACAAGACCTTTTCAGAAGTTATGTCATTGAAGTATTAACTCAAGACAGTATTTAAGATCATGTGTAATTTCAATGGTAGTTAAAATAATTTATTATAAATTGAGTCTAAGCCTGGTCTGTGGATTTAGATCAGTAACGAGCTGAAATGATAAGACTCAACAAATTCACTGACTTTAGTCATCTCTAAAAATAAACCTTTATAGATTTTCACAGCTCTGAGAAAACACCTATCTGTGATTTTTCTGTTGATTTAAGGACAACAAAAATACTGTCCCAAAATGTATTGCTTTTGAAGAAAAAACCTATTCATTTCCTCCCATCCCCCCTGTGCAATGCAGCGTTAGGTAGCAACACATGAATGTTTCAAGAAGCGGAAGCCACGTCTAGATCTGCGGCCGATTCATCTTGCGGCAGGCAGTGTGAAGGTTCCAGGTTACTCACTGTTTGTTTACGTGCCTCCACATCGTTCCACGTGACATAAGGTCAACATGCCGTTCAAAACAAATGTATTTCAATTGAATGCAAATTTATGTAGTGCGGGAAGCGGTGGCGCCGAGGAGGAAGCGGTGGCGCCTAGGAGCAATGCTGGTACATAACTAATGCAAATATTTTCCAAGTATAATTATTCTTTCTTCTAGATACGTTCATAGAGGAAGATGTCTTTCGCCTTAGAAAAACTTCCAGTATTCTGTTGATTTGCCATTTAAAAATAGATATGTTTTCATTCTAGACGTCCATTGAGCAAGGACACTTGGAACTCAGTGACCTAAAGGCATTTGTTTTTTTCTTGGAACAATTTTCAGATATTTCCTTGATTCTGGACTTTTTTTCTTTTCGAGATGCACATTCTGTAATATCTTCTACCCAGATTCCAGCTAGCTCCTTATATCAAAACCATTCTTCCTTGTCCTCTTAATTTCCTTTATGCAAATTGTAACCTGGAGAAGAATAACAAACATAGAAAAGTGTCAAAACAAATCTACAAAGAAAATCTGTTCATAAATGGAAAACTTAAATAGACTTTAGAAAAGAGACTGCTATTTTCATTACACTTGTGCCTATTTTTGTGTTTCCTGAAATGGCTAGAACTAATATCAAAGATTACATGCGGTATCAGTAGGCTTGTGGGGTTTGTTTTTAGAAAAGAAAAAGCTCTGCAGCTTGCAGATAAAATGCAATGTAGTAGTTGCTAAGGTAACTGCATGTTTTTGTGAATAGTGGAACAAATTAGGTGAGCAAAACATCTGTAAATTGTCAATACGTACGTTAGAGCTGCCCTGAAGCTGCAGAAATTAACCTCTTCAGACCTGCTAGCGAAGCCAAGGAACGTGGAGGAGGAATGGTTGTGCTGAGCTCTCCGTAAAGCTCGTACCGCAGTGAATGCTGTCGCCTCTCCCCGGGAAGCGGGGGTCAGCTCTGGCGGTGGTGGCTCTTCAGAGGGCCTGCGAGCAGGGACGGATTCGTCTTGTGCGTGAGCATGAAAACTGGCCGCTTCTGTTTGGTCCAGAGCGATAGAATGAGTTGGTTTGCCTGCTGTGTTCAATGTGCTAGTCTCATCTTCTGCCTCTAGTGACTAGTCTGTGGCTCTGGGGATAGTTCTGGAGAAAGACGAGCTGAGCGGTCCTGCTCCAAAGGATGGGACCCCGCGTCCTTGTCGTATCTGGCTGCGTGAGGACTGCCAAGTCCTGCATCGGGGGGGCTGGTTCTCATTTTCATCTTATACTGGAGGTTGTTCTTACAGAGAGTGCTCCTAAAAATGAAATACGGACTTGGTCCCCTGGAGAGAGACCGGCAGAGGCTGAGTGCCTCCCACCCCCAACACCCAATAGTCCTCAGAACACATAGTACCTGAGTGCATATACAATTACCTTTGCTTAACCTCACACTCCGACAGCTTTAAGTAGACAAAGCCCAGGTGTTATTGTCTGCTACTTTCTGGGCATAACCAGCTAGTGCTCTGCCAACTACCGGTGACAGGAGGACATGTTTTGATAAGGTCTGAAACATAAGTTTTACAGGACGGAAGCATGAAAGCCTGATGCTGTTACGTGATTACTTTAAAGAGTGATGGCTTGGGACTCCAGTCAAAATCTGGCCCGTATCTATAGAGAGGTAGGTATGATATTTTCTGGGAGGAGAAGCTTACTGAATTTCTTCTGGCGCACCAGAGCCTAAAGACTGAAAATGAGAGCGGTAAGACTAGCAAATGCCTTAATGGTTCCAAATCCTTTAACAATAAAAATGATTGGCCTCATTGCCAGTCAGAGCAAGGATTATTTTCCAGAAGAAAGTAAAAAAAGTCCAGGTATGTCTAGATCCCAGTGATTTTATCTGCCCATATTTCTGAGCATCCGTCTCCGCACTTAAAAAGATCTGTTTTTTACCCTTGACATATCTGCCTTGACTTCCACAAATTGAACCTAAGGTGTCTTGATAAGCAAGTAAGCCGCAGTCCTTTGAGTTTTGCTGAATGCCAAGAAGCAACAGTTCATAAGTAGATAATTTGTACAGGAATGAGGCCTTTTTTCATCCCAGTCTCTTGTGGTTAGTTGTCCAAACTGCAAAATCACCGGAGCTCAGCACATCATAGCAGGTTTAGCAGTTGCTACATAAGACAGGAGCGGAGAGGTTATGGGATCAGGGTAATTTGAAATGCAGTGGCAAGGCTTCATATGATTTATCTCCAATGTTAGTCCATTACAAGAATAAAATTCATTATCGTTATCTGGAGTGGTGAGTGGGGAGAAACACCCAAGTGTTGTGAACTATGTCTTTCTTGTCCTGTAAGGCACGTTCTAACGCTTTCCCCATAGGCACGAAGCATACAGCGACCCGCTCAGGAGAGCAGCGCTACGGAGGGAGCTCTGCAAGCGCTTTTGTCAAGCCCACGTTCATTCAAGGTCACACAGAATGATTTGAGGGCAGCTGAGACATGGGAGCGTTGGAAGCTCGGGTTGACTTGTCTCCTCCCAGCACTACAGGTTTTGAAAAAGCTGTAGCTCCTGCACCGATCACGGCCCTGTGGCTCGTCATGAGAATCAACAGCTTTTGCATGAGATTCGCACTCTCTTAACTTCTCAGGAACCACTAGTGTTACTGACACTGGGGCCAGTAGGTACCAGCAGAGCTGCACCTATTTTGGGTGAGATTTCGCCCAGCTGGAACACACATCATCTGTATTCAATAGTTCTTCATTATGTACTTACCAATTAGTCACGAGTAACCAGTTGTAGTGTTTGGTTGGGTTTGTTAGTTTCAAATTGCAGTTCAAAGATAAATGCAGTTTTTAATCTTCCAGATTTTTTAGTGTGGTTTTTTTTGTTTGTTTGGTTTTTATTATTTATTTTCCTCCCCCCTAGGAAACACCCACATTTGCTGTTATTGAATAATTTTAGTGAGTAATTTTTTAAGCATTTGAAGACTTTGACTATTAGGTTTTGTATTTAATACTGCAAAGTGGCCTTCACTAATAAGGTTTTGTACTGTAGGACGTTAAACTGTTTGTTGAATCTGCCTAATTAATTTAGGAATTACAAATAAATAAAAACAAACTTTAAATTTTGAAATGAGGCGCAGACAAATCTACATGGGGTTTGGGTTTGTTGATCCGTACACAGGATCTAAAATTATCTTCAGAGTGCATCTCCATAGATAGGACGAAATATATTTTAAAATTAGGCAGGTAGCATTTTATACAGAGTTATCTGGTCTTTCAGTATCGACTGTGCAGATGAAAGAAATCTATTTGTCCCAACTCAGAAATCTTCTCCATTTCTTTCCTTCTAGCTCAGTGATTGCCTGAATCTCATTTTGGAGACACGTTCAAATCCAACCACCTGTGCTTAGATTTGGACCATGGGATCCTTAAAGATTTTTATAAAAGCAACCATTCACATTGGTCTGACATTGCTTGCATCTGTTCCCTATGGTGTTTTCATCTCACTTTTTGTGTCTCTTCAAGCAAGCTGCAATCGGAATTGCTTTTTACAGTGAGATTTGAGATTCCCATATAAGGAGGAGTAAGTTGTTAGTGTGGGGCCTCAAGCAGCCCCATCAATTTTCACCCTCACTTTCCCAAAAGCGAGAAGAGGAGTTGCTGAGAGCTCTCCCACGGGGGGGTAGGACTTTGGGCACTATGTTAAAAATACAGGCAGCTAAAGAAACAAAGCTCAGTTGCCTGCAGCTCTCGTGTTTTGGTATTTTAGGTGGTAAATGCTTATGTACACCGCAAAACTGCACATCCCATAGCTCCGTGCTTTGTAACGTGCACTTCCAAATAGCATTATCAGAGTGGGGAGGTGATCCGTATTTTATGAATATGTTTTTTTATGGATATATTATGGTTTGCTTTCTCTTTTAAAACATACTTACCTGGAGAATTTACTTTCATGCCATCCCTCCTCTTCTCCCAGTGAGAACATTGATTTCTGCTTTGTAGGCCTTCTTTAACAGCGATGGTTTTCTTTCTTTTCAGTCCCTTTGCTTATCGTGGTTGTTTTGCTTTTAAGAATTCCTCAGTTTCCTTCTGGAGATCTCCTAATTGAAAGCCGTGAGCCTTTAATTATTCTACAATTCCAGCAAGGCCTCTTGAGAGGATAAATCCTGTCAGTTCATGGCAAATGTTGACACCTGCAGAATTTCTACCGTCTTTTGGATGAACGGTGAGTATTTCTCAGAAGAACAGTCTCAAAGCTTTGTTGGAAAACTGTTCTTGTTAGTGGCCTCTAACAGGAAGATCCAGACTGTTAATAGCTGTCAATCTGAAATGCGTTTGGAGCCTTTCCAGAAAACACACTTTTGGCCTGTTAAACAGAATGTATGATTTTCAATATTAAAAAACCCCTCTCAGCAGATGACAAGTTTTATTCAGAAGAGTTGGACATAAAAGGTAAAACTAAAAGAATTTCCATTTTTTCTTTTCAGTCTTATAGTAAAGTCTCTTTGCAATCTGTCAGTGGGAGAGGTGGAGGAGTTGACCAAACATTGGGCTTTAGGCATGACAGCTAAAAACAATATTCTATTTTTCATCTACTTTATTGGTATCCAGTAGTTTACTGGATCAAAGAAAAGACAGGTCAAACAAACCCACTGCCGCTGAAAGTGTGGCAGAGAGATCTGATACTGTGGTGATAAATGGAAAATATGTGAGCATAGGATGGGTGGAAAGGGAAGGTGGTTCCACGTGTGATGACAAGGGGCTGCTGTAGCCAAGAGAAGAAGAAAGAGGAACAGAGGAATGTATCCCTCCACATTATATTGCAGTTCCTTAAACTGCAAGAAAGTGTTGGCTGGCTGTGTGGTTTGTTTTTCCCTTGTAGAGGGTCAAAACTCCTGAACTGCCTTGAGGTTGTTTGGATCAGGCAGATTTTTATTTTTTTTTTTTTTGCTTGTAGACAGTAAAAAAGAAAAAGGGGGGGGAAAAATCGGGCCATTAGCCAGAGGCATGATAATCAGTGGCAAATGGAAAAGGTACCAATTATGAGAGAGTTCAGACAAGTAGCTGTGGATTTAAACCGCAATGAGAATCATGGCTGGTTTTGACAAATTGGAAAAATAAATTCAAAAGGCAGTTTGTGTTGCCAACAAACAGAACAAATTCTGGAGGGGGGAAAAAAACCCAACCCCAAACCCAACATTACCCACACTCCTGAAACTTATAACAATGATTATATTTATAAGGGGTTTTGCTGAAGAGATAAATGTACAGTGGCTCTTAGATGTTTGTCCACGGCATTCATCTGGTTGAATATTGCAAATGTCACTTGCATGTGCTTCTAAAATGTATTACTTTGTTAGAATGAGGAAGTGAAGCTCTCGCTCTGTACAAATGTACAGAAAAGCTGTATGGTGTATCGTGTGGCTGTTACAGTTAAGAATGCAATACTGGAGGAAGAAGTGCTTTATAATATGGGAGGTGGGCAGGGTTTCTGTGGGTTTAACGGTAACTGTGTCATGTCATCCTTAACTAGAAAAGTAATTTTTTCTATCAAAATTACTATTTGAGAGGGAGCCATAGTGTTTTTGAAGAGTGAAGCATGGGGAAAGTTGAATTTGTGTTTGAATATAATGTTCTGCAAAAAGGATGCTCTTGAAGTCTGAATTAGCTGTTAGTTTTAGATTAAAGTGCGTAAACTCCTTTTTTCTTAAGGAGGTTCACGGGCATTAAAAGGGAGATATTAATAAGTACAATGCATTCCCTGGAATAATCAGAAAATGGGAATAATTTGGTAGTATTGATTTACTTACAAGCTGGTATTCTAAGTAGAGAGAAATTGCTGAGAAATAGTTAAAAATAGCCAAATAACTTGTGCTTAAAATAACTGACATAACTGGATTCATTGTCCAAAAGCTGTAAATGGTTGAAAACAGACGTTGGTCTTCTTTCTTACCATACCTAACAAATTTGGAGTCAAGAATCTGAAGCTGGATTTGGGTTAATGTGTGCTGTGAGGACAAGACTTGAGTGCTTGAGAATAAGCTCTTGTAGACTGAACGTTGTGGGCGTGTGTGGTGAGGATTTGTGACGCCATTATGTGGAGGGTAGGGTTGAGATCAGAATCAAGCTGATGACTAAAAGGCTAAAAACTGAGATAACGTAGATCTAAGGGTTATGAACTTGCTGTCTTATGGGGCCTTTATTTGCCTGTAGTCCTGGGATTTTAAGACTGTTCTTGTATCTCTGAATGACTAGCTGCAAAACTAAAGCCATACAGCTAAATGTAGAGCAGAATAGTGCTGCAAGGCCTTTGGAAGGACTGGATGACGGCTTTAAGATGTAACAGCGGTGCTACTTGTGTTAACGTCTGTATATTGCTGAGATTGAGGGGTATATACTGAGGTCAGAGAGGCTTTGGTTGATAATGGAGGCCCAAGAAATTTGATGCGCAGAGAGTATTAACTGTTAGGATACCTAGCATATATGCTTAATAAACTATCAACACAGTTGTACAAAGGGAGTAGCATTTTAAAGAAAAATTACTATGGATGATAGTCTAGAGGAGAAAAATTTTAGTATAAAAGGCTATATCATTATTTAAAATGCCAAAATGCTGTATTAAATTCAGGATCTCCTCTTATTTTTACTACTGAAAATTCAGAGAAGCCCTTTTGCCCTTCTACCATTTAACAACTGTCAGTGGCTGAGCCATTACTTTCAAAGCAGTTTCACGGTACATCTTACAGTACCTCACCTATTTATATTAATACCTTTATACCACTACCTGAAGCACAGCTCCTTTCTAATCAAACATTCTGTTAGAGGTGGCCTACCGAAAAGATTAATGAAATGCAGACTTTATTAGCCACAGTGGAACATGTCATTTGACTATTGAAGTTACTACTATTGTTCACCTAAACCCACACCTTTGACCACAGAAGTTTAATGTGTTTGATCTCTGAGAGTGCTTAAAGAGGATAATTGGCTGATCCAGGGGATGGGAGCATCCTGACTTAGGTGCACTCTGTGTACTGGGTGGGAGGAGTACTTGCCTGGTGACACATGTTCTTTCCCTCTTTCTGCTGCCGTCCTTTGGACCAGGCTCCAGGTGAACCCTCACATCAAACGGTATTGCTGTGCTGATGCGCAGCGTGCTGCACGCTGAGCAAATGTCTGCCTTGCTGCACGCAACTATGTGTTAGTGAGGAGAACCCATGTGCTGCAGAAGAGAATTTAAAGGGCTTAGAGGAAAAGCAACGTCAGACTGCTTTAGGTTTTCCCCTACAGAATGTGTAGGAAAAATTTTAATACGGCCTTCTGGTAAGGATAGCAATTCGTTGTTTAAATACTGATCCAAGTAAGAAATGGCTGCATAGTAGCATAGATTCCTACTCTTTTTTACTTATGCTCTGGACAATACAGATCTCGTCTAAAGATGCATATAAGCCTGTGTGGCAATCTTTGCTGATTGGTCTTTTGTACTTCTAGGTCCCAATGAGAAGGGGTAAATCAGTGTTGTGCCTCTTTCTGACTTGCCTTCAGATTTGTACACTTCTAGTCTGGACTTTTTAATAGAATGGATTTATGTGACGAGGCTGTGTATAGGTGCACGTTTTTGTGCTTAGCATTAGCAATAGAGAACGTGTGATTTGTAGAGGAAAAGGAGCCCAACAGCAGGTGGAGCAATGAACTATTTCTGTATTTTATGTGTTTTTTTTTATTTTGTACTTGCTCCATCTCCTTTTCCTCAGGCTGTTCAGATCAATTGTCAAACATCTGCCTGTCAAAAGAAAAAAAAAAAAAAAAAAAAAAAGGAAAAAAGAAAGGTTGCCTTTCTATTTAGAAGATTAATTGGGTTATTTCAGGCACAGGAAAGTTGCCAGCTCTTATAAAAATGGGAGGAGAAGGGACACAAATTCTAACAGCTATTGATTAATAACAGATGTATATTCAACGGGATGGAAGATAAACTGCTCTTTCCAGGGATTTGATAGATAGGGTGCTTGCTTCCCAGTTTCCTGGGGAACACTGCAGGGCACCTCTGTTAGGCTGCAGAGGGTGTTACCTAATGAATTTCCATTGATTACATGATAGCGAGCATTGATCAGGTCTTTGTTGCCAGTCAAGTCCCTGCTGCTGCTTCTGCCAGCCTTCCTCCAGTAGCAAATAACAGTTTCAAAAGGCTGTTTCTCCCTGTTTCTTTTATGTTGTTTCTTTGTGGTATTAAGGACTGACTTGAAATGATATACGTTCCTAGGAAAGATCAAATCCTGGAAAAATCAGCCCAATGAGCATGCTTTCTTTATCAATTACTTTGTTTAATGTGTAAAGTGTCCAGCAGAGTGTATAATCCAGTGTTTTGGTCAATTAGTAAATCAATATAATCCAAAGCAGATTTATAAACTGCGTACAGACAACCTGGGGAACAGGATCTTTAAAGCCGATAGCATCAGCCAGCATGTCTGAAGTTATAATGACAAAAGTACTGGTAAGAGAGCAACTAAATGCTAGATTGCTTTGTAATGCCATTGTGAATAAAAGGGACTCCGCTTTTATACACAACGTGAGGAAAACCATTGTTGGCCAACCGTAGAGCTTTTGTGATTTCTTGTGCGTTAGCTCTGTGTAGATAGCTAGCTTCCTCTGCTAAAGAGGGTAGAGGACAAATATCAAAAAGCAAGAGAAGAGATTGATAGTAGAACTAGTAGGGAACTTCATGAAACTCTAAGTCCTAATCCACTTGCAGAGGAAACCTGAATTGTTTCAGATACGCCATAGAAGTGGTTCAGGTTTTTGTTCTCTTCTGTCATTGGTATTGTGCTTGTTTGTCTTGTAAAATTAATTGTTGATTTTTTTTGTGTGTTTGAGCTGTGCTGTTCTTTTGATGTAATCTGGATTTATTTTTAAAGATTCCCTCTCACCTTTTATTCCTGCAAGTGTCCTGGTATTTCTTTTGACTTTCTCACTGGGGGCTTATATATGACTACGTTTTAGCACTCCTGCGGGCTTCTTCAGGAGAAGGCCACATCAGCTGCAGATCATCGAACTGTCAAGAGCTGTGTAGGATCAACCAGCTGCATATGAACTTTTTTGGTGGGTTGAAAGGCATTTTCCTGGTTGTTAGCAATAGAGGTTGACGAATATGCAAGTTGTCTTCTGTCCACCGACAGAGCTGTGCTTTTTTTGGTTTGGTCTTGTATTGTGCTGAGCATCACCAGCAATATCCAGTGGCCCACCATTTTAATTTGAAGAAATTTATAAGGGACAAATTTAATCCAGATGACAAGTAGCTATTTGAAATCCAGCTCTTTAGTATCTGCTGTGGGTTGTGTGAGGCATTGTTTTGTTCATCCCTTTGGTGTTTTTTGATCTTACATACATGAAGACTACATAAGGTGGTTGGGACTGCTGCTGGGTCGCTGCACCCCGGAAGACAGACATTAAAAAGAGCATCTGTTCAACCTCTGGTTCAATTTTTGACCACAATCCCACCAGCATCACTTCTGGCAACTGTGCCTCACCAGGTATCGCTGCGGCAGCTCCAAGTAGGGTGGCCGGATTGCAGTGCTCCTTAGCTGAAGGGTGCTTTGGATGAAGGGAAGAGAAAAGACCTCCTGACTCTGTGAAAATAAATCTTTTGCATGATAAATTATACTTTTTTCTTTCATCGCATCAGTCAAATTAAAATTGCATAAGCACTGGTATTACTTTCTAAATTTCAGTGACTGTACAGCTGAAAGAAATGCCTGCAAGCAGAAAGAAGTTAATTTAATGAAATATTTAAACATTCTACTTAACCTCCTGATGTTGCCCCTTAGATGTGTGCACTGTGCACTTGTTGCTGGGGATGGACTGCACTTTTGCTGCCAGAAAAAAAGTTGGCTGGAGCATCAAGAACCATCAGATTCCTGAGAATTTCCTCTTAGTGAAAGACAAGAACTTCTCCTTAAATGTGAAAATGATATATGGAAGTACATACAATAATTTGTTTTAATTTATGACACATCACAGCCTGCATGGGATTTTTTTTTCCTGAGCATGGTAGTGTTTGAAAGAATATACTTAGTTAAGTAGAAGCTGAAGAAATAACAATGGTTGTCAGAGTTTTGACACAGAGATAAATATTAATGAAATACTTTTATATAAGCTATGGTAAAGTCTCCTTGGCAATTCAGTCAGATCATTTCCCTCATTAGCTGCGAGCTCCTTTGTCATTCATGCAGTAGCTCGCTCTTACGGAGGAACAGAACTATGTTTTTCAATGAAAATTTAAAGAAATCTTTGTCGCATGTCATGTGGTCTTCTCTAACCATTTTGTAAGAGTAACTCTTTCAATCAATTCCCAAATTCTAAAATTACTTCAAAATACATGTATTAGTCACAAACATTGATAATGTTTTAGAAAACACTTCAGATGGTGTAAAACTTAGGAGTATTTTCCAGACGTGTACAGGGAGGGAACATTATTCATTTGAGAAAAGAATTGGTTTAATCACCCTGTGTTTTGGGGCTTGACTGCTGTTGAATGCCTCCTGAGAGCTGTCCCGCAGTCGCATCCTCCCGGCCGATGACTCCAGCCTCTCCTCGTTTGGAAGGCACTGCCGTATCTGCTGTCAGTCGCTGAGGTTCTCCACGCTGTTTCTCCTCCTCGGCATAGCCATACCTGTACTTTGAAGTTACACTGCATTAACTCAAGATGTTGTCTTCTGATCTCTTACAAAGAAATAATAATGAAGATACAAAGGTCTTCCCGATTCCAGCTCCTCGGGCTAAACCACCTGATAGCTGCGATTACCCGAGGCTTTCCATCACTCGTATTTTCCCATACTGTCACACTTCAAAGGAAATATATTAAACGTAGCTGTATTAATGATTAATTGTAACATTGTATAATGCAGTTTCTGGCTTTTCTTGTCTTGGTTAGAGATTTGTGTAACTTGGCTTATTAATTCGTTTAGGAGTTTTGATTTGAGGCGAGTTTTTCAGAAGACGCCCAGGCAAACAAAGGCCAAGTAAGTGTTTGCATCTGGTTTGATCAAAGATCTGTCCAAAATTGGAGGGTTTTTCTGAAGGGGGTAATTTTTAATCCTGTGAGATGTCTTGTTTATGTAATAATTAATGTGTAATAGTTGTTCTGTTTTTTGGAGAAATTTTAAGCAGAATTTCTTTGCTCGGAGTTCAAACCCTCCTTCAGTGTATTTGACCAAAATGTGCTTCCTTTGCGGGCTGATTCTGGCTGTATCCTTGACTCGTTGCTTCTCTGTTTTTGGTTTGGCTTCCCCCCTGCCCCTTCCATTCTCCCCCCTCTTCCTTGAGCGCCCATCTCTCAAATACAGCCTCTTTGTTCACACTTAATGTTTTTGACAAGCGTGTGTTTGGGGCGGAGATGCGTCCCCTGTACTTTAAGCGTGCTGTCATTTCAGCTCTCTCTTTCCAAAGGACTCAATGCTGCCTTATATGCATCTTCAATAAAGTATGGTGGTTAGAAATCTCACCATTCAGCTTCAGTGGAATTTAATGCAAAATACAACAGTGTTCTCGGTGGTTTTATTCACGCATGTTAAGAGAGAACCATTAGGCTTAGAAAAGTCAGGGTTTTCTTCTTCTCTTTGGTGCACCTGAAATAATGTTAATGGAAGGAATAGAGCTATATGGTTTGATAAGTACAAGTAAATGTGAAATAAATAAATAAAAAAGGCTGACTATAGCAATTTAGAGGGAAAGCAGCAGAAAAATTACAGATTCAAAAGAAAAAAACCTATCAGTGTTATCAAGTAAAACCCCGCTTCAAAAACTTCACGGTGTTTTTATATCATAAGTTCTCATTCTAAGATGCTTCAGCATCTCAGAATGACTAAGATGGTCAGTCGTGCCATAGCTGCATGCAGACCTGAATCCGTTTTACCGCATTTGTATGATTCATTCACTCGTCACCAAGAAATTGGGCCAACTTCTACGCAGTCGTAGTGAATTCAGGTTTTAGAGATGATTCTTCCACCATTTGAGAGACAAGGTTGACTGGTGAAATGCAACAGGAACTGTAGGCTTAGATTAAAACTTGCCTTGCTGCTGAATGTCGTAAATATTTTGACAGACGATAAATGTCTAGTTTTTATAAATTTGCAGTGGCGCTTTACCTCAAAACCAAAATAAAGCTGGAAGCGGAATAGCTGAACTGAAAAGTTTTGGGGTTTATTTTTCCTCTGGTATTCATATTTTCATTTTAATTCTTCTTTTGAAAGAATGCCCCAACCCAAATTTTTAATACTTATGATGATTTTTTTTTTAATTTAATAGATACTGTTGTGGTGCAACATTTCTAAGTAATTTGTAAAATAATCTTACTCATATTTTGGAAAGCTTGAATTTTTTTTTCCCCTGAGTGTTTCAGGATGTCTTTTGTAGCTGTAAAGTAGTCTTTTTTTTTTTTNAAAAAAAAAAAAAAAAAAAAGCTCCAGAACCAAAACGGTAGAACTTTTTTCCTCAATCACATATGTGTTTCTCATTTGCTCTCTAGATTTTAGTACTAAATTTGAGAGCAGGAAACTAAACCCAAATATTTCTACTAATGTAGATGATTAATTACACCGATTTATTCACATTGTGTGTCATACAGCACACCTTGTTTTTTCAGGAACATACATGTTACATCATGTAGGTACAATCAGTACAATGACTGATGAACAATCGGATCATGGAATGAACCCATTTCAACCAAAATGCTGCCTCTGTTAGGATTTTTCAGCATTATAACATTCAGTTCTACCGCTGTCTGTTACAGCAGCGTTTTACAGCAGACAAAGCTTTTACTAGAAATAAACGTTTTCCTAATACTCATGTGAAATACAGCATTTTGGGATGCTGTGCAGAGCCTTGTGCTTCCTGATATTTATATTCCACTTCAGTCTTCCATCTTTAGCTATTATATTAGAGGTTATCATCTTTATGCAGATGATGGTAAGGCTTGTAGCTGGTAAGGGATAGAGCTAGTTTTCTGTAGCAGTCACAACTTTTAAAGAATAACTTACTTGTACCTTACTTGTAGAAGGTTGATTTTGTTGCATTTTGGAGAAGTTTTTTTGTGTATATGTTTAATCTTCCCCAGAGTTGGTCCAGGCTGGCCCTGCGTGATGCTTCAAAACCCACATTGATCCTCTTAGAAATAGTTTACAGTATTGCAGCTTGGCTGTGTTGTATTGGATTTATCCAGTGTTGTAGAGGAGCAGCCTAGAAATGGTACACCACGAAACAGTCAGTAATTAGATCAGATTTGCAGTTTCTTCCCAACCTGCTGATATGTAGTAGCCTTAAAATATTGGAAAAGCAACCCAGAGAATCTGAGCTGTCTGAGCGGTGTTCACCGAGCAGCTCCTCGTTGTTAGGAGTTTTGTATGAGCTTTTGGTACTTAGCCTGTGACTTGACAAGCTTTTGCTTTTCCCTCTGTTTATGTCAGTGCTGAGCCCTTATACAATTATGTTCATTACTCTGTTCGTGACAAATTAAATTAAGAATTTTTGCTAAGGCCAGTCTTCTAATGGTGTCTAACAATAATTTCAAGACCAACAGCGTAATGCCTTTCAGTAATTATTAAACATGAGTGAACTGCCTAGGCTAAAATAAGAATCAGGCCAAGTCAACATCTCTTTGAGGATAGTGGTGCTTGTAATTAGAGATGCTCAGGAAATGTTTCCCTCTCACTCCCTGCCACTCCCCAGCTTTCTTCTCCCACAAGGTGATGGAAAGTGAAGGGAGAGAGTGCCCACCTGGAGAGCTAAATGCTCCAAGCTTTGTAGTGCTCACATGGGCAAGTTTAGAAGTTTCCCCAAAATGTGGAACCTTATAGTGAGGTTTTTAGAATGCATTTCTGTGAAATTTCATGGGTTTTCTTTAAGAACCAGTGTTTTCTGGGAGAAAACAATTTTTCTTACAAAATCTCAATAACCTGCTATTTGTGGCGGTGGAGAGGGGATGTTAAGTGCCCTATTCCATGTTTTGAAGACCAGTGGTTAGAAAGTGGGGCAGGGCTTCTACTCTATTGTGTCAGGAGTCTGTGAAAGCCTTATTTCAAAAATAAGAGTGATTTACCTCTTTCAATCAGTTTTTATTCCTCATTAACTAGGTGAGAAGTTGTCTTATGAACTATATTGCAGGTGTACCATAATCTTCCCCTGCAGCTCAAGGTGGAGCACAAAATCTAATCTGGAGTCATGAGGCTGCTTCTGTAAATAGAGAACCTGGAGGGAGCAGTGCATGGGGAGAGGGAGATGCCTGCGAGTAGGGAAGTTTTGTGTAATGTNAAAAAATTCTTCTAAAATATTACTGTTACTATTATTAATATATTATATTAATATTTAATCTAGTTTCTCAAGAGAGCAGTCTCATTTGAGGGAGACTTCTTAAAATGAATGTCTCTAAGAAACGGTTCCCTTCGTACAAGGAATGACATGAGGTTTTGCAAAATGCAGGTTATGAGCACTGACAGGGCTACCTGAAGATGATATTTCTTATTCTTTTCTAGGCCTTTTAATCCTGCGCTTCTTGCATCCTTTATCTAACCAATTTCTGTCTGACAGTTTGTCATTTTTGTAGTAGCATCTCTGCATGAATAATTGCAAACCTTGTCCATTTGAAAGACCTTTGGTTTTTGTCTGTTTTGGGGTTACTTCCTTTTCTGCTGCTTTAGGGATATCCAGGTTGCACTAAGATGGGTGTTCCAAAACTGCAAAACTGAATATGATATTGAAAGTAAGAAATAGCATGAGAAGACGGTCTCTTAAAAAATAAATCCATATTGATGAAGTTTGCAGAAGTCCTGAGCATTTTACCAGCTCTCATTTTTCAGCAGCGCGCCCATGGTACAGTTGTATAATGTAAATTCAGCAGCATAATTGTTTTTAAAAAGAAACTTCACACTGACTTTTTTCTCAGTGTGAACGGATTCCAAAGTCTTCGAGGTTTTGTTGGTCCTAGGTTTTATATGTCACAGCAGTTTGTAGTGTCTTGAATGTGGCTTAATTGACTCCCAGGTGGGAGAACAAAATGGACCCCTTTTTTTCAGTGATCTGTAGAAAACATGGCCATACGCAATTACATCGGTTGAGTGTATTGGTTGGGAACCCTATGGACTATCTCTTTTTTATATCAGGGCTTCTTTTTTATAGTCAGTGAGAATTTCGTATGGAAGGTTTTGGGAATCTGGTGTGGAAGTATATTTCCAATTCATGCAGAGGTCTAAAAACCAGCATGACTTTGCCTTTGCAGTAAGTTGTATTTTCTCTGAATTCTTTGCGTTACTGAGGAGTTGGAGCAAAAACTGGTGTTAACAGCAGCGATGCCTTTATGATACATCCTTGTCTGTTGGTAATATTTTTGAGCGTGGCACCTAAATATGGACAATCCTTTATAAAAGATTGCAAAATAAATAGAAAACTGTTCTGGTATTACTAAATTAATAACTCTAAAGTGTATTCATCTAAATGGTTTTCTTAGGTTTTGTGTTTTTTAAAAAACCTCCTATTTCAAATCCCCTTGATTGAATTATTAATGTGAAATTTAGGGACACTTTTTAGCAGCTACCATTAGCAGGAACGTCATTCCAAAAGTGTTACGAGATATTACTGTCTTCTCACGGTGTCATTAGTACAATGGTCTTAATGGGCAAGCATACTTCTAACTCAAGATCACCTTCACCCAGTTGGCTACTACTAAACCTCTCCTCACATGTTTAAACCTTCTTCCCTAAACGAAAATTCATGGTAACAGAAGAGAGGTGAGTAGTGGTGAGATAAAATACATGCCATCAGGCACAAATATGTTTTATGAACTTGTGTCACACGAAGCCTTGGGAAATCTTATATATATGAACGTTTTCAAAAAGTATGTTTATCTTGTACGTGCACAGCAGCAAATTACAATTTTTTTTTTTATTTTTTTTTTTTGGTCTTCAGGGTATCTGCAAGTGGGTCTATTCTTGCCAATTCAGTCTGAGCTAAGTAATACATCAGTAAGGCTCTAGATTTTGCAAGGTCACTTCAGATGGATAGAATTGTATGAAATCTCTTGTTAAGGCTTGAAGGCAGTTGAAATTCAGGTGGCTTTACTCTTCAGTATGATGTGAATTTCTTACTAGTTCAGGGAAGGTAAGTAAAAGGACTAGTCGAAATTACAAATTACAGAAGTGATTAAAATGTTCTTCTAGGTTCTGCTGTTACAAACAGAGAAGGAAACAATAGTTTTGGAAAGAGAAAGCTAAGCCAAATTACCTCTAGGTAAAAGCGGCAATTTCCTTTTTACTTCTTTCACCGCAGAAAAAGTGTTAGAGTCGCCTCTTGTAGAATGAATCAGTCAAAAAAAGAGAGTTAAGTATTTATGTCAGTTACATGAGGCTTAATTACAGCATTATTCATTGGATGCTTTCCAGCCTTAGCAGCAATGTCCCCCGTGCCCCCCTCCCACTGCCGCAACTCAGGAACCTGCAAAACACAGTAGCATGTCATTTGTCATTGTAGTTGTATTTTCTAGTTATGGAGATAATGCAATTCTTTCACTTCATAGAGGTTTTTTTTTGCTTTTCATCTTCACATTTCATCGCACAGAGGGGTGACCACAGCGCAATAGTGCTGGGATGCATTTGGTAAACTTTTCAAATATCAAAAGTATTTTTGAGATTTTTCAGGTTACTTGCAAGCTCTGGCATTTCAAGCAGCGACAAGAGAAGCAAAACCACGCAGCTATGAGTAATTTGCCATTTCCCAATAACCTGCCGAATAGAATCGAGTGGGTTTTGCATAGCTTTCACAATTGCTTTGAAGAGCATTTAAATGTACCTCTCATGTTGAAACAATCTTGTACTTAGGTTTCCCACACACCAGCCAGTAGTGTGTCCTAAGTAGTCCTCTGCAGGGCATTCCCAGACTGATGTGTGAGAATTCAGTGGTTGAACCACTCCTGTTTCTTCCTTGCGGCTGCCAAACCAGTTATTTTAGCTATCGACTTTCCCTTTTAATCTTTGCTGTCTTGGTTATTCACATGCACTAAAGAATGAATGTTATTAACTCGGATGATGACAGAAGTACTGAACACAAACTTGTTTAAACTGGGTATGTAATATGAAATTTATAAGAGGACTCTTCAAGTGGGAGCAAGTTCTCCACCAATAGCGTTGTAGGTTTTCTTAGCTTTTCAATCCATATTTGAAAGGAGAACTGCGTTTTCTTTTCAGCCTGGTGTCAGAGAGAGGCTTCTCTGAATTAACAGAAAGACTGTTGCATTTAACTTACTTACAAATAGGGAAACAGGACCTGCAGGGACCACAAAATACGTGACATCTCCCTTGGGACAGTGGTATGGAGGAACACAACAGGTGACTGGTCCAGGAGGATCTGCTGAATAAGTACTGCACGTGCTGCCACATATCACAGCCCACAAAAAGCTCCCAGTACAAACAAGACACCTATAGTAGAGGATCAAATGCCACACCTGCATATTGCATGTTAGAATGCCATAAGAAAAGAGCAGGAGAAATAAAAGGCATGGCCATGACGCTGGTTATTTGCAGTAGAAGCACATTGTGAAATAATTTTCAAGCGGTCCTAGGAATGGGCGGTGAAGAGGAAGGGCAAAAGAGAAAGAGCAATGGTCTCTGCCACTCGTGAGGCAGATACTTCTTCCCTATGGCATTGGCCATATCAAAGTATTTTGAAATCTAATTTTTAATGAGCAGTCCCTTAGGCTCCCTGCAGCTGCGGGGAAGGTTTTCATTCTGTTCTGTAGAGCTTAATTTTCCATGCAGGGCTCTTCATGTTTTTAGTTCAAGGGAAAAGAAAAAAAAAAAAGTGTTACTGATGAGAGTTGTTGGAGGAAAAAGTCTGCTGGTGAAGATACGCTGAGGAAGAGCTATCAGTCCTTGTTTATAAGAGTGGACACTAAAGTTTCAGTGTGTCTTAGATGGCAAAGGAAACTGCCATTCATTTGAATGTTATTGAAGGGCTTTCTTTTCCTCTTAACCCATATCACTGCGTCTTGATGCTTGGGGAGCATATGTTGTCTTCCTCTTTGGAAATTAGTGTAGTAGATGTGGTCCTTACTGGATGCCTTACATTTATGGGGTGGTAGAAGGTTTTGCTAGGGTTTGAGGATGGTAAGGACGAGGGAAAATCTTATTTTCAGCTCCTTTGCTCTGATCGTGTTTGTGAGTTGGTTTTGGCTCAGACTCAGCACCTGTCTTCAGTCATTGTCGGGTAAAACTGCCGACCTAGAAACCCAAATCGAAGGGTATTAAAAATGAAAAATATTTGATACTTCCTTTGTGGGTTTGATAAGATTCTGCTTATAGTCTCTCTCACTTGTAAACTGTATAATTGACTTAGGTTGTGTGATCCGATTGCATTAATATTCTTTGAAAGTCACTGCAAAATAACAGACATTGGAGTGCTACTTACAGGAGCAGTGGAGAACTGTAGTACCTGTAAGCTTGTTAGATGATATATATGTTTCTTAATTTGGCAATAAAGCTTTGAAATGTTAGGAGTCTGTTTTACAAACCTCAGGTATTAAGTGGAGAACTTGTCCTTTAACAATGAGTATTGGTGAACAGTAGGAGGAGTAATACAGAAACCAGTGTATAGTGCACACTGTGGGAGCAGCGAGAGCAACGTTAGGGCCCAGGTGGTCAGCTCTTGAAGATCCATTTCTGCAGTATTAAACTAAGCATGAGAGTAAGTTTTGGTGGAATTTAAACATAATTATTCTTAAATAAGCACATAGTGGCAGCATGATCTATGCAAATCTATATAAATAGGTAGCTTTGGTGAATTAGAATGTAATATTACTGAATGGACTGCTCAAGATTTCATTAACTAAAAAGACTGAAGACCCTGTTTACCAAGGAAAATATCCTTTATTCTCTACCGGTTGCTTTAGGTTGTTAATTTGAGAAACTGATCATTTTGGACCATTAATGATAATTATTAGAGACAGATTTAGTGAGCTTTAGTGCAGTTCTCAACTAGACTAATAGTTGTGTAATCCAATATTTATTAATATAAACGAAGTAATTTAGAAACATGATATTATAAAGAGGAGGAGGAAACTTCAGGAACTTTCCTGGATCCTCCCAAAACTCCATTAATTTTTGACGACATGTTGTTCTTCAGTAGTTTGCTTTGTTTTGTTTGAGTCTTTTTCTTTTTTTCCCCCCTGCTTTAATAGTGCTGCAATTTAGCCCAGATAAGCAGCCTGGGAGAAGAATGAGTGCAATGGTCTCTAACCTTACAGTTACTTAATATCCGTAGATTTTGATATTTGGGTGGAGAAGGGAGTAGAGAACAGCCGTGAGAAGTTGTCCATTTTTATTTTATGCATATTCCTATCGATAAGATCATGTCCGTCCTTCATCCGGAGGCTCTGAGTCAGGGTTGCCAGCATATGCAAGTGTTCATGCGTATTGAGACTCCCACCCCAATGTGGTGCAACAGTTCACCTACGAGCATTGCCATGCCGGAGTCTAAATAAAAGATGATGTGTAGAGCGATGTCTCTTTGCTTCTTCTCACAGGTAGGGGAGAGTGAACTTTCAGTCTGCTCAGGACGAATGTGTCTCCATCTGGCTTTACTTCAGAGAGGAGGTGGCATATGATGGAGTGCAGTCTCGAGGCGAGAGGATTTCCCCAGCTCTGAGTTTTCATATCTGTCCTTTCCTGAGGCCGGTTGCCTTCGGGTGTCTGGGTTTTCCCACCCGGCGGTTCGCATGCAGATGAACGCTTGCTTGTGACAACGTGTCCCCGTGTCTGGACTTCTGCGGGCCTTTCCCTGGGGTTCTGGCACGAGGTCTGTGTATGCTCCTGTGCACGGTGAGCGGAGGTATCACGGGGCTTTATTGCACTTTTGTGCTGAAGCACCTTCTTTTTGAGCCGTGTGTGTAGTCCAGGGGAAAACCTCAGATTTCTTAGGATTAGCATCAGTTTCTCATTACGAACCTAACGCTTCAGCACTTGCAGAACTGCGAAGTTCTCCTTATGGCCTGCTTGTGCCTCGCGGATCCCAATTCTAGCTTTTCTCTTTCAAAATTCTTTTTTAAAAATTAGGAAGAAAATAATGTGAGTTTCACAAGGTTAAAAGACTCCTGATATCAGAAGAGGCAAAACGTCTATAAATTAAAGATCTCCATGTGCATTTAGCAGCTGGAGGAAATCTGCATGCGTGTGCATGTCTCTTCCTACTTCCTTCACCAAAACCCACTAGCCAAACTGATGCACAGATCCCAAGAGCCGTCAGCAATTTCTTCCTCAGGGACTTTTTTTCCTTTTAAATGCAACGCCCACTTCCCTGCCAAAATGGAAGGCTTGTTTTTTAACAGGGTGGTGGTTCCTGACCTCCTTTCACCTTTTTATTTTGAATATACAGGCTCAGCTTTGTGTTGAAAATCATGTTGCAAATCTAAATACTAATAGAAGACTTCAGATCTCGCTCTAGAAAAAAGGTGGAAGGACGGCAGCAATTGCCATATTCATGTATTTTGAATTGCAATTTCTTCTAATGCAAAAACTAGACGGCGGTTGTAAAGACGATAATTTCCTATCCAATCCAGTCTCCTGCTTACAAATCACCTGACAAAAATATCATTAAGAAGTAGTTGTGTGACATGTGCTCGTCCGTCACTCCGGTTATTCCACAGCAGCTTTCCAGCGAGCAAGTTGGGAAGTAAGACCGGCTTTCCCGTGGAAGCTCCTTAGGGTAGGTGGTTTCAGTTTTGCCTCCCTTGATTTGAGTAAGACAGGTCTGTTTGCAGTTGTGAATTCTTTTGGAGCGTGCCTTCACATGCAACTTTTCATACTTTTTTGGATCGCCTTAAAAGAAATCCATACCTGTAGCTGACCTACTTAATCTATGCAATTATTCCACTTTGCTAGGGTGTATGTGCACCTTGTTCTCCTCTCCGTATTTTTTTCCAGTTTGGCAGTCATTTCATTCCTTGTTAAAAATACCATACGGTTGGTAAAGAGGAACTTGATTTCAGTATTTCTATCGTTACAATTACTGGCCAGAAGAACGGAGGCAGAAATCAGACTACCGCTTTGCAAAATCACGGCTCATTCACTGCTTTCTCAGAAGTCCTGCTGGATTAATTTAGATGTTTTTAATAGCGATGAGTAAGGCAAACGGAGTCCTGCTGAAAGCAAGTGAAATGTCAGGGATTGTTGGTTCTAGTTAGAAATGCGGCCGTTTCTCACCAGGGCTCGATGCTGCAACATCTCTTCATCTGTGAATCTAAGAGACTTCCCAGAGCTGATGGGCATCTTGTGCCTAATTGTTGTCTTGTGTAATGCCAAATTTACTCATACGTTCCTTCCTTCCTGGCTATAAAGCTATAATATTCTTTAAAGCTCCAGAGTCTGGAATCAACATAAATGGAGTGTTTCTGGATCAAACTGTATTTGAGTGGGTGTATGTAGGGAGGATTCAGCCCTGTAAAATCCTGTATGCTCTGTGATCCAGTAGAACTTATTAATGAGCTAAAAATGAAAGCTGCAAGTAGTTTGCCTGGAGACATTGGGTCATTTGGTGTTTGTTACTAGCTTAGTACTGGTACTCTTACATATTGTATTATCTGTCCCTTAGTCAATATAATTAAAAAAATCAGCAAATCTCTTCAACTGCTAAATATAAGACTTTTTTTGGTTCAAATTTACTCTTTTCAACTGAGGTTAAATGCTTACTAGTATAGGAAAGAATGATGCTTTACTTGGCTCTTGCTGTTAAGTATGTATATACAGGTTACTGGGCATCTCTAGAGAACACTGAGAACAGGTTACAGATAAAATTAAAATTAAAAGATTCTAACCTAGATATAGTAAATTTTTGGCAATATTAACATGTGCAGAGGGCGGACCAATAACCACTAGCTGCTTTGTTATGCGGATTACTATTCGGCGCCTAGTACTATCTAGTGATTTGGTGATAGCAATTTTGACCCTGATGTTTTGCTTCACATTTTTCTTGTAAACGTTGCTTTCGTAAAGTTGCCCTAATAAATTCTTTCCTCTGTTTTCCAAAGTGTCGCTTTGCCCCTTGGCTATCATAGGGAAACAGCTGTGATTTAAGACATCAGCTTCGCTATTAACATCAAGTGGCTGCATAACAACTATGAATCATCTTTATGAATGTGTTCTGACTAAATCATAGGACTTGTTAGGTGTGGATGGATGGATATCTGAGAAAGTGATACAGGTAATAGGCTGTCTTCCAAGATAATGAAAAAGTTTTCACCTTCACTTTTCTTTATGTGCTTGCCTTGGCAATGGTGGCTTTCCAATACAAATACTTGCAAACATGCAGCTGAAAATGAGTCTATCACTGTAAATCCAGACACATGCACAAGACTGCTTCGTATGTTTGAATGGTAATTATTCACAATTGGGACTTCTATCAAACAGACAAAAGCGAATCAATTGGGTTTGGTGTGTGGGTTTTTTTGGTTTTTGTTTCATTTTTGTTTCACATTGGAATTTCTGTGGCATTTGATGGTCAAGAAAGAATTGTCCCTGCTATTCTCTGAGGAAGGTGTAGAGATTTATTGTAAGGACTCGCACAGGGAATGTGCGTAAGACAAATTTCCTGAATTTCTGTTTTGCCAAACCCGCCATTTAAATAGCGTGCACTCCTTCTACACATGATCTCTATGGGAGAGTATTTAATCTTCTCTGTATAATTTATTTATTTCAAGGAAATTATTTTACTCTTCTACAGAAGAACCCAAAGATATAAGCAAATTGCCTCTTGGCCAAGCCATATCTCTTAACCCAGCAAATACAATTCACCCCCCAAAAGAGCTAGGTTAATCTGCTCTTCTTGATAATTTTTTGCTATAATCAGATTTTTCATAGTTGCTCTCTAAGTACCAATTTTAGTTTGATAAAGCTTTCAATTTATTTGCTGCAAAGAATGGTTATTTAACAACAAAGAACCCAAAAAAATCAGTCTGAACATTAACTGCCTTAAGACACGGACTCATTAGAAGCACATACTCAGATTGATTGGACTGATACAGATGGTGATGATAATAATAATTGCATTACAGTAGTGCCTTAGGATCCTAGCTGTAAATGAGGTTCTCATTCTGGTAGGTACAGAACTAAGATCCGCTGCAGCCCTGAAAAGCTTCAAAATTAGAAGCGAACTGAGAAACAATGAGAGCTTGAATACAAATTCTCCCTTCCTTAACAACAAGAAAAAAAAAAATAAAAAAAGCAAAAGAGGAGACCTGTTTGGATCCTAACCAGATATGCCAAATTCTGTTCGTCAACACCTTCAAAGGAGGCAAAATATCTGTCAAGATGATAAACCTTTAAAATAATTTAAGCAGAGCACTCGTATGAAACACTGTCATGCAAGAATATGGCAAGTTCTGCCCTCCGATTTCTGGTAAGCAGTTAATAAAGAAAAGAAATAGTGAATGTTGCAGGTTTCAACTGTAGTGATGCACATAGTGCTTGTAATAAGCAGGGAGCACATATGCCTGTTTGAAGGATGAATTGAGGTTTATACCAAGCTATTGCTTTTACAGTCAAGCAGATGTCAGTGGGCTTGCTTTACAGCGTATTATGATATATGAAACTGAAGGCTTTGGAGTGGTAAAAATTACTCCTGTCAATTCGTCTTTGGGTATGGCACTTTGATATATCATTCACAGCTTAATTATGTTGTCATAGTTGAGAGATTAAAACAAAAGTCAGGTTGACTCTTGCTTAAACCTCTCTCTGAAATAATGCTGGTGGGTGAGGGGGGAAGAAATCCATAAGATCTATATAAAATTCCATTATAATGTATTGTGCCATCAATAACAGGTTCCTTCCGTGATGCAGTTTCACGCAGTGCAGTTAGGGAGATATTCATCAGCTCTCGCTCACTACACAGGGGCACAAACAACGAGTATCAGATGTATCAGGAAAAAAGTGAGCGAGTGGGGATTGTCCTTCGTGCAAGCCTTGGAGCGGTTGGGGCGTGGGTTGTGCCAGAAGCCGCTGGAATTAGGGCGGCAGAGCAATGACACACATCTGTCGGTGCGGGTTTACGGCCTGACTGTAAAAAGACAACCCCATCCGGGAAGTCTTTGTTGTCACCTTCACCGACACGGAGATGGTTACCTGTCTGCAGAAGGGAGCTGGTGGGTGGTGGGAGCCGGGGCGCCTTGAGCTGCCGACCCTGGTTGGAGGGGACAGGGGCAACTCCCCTTCTCATCCAGGGGTTAGGAAGACTTTTTTGGATATCGAGCTGGGCTCAGTTTGTTACCAAGGAGACGTGTGATTTTGTGTTTGCCTATTAAATGTGCTACAAGTGACAAAACAAACTCCGTAATCAAAATGAATTGCAGGATGTCATTTAGGCATGCTGGTTTTGAGGCTTATTTATTATCAGTTACATTGATTAAAGCAAACCCAATCATAACCCAGAGGAGAATTTTCTGTGTTCTCAGCCTCTCTGAGTCTTTATGCTTGGGTATTTTATCTGCATAAAATAAGTTGCTCTTACATGAAGCTGTTTGTTGAAGTGAATTGCATAGGGGTACCTAATAAAGGTATACGTGGCGTCCAAAAAACCTGTGCGGTTAAATGAAAGTTGAAATTTTTGAAGTTGTATTTGGCATATTACTCCTGCACCTCGTGTTCCTGGATGATACTGCAGCGCATATACAAATTAAATGTAATGTAAATGATTACTGCCAGGTGCTGCAAAAAATAGAATTTAAGCACCAGACAAATAAATGTAACTTAGGATAAAGCTGTGGTGATGTGTCATTGTGTTGTTTGTTGCATATGTTTTATATACATTGATTCAAGTGATGGGTTAAGGCGTGCTTTTCATTTATTTAACAACTTCCTGCTGTAGCTGTAATGTTGCCCATGGGTGGCTTTCAGAGTGCCAGCTTTGAGGGCAGAGAAAGGTTGTTATCTTTGAACTTCAGGATGAGCGGTAAAGGTGTGGACGGGCAGAGGTGCAGGCGGTGATGCCAAGCGGAGTGTGCTTGGTAAAATCGGCTATTGAGGAATTTTTTCATTGAAAGAGATCACGTTCAAACGCTGTGGAACTGTTTCTGCGATTGCACAGGTGGAGCTGCTCCATGTTCACCTGCCTGGGGATGTGGCACACGCTGACAGTACACTTGACATATATGCAGGCAAGCTGATTAATGAAACGTATGTAAAAAGTTCAAACGTGCAATCTTCTTTGCTTGCTTTACCTCTAAAAGATTAGATTAGCTGTCATAAATTATTAATCTGAGCCTTCTAACTGTACCAATTTGGTGCCTCTGCCTTTGTTTTCTGTGGTTTAGTTTAATGACGTTGCTATTGCTTCCTTCACGTATTAAAGAATCTAGGTGATAAAAGAAAAGAAAAGACAGCTTTACCTGATTCTGTGGCTACCTGAATGTAAGGAAATGGGTTTGATTCTAACATATTCAGTTATTTGCTTTGCTAAAACACATTCTTTCCATGTATGCAAAGTACATGTACAATTTAGGTAAATACCTTTTTTTAACCATCTTACATGTTTGGGAAAACAAAACATGCTATAATTTCAGAAGAATGCTGTAATGAGCTGGTAGATTGCCACAAATTGCTTGTAGAGTACGTGGCACGTGTATAGGTGAGGAAAATTTTAGGAAAGCTTTTGATCAAAGTCAGAAAACAAACCTTCAGTATTTAAAAACCAAAATTTCAGCATTCTAGGAAAATGAAGGTTTTCTTTTTTTTTTCTCCCACGCTGAGACCCCAGTTTGAAAGAAGATAGACATGTGATTTGATACCTAATATATAGTAATTTGAGGACCTTGCCCTGGGTAGAAGACTCTTAGTCGTTATTTAGAAGTAACCTGCTGTCCCTGAAGGCACAGTGTAAATTCATGTGAAATGTATTTAGTAATGCTATTTGGGTGCATTAATTAAGAATTTGATTTTTTTCTATTTCAGTTAAAGGCTTGTTGAGAGCAGCTGTCTTTCTGAAGAGCTTTTCACATCTGTTCTTATCTTTCTATTTTAATTCTCTAGTGCTGTATCTGTGTGCAAAGATTCCTTTTTCTTTTCTGTAATGAATTTATGTGGGATGCTGCTGAATGCTGCTGTTAATGTGGAATCGCCTGGCTTGACTTGGTGAAGCTAATGCCTTTTGGGTGAGCTTTGTCCATCTGACTGAGTCGTAATAAAACCAGTAAATGTTTCCCTTTTGGTGTGTGGGTAATTTGCTTTGTGAAAAAGGAAGAGGTGGTGGAGTCCAATGTTGTGTAGCGATGGTTGGCATAGCAATATTTTTGTTCTTTTAGAAAAGCATTCACTGGGCAGGAGACCAGAAGCAACAGTTTACCTACTATTAATCTCTCAGTGGAATATTTACTCTTGTCTTTTTTGGGGGGTTTGCTAATAGAGCGGTTCGCCTGAGTAACCCATGTCTTCTGAAGGAAAAATAAACAGATTTGTTTATCTACAGCAGGCTGTTGAGTTTTTTTCATTTTCTTCTCTGTATCTGTTATATTTTGTATGTAATATATTACTATTGATATCTTAGAGAATTATCTATACAGACAGACATTTCTAATGAACTTGAAGTTGTCTTGTGTCCATTTTTTGGCCAAATGCTGTTTTACTGTTTAGCAGACATCCTCACGTTTTCCTCCGAATTCCAAATGAACAGCACAGACAGATGCAATTTAAAAAATATTTTTTGAACAAGGGTATGGATATATATCCCAACAGATTGTATTCTTAAAGCAATACAGGCAACTTGGAATTTTCAAAGCCAACGCAAATGCAAGCGTAGCCCTTGCGGGTGTCGTTGAGTTAATGCTCCAGAGATACGCTGTGTCAGAAACTCCCAGCTAATCTGCAAGAAGGAGGGGTTCTTCAAGGTATTGGTTTCAGCACCGTGGTCTTCTGTTTTTCCCTTGGGTACCCCGGTGAATGCTGTCTGCCCTCTTGAAGCACGACCCGTACGGCGCCGTCGGTCAGCTTGCCAGTCCTCCTTGCGTGCCCGTTTGGGAGGTGAGGAGGTTGCACACACGTGGATCAGCTTGGCCCTTGCCTCGGCTGTTTCCAGGAGTGACTGGTAGAAGCTCGGAAGGATTTGGGGTTGGGGAGTGCTTTTAGTTCAGGTGTTTTGTTAGGCACAGGTGAAGGAAGTTTGGGACTACTTTAGTCCTGGAACAGGTGTTCTAATATGTCTGCGTATTTCTCCCCCTGCCACACTGACTTCTGTGGGTTTGGCTAGTTGTGTGTGTGCGAAGATCCTTTTAAATGTCTTCATAAATGTAAGTTACTAATTAAATAATTCTCTAAAATGTTTCCATTCTTACACCATATTTAAGGTTTTCAGTAGTTGCTTTTTAATTTCCTTCTTTAGCTGTACTTTGTAAACGATCTTGTTTAGTTACTTATTACAAGTCTTACTGGTTTTCTTGAAGTTCCTACTAGTTCTACATCTCAGTGTTATCTTTTTGATGGTAGGAGTTCCTTGCCCTTCAGCCCTATAGTTTTCCTTTTTAGGCAACAATAAGATAGATAACTTCTTAAGTAATAAGGTAAGTTCATGTGTTTCTTTATAAGTAATGTATTTGATTATTTTGATGAGGAATGAAGTATTTCTCCTACTGTACATGATTTCAGCAGAAAATTTTAGGACTGGACTAAACTCTAAGCCAGCACCATTAAACATTTCTGTGGAGATATTGCAGGTTCTTTACTTGCTGTTTTACTTGATAGGGAATTGGGGCTCATTCCTGAGTTCACCCCAAAAGTTTCCTCAGAGCAAAAGTCTCTCCTAATTTTCTTGTTCTAGGGGAGATGGAGGTAATAATCTTCTCCCACATCAAACCTGATATTTAGCAATATTTTCAGATATTGAGAAGAAAAATAGGTTTTTATTGTCTGCATACACTTGTAAATTACTGTGCTTGTAAATTACTGTGGAATTGCTACAGTAAATTACTGCGCTGTAAAATACTGCTTCTCAGTGGTTTGGGAAGATTTTTTATGTACATGCCTCACTTAAAGGTTACTGTAACATTAATCAGATTTATTTGAAAGGTATTATTAGATTTTGTATACTCTCTGCTGAATAGTGGCATATCCTTAGCAATGATTACTCATAAATCCTGCAATTATTCAAAGAATAGCCTCATGATTAGTAGCATTGACTGTGTTATCCTATGTTATTACAACAGTATGGAAGCGTTTTCATAATAACAAGGGATTTAATTGGTACGAAGACTTATTTGCAGAATGCTAAACACATTGGTAAGCAAGGCATTTGAATTGTGCATTACAGGCACCCAGAGTATTATCAGCTAATTAGGTACTGGGAGGGCATACGTAGTGTTAGTAAAGGCTGTTCAACTTCTGAACACAGTTGTTTTTCAGTATTAAAATGGCTGGAACAATGATTATAAGTTTTATGTGACTTTAAATATGTTTTATTACCTTCTGTGAACAGTTTCTAAAACATGCTTTTAAGCAGTTTTCAGGGAACAGTGCATGATTAAGCCTTGCAATGAAGCTGCTGATCTATATCTAGAAAATTGTGTAGGAGAAGTGTTTACATCAGTAATAGAACGGCGTAAATATTTAATATGTTTCCAGGAAAAGCTGGGGTTTTTTTACTAGCAGATGTATTTTGTCAGGTGGTGGGGAAGTATGAATGTAGCTTGATTTGGCCCAGGTAAAGGAGGAGATGCATTAATGGGAGTCTCATACCCTGGGGAGTTCTTGATTATTACCCTGCCAGTTTTAAATTCCATCTGTAACGTACTAATCAAATGCTTGTGACAGTTTAAGCTTTATTGTCACCCTTAAACCCCTACAGAAGGAGGATTTCCTCTGAAATCTGGTTTGTTTCTTACACGGCTGTTAATTATGCCTAGTGATGTGTTTTGTTAGTTTATCCTTCCTTCCAGGCCAGTGTTGTCTGCAGTCTTCTTTTGCTTCGAGTCTGTGATATTTTATCCTCTTTCCTTGCTGTTCCTCACTTTTTGTTGAATTTCTTGGTAGAAATGGTAGCCCACACAAGTATTTTTATCTTTTGTTCAAACCTTTGATTGTTTATGACCAGTCAGCTGTCAAAACCCTGCATCTGCTGGCACGCTGCAGAAGTTATCCTTGCTAGAGGCAGAGGTTTTTTTTCTAAGGAATTAAACATTTTATCATATAGGCGTGGTGTTGAAAGTAGATAAAAATATATTACTGATGCTTCACAGAGGAGGAAAGCTGTTGCTAAGCAGGACAGGGTGGATTGTCACTTCATGAATAAATGCCTTTTTCTTTGCCAAGTGTTTTTGCAAGGCACAGAGTTGCCTGTCCTTGCCTAGGGCAGCGCAGGGCAACGCTGCGTCCGTGTCCTTGCCCTTTCTGCGGTGCAGAAGGGACACTCGGTGAATGTACCCGCTCGAGAGACGTGGTCCCCTCTCCTTCCCGCTCAGGACTTGATGGAGCCAGCTTAGGAACCGGCTGCACCAAAGCTGAGCTGTGTCCTAAGGGGGTGGTTGTTAAGGAGGGAGCAGAGGAGTGACGGGGAGAGCACATCCCTTCTGCTTGCTCCATAAACCAAACTAAGCTGGGCCTAGTGCGGGGCGGTGCTGGGAGGAGGGAAAGTCCCCGAGAGCTGTCTATGTCCGAAAAGCTGCGGTGCTGCATCAGGACTGATAGCTGGGGTTGAAGTTCTGTAGTGGCTTGGTTTTCCCAACACGGGCTTTTTCCGACGGAGACCGTGCAACAGTGGTGCCTCAGTGCCCGTGGCGGTGCCTTGTCGCCTCATTAAAAGGGCGAAGCTTATGCTGTGCGCTTGCTCTAAATTAAGTTGATCTATTAATGTAACGGACCAATTTTGTCCTCCAGGATGTTTATTATACCTGTACAACAACACAAATAATCTCAAAATATCAGAGCTCACTCTTCGTTGTGCCGCTGGTGGGTTATTTTCTCGTTCGTTTGAAAGCAGTGTCAGGAACCCCTTAATTCCCCCTGCCCCGCATGGAAAAGTCTTTTTCACCTGTTAGGCTGAGCCGTAACGCATAAAGTGCTTATGGGGGGATATATTTCACAACTACAGCTGAAGGTAAATGACTGACAAAGTGTTACGCTGTGAAATCGCGCTGCTGGCAGACCTGGTGGAGAAAGGATCTTGCCGATTTAATGGTTTTAAGCTCTTCCAGCAGTTGGTGCGCCAGCCTTTCAGGGCTTCGTGATACAATTTACTTATCTAATGTCTGTAATTAACGTGTGTGCGCAGTATCGTTTTAGAGATGGAAGGTGATGAATGGCAATAAGGAATTTTATTTCTGTTATCTATAGTACTCTCCAGCCAGATTATTGTTAAACCCAGATGTTTTATGACTTTTTGATAATAGCACAGGGTGTTTTATTCTTGATATTAATTGGAGTTACATTTTATAAAGTACAAATTCATTCTGTCCTTCATTAAATAAGTTAAAATCACACTATTTGGCAGTTTATGATTCTGAAAGCTCTTTCCTTTTGAAGAGTAATATAGAGGAGGGAAATTCAAATTTATGTCCTATATGTTGCTGGTCTGGGACAGGCAGAATTAGAGGGAAGAAACATCACACGCCCACAGCTCAGCGTATAGCTGAAACAGAAGTTCAAGACCAGTGTATTTTTACTGTTCTGGCTGAAGAAGCTATTAACTGGTAGTACATGAGAGGGTTTTAAAAGAAATTGATTTGCTTACTAACAATGTTTTCTTGCTCGAATAAGAGTTTAATCATATTGGTGGGAAACAAAATTGATGAACCTTTAACATCAGATGGTACAGAAATAGTGATTAGAAACCATTTGCCTACAGTTTAGAAGACAGAAATTTAGATTAAGTACAACTGAAACAGTAATTTAATCTACTTCTGTTGAAGTCATGGGGAAAATATGCTGCTGTAAAATTAATCTTACTCCTCATTTGCAGTTATGAGAAGGGTAAAATGTCAGTATAATTGTAGTGTAAAAGTCATCAATAGACTTTTTTCTCCTTCGCACCTGATGCAAGCGTGCTTCTCATTTATGAAATGTCCTCTTCCTCCTCTCACTTCGCTTGCTTTCTGCCATTCCCTATCAACAAAACAGTCTAGATCTAGCTTTCCAAAGCCAAGGAAGGGAGATCCCAGCAGTCAAAAGCCTGCATGGAATGGAATTTTGCAGCAAAAGAAAAGTGTTTCTCCCAGCTGGCCTGCAGGCATGAGCAGGAAAGACAGAGCAACCCTGGTCTTGGAGCTGTTTCCTGAAAGAACTGCAAAAAGCTCAAATCGTGCACTGTCGCTCTCCTCTCCTCTCCTCTCCTGCCAGGATTCTAGTCTGGGCATTCAAATCGTTCAGACTTGAACTCAGGTTGTCTTTTCCCCTTTGTCTCTTTTCCACTGATTTCCATAAACCATGTCTAAAGTATAATCACACGGGGAGTCCCTGTGTCTTCTGTTGATGCTCTTTGTGTTGTGCAAATACTTCGGTGTTCATTGCGGTATTTAACAAAGTTTTGGGTTTTTGTTTTATTGCTTTTTGTTGTGTTAGGGTTTTTTGGGGGTTGTGTGTGGTTTTTTTTTTTGTTTTGTTTGTTTTTTTTTGAGAAAGACTCTTGCCTATTGACTCAAGCGCTTACTTGGTAGGGCAGGCACTCTCATTTAATAAAGAATTCATTTCTGATTCATAGAAAAAAGGTTTTTGGCTGCCAAAACCTACAATAAATTAATTAGTTCACTCTCTGAACTAAAAATCTCATACTGCCTCCTTCATTGTGCAACACCAAAATGGGAACTGTTGGCTCAGAGATTTCAGCACCCTCCTTCCCAAACCTCTGCCAGTGGGTCTGTTAGAGGAACCCTAGCAGCGTCCGGCCGCAATTTATAACAGTGACCTTTTCTAGCAGAAGACACCACAGCAGACGGTGTGCTGTCTAATAAAGCTCATGAAACTGATTTTGTATTTCCTACTACCAGCAAGATCAAATGTTGCCTAATGTACAGTTAAATCTTTGTACTTAATGTGCTTCTCTCTTCTCCTTTTGTCGGGACTGGGGTGTTGGGCTGGTTGGTTGGTCCCTTTTCCCGGCTTGAAATTAGTGGGCAATAGACTGCTTCCGTTTAGGCCAGATTCACTAAGGTAGGCAGGTTTTTCACTTCTGCTTACACCCCAGTCCCAGTTCAGCAGCTATTGTGAAGATGGTCACCAACACACTTCTGTGCATCTGGGCTGATTTTCCTGCCGTTGTTACAGGAATTGCTGATTTGCTGAGAAAAATAGCATCTGCTGGGGCGTTAGAAGCTTTATCATCTAACTACAGTGGTATGTCATCCTCCTACCACCTGATTTCTATTCAGTTACGAGCCTGTTCTGGGGTGTTTTGTGTAGGCTGAAGTATTTCCATGAAGGCTTAAAAATGCAGAGGTCCAATATTGTGATAGCTTTGCGAGAGATGCGGTGAGAGCTGGAGTGTCACTGCGAAGTTAGCTACTAGGCAAATAAGCCTTCAGGTAGTCTTTCAAAGGACTGGCCGAGGTCTATGCAAGACACTTGTGGTACCCTGGGGAGAAGGCACTGGCTGTGCGATTCATCTCTGATTCCCGAGGTGGCAGCAGCGTATCTAACAGGTTATATACATGATCGACATACCAAGACCTGGTCAGTTCCTGAGGGTTAGCAGAGATGCAGTAACTGGCTGTGTTTTACCAAGGTATTTGACTTGTCTTAACCTGAAGTGGAAGAGGGCTTCGCTAACGCACGTTACTTCATTACGTTGCATTTTATGAGCTAAGGCCAGGTGACTGGACCGTTACCGTCGCTCTGTTGATGTGGGTAATACCTTGATCTGTGACAACTTTATCATGTGCCTGAGGTCTAACCACACTGTCTAAGTATCTTCATTGGTGTTTGTGGTATACGGTACATACGTGCGTACTGATGGGTGATTTCCGAAGGTCAGATCTGGGAAAGATTATTGTGCCTACGTCCAGAGACACTAGTGCAAGTAAAAGCTGAGCAACGCGAGTAGTTTGAACAGTGCTGGCTTTTTACAAATGAAATGCTTTTGTGTTTGTGTAGAAGTTGTGTTACTGTAGAAATTGTGCATGGGCAACAACCCTGAACTGAGGTGTGCTAGCTCGCTAACGCCAAGGCTTTCTGTTGATGATGTCTGTCATCCTGTTAAATAGGGGGCTTTTCTTATGTATCTGGTTTGGTGATTGAAATCCATGAAGGACTTGCTGTCTGAAAAAACTGTGCTACATAAAGCTTTCAGGTACCCTACCCAAATGGGCATGTTTATGTTTAAGAACATATCTCAAAAAAAAAAAAAAAAAAAACCCACAAAAGTATACTGCTCAGATAAAGCAGTGCAGTTATTCACCTGTGGATTGCATTTATTACAGAATTCCTTTAAGGGAAACAAATTATTTGATTGTTCTCATCTACCAAAAAATATCAATTAGCATGCCAGACTAATTAATCTTATAAAAACTAACAACCAAATACAGCGCGTTTCCTCCATAGGAACACACAGTACTTGTAAAGGTCACCATTTAGCTGTGCACCTCCTTTTATTACACTTTCAAAAAAAAAAAAAAAAAAAAAGGAGTGGTTGAGTGATGAGAACTCAGATCTCTCTAATGCTTAATAAACTTAACCTTTATCATGGTATTGAACTTGATGATCCTGCATGAAAGAGAAGAGTGCATGCTGCTTTAGAGGCGTTTGTGCTGACTGTTAGTTAATCATTTTTATTTGCTTTAGGGATACCACATGGAATATTTATTAAAATTCTTCAGAGCATACTAAATATGAAGAGAGATTAAAGCGGCAGAGTGGGAAGGATAGCTCCTCTGCAAGGAGGATGCGTGTGGGTACCAGTGACCGTAGAGGATGCATGTTGACTCCAAAAAGACTTCTTCATGAGCAGTCTCCCCGATGTCTGATTCTGCACATACTTAAATTCTTAAGGTGCAGATAGAGCTAGGTATGTGATTTATACAGTGTTTCCATCCAGGGTTCTGCGCTGTAATAAATGGTTAAAATTTGATGTAACTGAAAAGAAATACTGAACTTTTTCTGCCTGTATGCTCATATTAGAAAGTCTGTGGAAAAACAATCATTTTGAAAAGGAAAAAAGAGTATAAAATATGATACTTTACATAGGGGTATTCTCAAAGCCCATCAAACTCAAAGCTTTGAAATTTCATCTCCGATCAGGCATCTTTTATTGCTGCATTGTAACGAGCTAAGTATCTTTTCTCAAGTAGACTATAATTCTTCATCATATATGGTATGCAAAGTTGCTTTAGGAGGTAACTAGAGAATGAATTTTTTTTTATTGCTGATCATGAAGTAGTGCCCTGAAACTCATAGGTTCCATAAGCATTTCTAATGATCCATTAAAATCATGCTAACCATGATAGATGGTAGGATGCTATATTTTACGTCATGGTCCTCATCTGTACTAAAATTAAGTTCTTGTTTCCATAATTGAATATTAAATTTATTCTATTCCTTGGTGGACTAGTTCCTTAGCAAGTATAAATCTGACTTTTATTTGCAGCAGGTGCTAATCTCACCCAAAATACACGTCCTTACTATGGCTCTTTTCCCAAGAAATTCAAGTTACTTTGCCACATTGTGCTGACTGTACAATAAATGGGCTTAACCTCTGGATTGAACTGAAACACCGTGTGGAAAATGTGTGTTCCTACGGGCAGGTTACCTGTGGGATGGTGCTGTCTGTGCCGTGTTAGGGGTTAGGGTTCTGCAGACGACTTCTCAAACAGTGCTGGGCCATCGCTCAGAATTGAGAGGAAGGTAAATGTATCAAATATTTTTTCCTCATCTCTTGTGTGTTTGAGAAGAAAAAGCCAAGTGTTACTGAGAAAACGGAGAAAAGGCACTGGAGATGACAAGTGTGCATTTACCAGGCAGTAATGGAAGTAGGGCACGAGAAAGATGAGTCCCCTACAATTTATTGCCTTCTCTGTTCTGCCTCAGGTTTCACATCAATTTTTATCTTTTCCCAACTTGTTTTTCTTTTCCGTAATGCTGGTATATAGCGAGCGACATCGCAGATCAAGAAAGTCTGTTCGCTACCTCGGGGATCCTAGAACAACCATTTTTGGTTGCTTTGGGCTGAGAAGCGAGGGCAGGGCTGGTACCAGCAGTGAAGACTGGGCGAAGAAGCCGTTGTCCTCTCAGCCACGTGCAGCAAAAGCAGTCACTGCAACAAGCGTTAACCCCCCCTGCCTCCACCAGCAGTGGTAGCGGTTGCTCTTTGAAGACACCCCACCTCCGTATTTGGTTTAGGGATGTCAGTCATCATAATATTCGACTTGCTTGTCAGTCAGCACCAGCCGTCCCAGATGGGTGATGAGGGACTGAAAAGGCTCCTTCGTGTTAAAGCCTCTTTTGTCACTGTCAGTCTTGGTACAGAAACCATCCATCAGCGTCACTAGTGGGAGGAAGTTTTGCTAGCTCCATCAAAATCCAGTGCTCCTGGTTAGCGGATTTTTGTTGTTGTCGTCTTATACTCCCCCAGGAAACCCACGGGATCACTTGTCTGACACTGTGTTGGCTTCCAGGGACATAACGTGTAGCTTCCTCCGAAAGCTCTAAAGCCTAGCGTTTGCTCTCCATGAACGGTAAGTGTCTTCAGAAGTCAGAAAGCTGCTTTCTGTCCGAGTTTATTTCCCTGAGAAATAGATGTGCAAAACTTTTTTGCTACCTTGAGTGCCTTTAGAGATGAAGTAAAATGTGCTGGCAATTTCTGCTTTAATTTTTGTGTGGGCAGCTGTTTCACATATATAAGTGAAACATATATATTTCCTTTTGAGAAATTGCTATAAGATATAAAAGTTTAAGTTCTCTGCTGGAACATAATTCTGGAGTTCATAAAAGACTTGTATCTCCCAGCCCCTGCCAGCATGCTATGCCTGTCACATGCCTGAACATGCCTTGCTGCTCTCCTTAGAAATCTAACTCTTCTGCAGGCACCAGTTGACAGCAAGGAGTCAATAACAAAATAAATTAAAAAAAAAAAAAAAGGCAAAGCCTTCACCATTCAAGCCTTTTTCTAGAAAACAGGGAGAATAAATTGTAATGGCTGTGTTCTCAGTGAGGTCATCTGTCAAATCCCAAACAACCAGTTAAACAGAGTTAATATTACTGGCAAGAGGAATAAAAGGAAACATGGGAATATCTCAGTTTGGGGTATCTGAACGTGAGCAAGTCTGCCAGCCCTAAAGGCGCACTGTGGCTTTGAAGGGCTGCTCGAGGTAGCCGCCAGCTCTTCTCCTCTACAGGCGACTGCCTTTGCTTGCCCATTTGGTGTGCTAAAACGTGCCCGTGGCTCCGGCCCGTCCCACCCTGTCCAGGCACTCGAGGGGGCTTCTCCACAAACGCAGGTCGGGGCTGCTGACCTGCAAGGTAGGTCTTGATTCCCGGTAGGCAGATCTGCTAGGAGCTGCTCCAGGTCACACCGAGCATGCTTCCTGCGCATCCTGGTCGGTGTTTACGCCGTCTTTTTCCATTAGCCGTGCTCTGGCTTGCTGAGGCTGGCGCCTTGCACCTCAGTCTGCCGCTCCCTTGCTCTGGGGCTCCTGCAGTCCCTGCAGGCATGCCGCCTTCTGAAGGACCTGAAACATGCTCTCCAACCTCCTGTGATCCGTTGTCATGAAGGAATAATCTACTCAATATTTCCTTTGCTTATTTAAAACAAAACCCCAACAAAAAATCCCAACACCCCCCAAAAAAAAAAACCAAAACCAAAAAAACCAAAAAAAAAAAACCACAAACCAAACCCGAAACCAAACCAAAAATCAAAACCCAAAAGAAAGCCAACCCACCATTTTCCAGCCAAGCCAGCAGAAGTCCTTTACAGAATCCCATTTTTCACCATTCCTTTATATGCTGAAGAGCCAGGTTGTAAGGACATCTCCATGGTAGCCTTTGCTCTCTCCTGTTGCCCGTACAACACTACAGTAGCACTGCCCACCTTCCTTGGCTGTTTTGGGCATTGCCCAGATAACTTACAAAGCCTAAGTGCAATAAAGCCATTTGGGCCTGATCCAGCTATAATTTCTGTCCTCTGGTGTCCTCAAGGAGGGACTGCTGTCTTCTGCACAGCCTCGACCACAAGATTTCTGCAAACTCTGTTTCCCTCGTGGGGGCTAAAAGCAACTTTGAACTTTCTGAATGGCAAAAGCATGGGACTTCTTGCGGGCATGTTAGGTGTGAAACACTCTGTCAAAAGCAGGTTTAGAGGCACGTTATTTGTGAGGTTGCCTTCGTTAACTGAATAGGTGATGTTATTGAATGTGTGAAAGAGCTAAACTGATAATTGTGATGCTTGAACCGGTTTTTGCCTATTAGATATTTGCATATTCAGTTAAGTGACTGTTTGTATCTTAAATATTTAAGGGATGTTGTTAAACCAGCCTTACCTCACTGTGTCCAGGCTTTCTATAAAAGGACTCTTTTTTTTTTTTTTTTTTTTTTTTTTTGTTTNGAAAAGGGATATATTTATCAGAGGGAAAACTCTGTAAATTATGGAGAACGTCTTTGTGGCTTTGCAGTAAGGAAAGGTGAAGCTGTTTGTGTGCAGGGTATCCTTTGTCATCTGCTGCAAGTATTTTATACAACTGGCTGTAAGATACCGACAATACTTCTCCAGAGCTTGCTACTTATGCGAATAATCAGCTAACAGTCTCTTTTGCAGTGGGTTTGATTTCATACAATTTAGTCCTGGAATGGTATTACAGCTTGCAAATATTTCAGAGTCAAGCTTTAATATAAATTTTTATACTATGCTAGAGTGAAGCCTGAAATAATTTTACATCATAAGTGGTTCTAAATGAAAGTACTTGCAGATTATTTCCATCACATTTGTGGAGAAAAGAATCTATTTCCACCTAAATAATATTTAACTCCATTACCTTATGAGAAAGCAGTCATCTCCAGGTTTAGCACCTGAGCGGTGCTGAACTTTAGTAATAGGCAGGTAAAAGGGCCAAAAAAAAAAAAATTGCTGCCTTCTCAGGAGAAACCCCTCTCCGAATGAACCTTGGGAGTCACACTACTAGGTCCTGGATAGGCAGAGTCCAAGGCACTGAAGCCTGATGATGCAGCATCTTGGCTTACCTAACTTTTGGAAGCATACATAAATTTTTTATTTTATTTTATTTCTTTATGTATTTAGATACACACACCTAAATATTTCTGATATGTATTTATAAAATGTATACACATGTAATATCCATTCTTGCAAAGACGACCATAGTATTTTTCGGCTTCTGAAATCATGACCCAAATCACTGCCTTGGGAAGCTTCCAGATTTCTGATTCCTCCCCCTCCTCCACGCGCTGCTCCTGCAGAGGGAGACAGCCCCGTTTGGAATAGCTTTTCTATGTGTCGTCTTGCAGATGTGAAGTGTTTTGTTTTCAGAGCTCAGGCAATCCACGGAGGAGCGAAGGGCTGAGCAGGTACCAATCCTTTAAATGCCACGGGACGTTGACTGTGCACGTCCAGTGCTCAGAGGAAGCTGACTGAATCATGATTATAGGCGTTGGGAAAATGGCAGAACAGTGCAGCCCCAGTTATAAATTTAATTATCTAAGTTCATAGGGACATGTCTGAGTTGAGGTGGGAGAAGAGATTTGTGTGTGTGCTTAACCGTTTATTGCTATGGCGTTGAATAAGGTTCTTGGCCTCAGGATCTCAGGTTTCCCGTTCACATGGAGCCACACACCACTGAATTTTGAAGACTGGGGTTTTTGCTTGCATAGGTCAAGGAAAAGTGTGTTTACATTTATAAATATTTATATGTCATTTGATTTATGGAACAGTTACTGGGAGAAAAAAAATCGTATCTTAGGGTTCGTTTTTGTTTGTTTTTTCTTTTATGGAAACCGAATACTTCAGATGATACTGGAAAGCATGTCTGTAGTTTTCTGTAATGCCAGTAGTGAGGGTGGAGAGGGAACTGACTCATTGCTTTTGTTAGGATTTGGGAAATCCCGTATCTCGCAGTGCGTCGCCTCTGTGGCATTTGTGATTTGACTGAACTACAGTATTTAGATTTTTTTTTTTTATGGTAGTTTTAGAAAATTCCAAGTAATATATGCCAGTTATTTTTTGCAGTGGACAAGGTCTTCTGTTGCCCGTCTTCAGGCGTGGTGGAGATTGAGCCTTTGGTGTCTTCCTTGATGCATATATATTCTTCGTCCTATTTGCCAGATTTTTCCCTTGGATTTTATAGATCATAAAATATGTATTTGCTCTCCCGTATTTTCTTTTGAGGCCTAGGCTGTTCTGAATGGCAGCTATGGCTTGCTAGGAAGTTTCTGAAGCATCATAGCGTTCAAGATTCATTTTGTTCATTTACAGCATAGATGTAATTGCAATTTATGTTGGAACAGTGCTTTGTGTTAATAAACCCTTGAAAAGTATTAAAGAGGTAGCTTTACAGTTAAGCAGAGTTTTAAGCCATCACATTAATTTTTATTTTTCATAAAGCAGAATACAAAACCGATAGCGAGTAAGGAGAAAGTTATAATTCAGGTAAGGGAATATGCATCGTTCTGCATATGAGAGGTGGAACAAGAGCTGTCTCAGATATTTCTCTGAACTGTAAAATCTTATGTTAAGAAACAAAAGTAGGCATGGAAGAGGTGATTTATTTTATTTTTTTTTCCTACTTTCTGCAGTTTTGTTTTGTAATAGTTGCCAACAGGTTGTCTAGGCTGACAAAATTATATATATGACAGTACAAAGTACAGGCTTTTGGTTGTCAGAGCAACCTAAATATGTTGGAGCAATGGGTAGTAGGGTGGATCCAGTGAGATTTCTAAGCGATACACAACAATAAGAGGGATGAGAATCGAGCCTCTATTGCCACCCACACTAGACGTACAAATGGATTTTATGGAGTGGTTTTTTTCATGTGTTTATTAAGGTATGAGAAAGGAGAGGAAAGTGAGGTTGTCTAACAGCGTGTGTTATCTTTTAAAATGATGTAAGCTATAAGAGTTTTTAAAAGCAGTATTCCAAAGACTGCTTCAGGGTGTTATTCTTCAGCTTTCTTTCTCCTTCACCCAGTAATGATGATTGTGTATAATTCCCTGTATTCGAAAACCTTCTTCCTTTAAAAGAGGAGAGAGAAAAAAAAAAAAAAAAAAAAAAAAAAAAAAAAAAACACCCACCAAAACAACCTACAGCATTAGGAATTTTCCAGTTGCGTATGACAGGCTCTTTCCTTTAACATCTCCAGAAACACATTATGGATGTTCTAGAAAGTTGCCTTTGAACTCGCTGTACCAAAAGCCCTGAAAGGCTTTAGTGGGGTGCAGAGTTGCCGGATGGCTTGGGCTGCCAACCCTCAACTGCAACGGGAGCAAAGTGCATCTGTCTTTCCAGGGCTTCTCTTCAGTGGGGTTGTTACTGGTACAAGAACTGAACAAGTCTTAAGTCATGCGATGTGTAGGGAAACATCATTTGGGGATGCAATTTTGATTTGAGGGTTGGCTCTGGAAATGCAGCTTTTTTTTTTTTTAGTTCTAGGAAAGTTGCTCTTTTATTGACTATTTGGGCTGGGTCTTTAGATGGTAATCTAGTTTTTGTCTCTATCAAATGTTTCTCAAGTGGTAAGTCATCTGCGTGGGGAACGCAAAGAAACGCTGAGTAAATAAAGGCAGATTTAGCAAGTCTTTGGTGCGTATACGGTTCAGATTGTGTGAGCACAGCTGTCTGTCTGCACCTTGCTATATCCAGGTTCTTATGATCCTCACTTTACACGCTAAAAACCTGTTAATTGCTCTGGATCTGTCTGTATTGCATAAGACAGGATACCTGTCGAGGCGTTTTGGTTCAGCCATATAGTAGCGCAGCGTATGACTGTTTAAAACATGATTTAGTGTTGCACTACGGACTTGTAAGCCATAAACTTGGTGCTGTAGCTCCCCACTAAGCCCCAGGGACAGCAGTAGCACTCTTCAGAAAACACTAAGCTGCTTTTCAGATTTTGCTGGTAAGTTCAGGGCTTTCATTTCACCTGAGCTTTGGTATATCTGAACTATTTTGCAAAAATCAAGAATAAAGATGTTCCTACATCTTTTAAGCTGTTAAGTTTCCTTACAGTACCTAAACCAAGCCGTGGTTTCAATAGGAGGGACTGAGCAGCAGGAAGAAAGTGAGACGCTGCTTTTTCCCATACTTACTCCTGACTGCTGGCTTCCTTAAATTCGGTCCATTATGCCTTATTCTTCTCAAAAACAGAGATCAGTAAAACAGTAAGATGAATAGGGTCAAAATTAGAAATTTTTAGTGTACACTGAAAAATATTAGTTTTCGCCGGTATAGTGATACACTTGCATTTGCAAAAAAAAAAAAAAAGTATGTGTGTGTCTGCCAGTGTGTAGAATTACCTGTCATAGTAACACATGTGTGTGCATTTTATTGAGATGTGGTAGGTCCACATGAAATCTGCCAAGAAATTTGTGCTGTTCAGGATGCTCAACTTTTAGTTCATCTCTAGAGATTAATATATAGAGGTTTCAGATTTGTAATGTGATATATGTTTGGTAATATAAAAGCATGAACATTTTATATTAAACTATCAAAAATGTTTGTTGGTTTTTTTAAAGTGGTATGTTTGTGTCTTCACCAAAGCGTGTGGGAATTGTTGGACTTCCATTAAAGACCTCAGAATTTTGCTGTGTTTTAAAATTAGATTTAAGTGACAAAAGATATTTATTTGAATTCCTCTAAGCCAAAGTGACCTTTACTTTCTCAGAACTCGTTAGAGTGGTATTACCTACTCAGCTTCCGTATTTACAAAAAAAAAAAAAGGCAAAAAGAAAAAAAAAGCAGTACTGATTTGAACATGCCCTGTCTTATTTAAAGATGAGATTGAAGGAAAATATTTTTTCTCTTCTTTCTCTTTACAGTGTAGTTATCTTTTTAAGGTAAGATGCAAACAACTCTAGTAGTATTGTACATCTAAACTGATACGAGAAGATGTGTTGTCAGTTCATGCCAGATCAACACAAAAGAGTCTTATTTTAATAAAAAAATGGCAGAGGGAATGGCAGAGGGAAAAGATATATTGGGTATTGGTTTTTTTGTTTTTATTTTTATTTTTTTTTGTCCAAACTGAATTTCTTTAACTCACTTCTGTGAGTTGGAATATTTTTCAGAAGAAATTAAGGTTGGGAGGAAACTGTTGATGTGTTTGTATATTTAGGTCGATGCATAAACAGTTCTGTTTTTCAATGTCAGCAGTGAAAGCAGAGCAGATTATTACTACGTGTTTATACATTTTGACTTTAGAAGCTGGCGTTGTTCATACAAAACAGTTGCAGAATTTTTATATTGTGAATAAAAGTGTTAAAAAAGGATTGAGTAGTCAGACATGAAACAATCTCAGACCTCTCAGGAGGCCGTGTGAATACTGGTTGTTATTAGTTTGAGTGTGTCGTTTGCTCATGAAATCTCAGACCCTTGAATTTGTTCTTGGACCAGCGAGAGGGATGACATTGGGCTTTGAAGGGGGTTGTTTTGTTTTGTGGGCTTTTTTTTGTTTGTTTGTTGTGGTTTGGTTTGGTTTTTTTTTTTTAACAAGATCACAGTGCTTTATGAAATACTTCTGCTGGGTCAGGAAAAATTTCAAGCTCTGGATTCATAGATGTATTGCCAAAAATTGCTGAAATACTCCTTTTCATGCAAGTAGATATTGGTTTATTACTCAAGCAGCTCTTTTGAAGAAGATCAGTCAGATCAATTGGAAAACATCCTCGTCTGTATAGAGTTGGAAAGGCACATGCAGGTGTATGAATCTCATCTTCTGGTGTGTTTTCTTTAACCCATCCACTCGCTATTAATTAAGTGGAGGACTAATGAGCTCCTTTGTTATTTTAGTACCTCAGCATGGTCTGGTTGCTAGCTCGTTGTTAACATGGGTGATGAAGGCATCATTATAAAGGAATTCTTGGATCATGAGACACAGGAAAGTAATAGCTTTCCTCCCAAAGCTGTGCAGGAATCGCAGTACGAACATGAGACGATAAGACCAGCCTGTAGCACTTCCATAGGATAGCCACAATTCTTATTTACAGCAACTACAAATGGGGTCGCTGATAGTCTTACTCACCTATTAAGAAACAAATTTGCCTGGTTTTCTGCAGTGTTAAGAAGGAAAACTAGGGGAGATGTCATACTCTTCTAATCTGAGCATTTGAACAAGTAACTGCTAGAATGTCAGTCGCTACCCAGGCATGTGCTGTAGGAATATGGCATTTTTCACAGAATCATAGGATGTCCTGAGTTGGAAGGGATCCGCAAGGATCATTGAGTCCAATTCACACCACGTCTCTGAGGGCCTTGTCCAAGTGCTTCTTGCCTATCACCAGCCTTGGCGCTGTGGCTGCCTCCCTGGGGAGCCTGTTCCAGGGCTCCACCACCCTCTGGGGGAAGAACCTTCTCCTAATATTCAACCTAACCCTCCCCTGCACATCTTCCTGCCATTCCCTCGGGTCCTGTCGTTGGTCACCAGAGAGAAGAGATCCGTGCCTGCCCCCCCTCCTCCTCCCCTTGTGAGGAAGCTGCAGACCACCATGAGGTCTGCCCTCAGCCTCCTCTTCTCCAGGCTGGACAAACCAAGTGACTTCAGCCGCTCTTCGTACGGCTTCCCCTCTAAACCCTTCACCACTTCGTGGCCCTCCTCTGGACCCTCTCTAGTAGCAGCTTTATGTCCTTGATGTCCTGTGGCGCCCCAAACTGCCCCCAGCGCTCGAGGTGAGGCCGCCCCAGTGCAGAGCAGGGTGGGGCAATCCCCTCCCTCGACCACCTTTGGATGTTGGTGCTGCTGCTGTGTGAGTGTTAACAAAAATAATAATAAGGAGACATTGGAACCGCTATTACCCAACTAAAATAAAAAAATAATACACATAACCGAAGGACTTCTCTTAAAATTTGTTAAGTATTATTTTTAATTTTAGCAGGTTTTTATATTTCAAACAAGCGTCCTTTACATTGCACCGTGTCCCTTTAAATTCAGAGCCTCCCTGCTAGTGTAATGCTGCTTCTTCTTCCGAGCATGGTGTCTGCCTTCATCGTGTTTCATCTCAGTGTGCCACCTCTGACCATTAATGCAAATTGGAGGCCAGATAAGAGTTGCTCTGGATTTAAATTGGTGCAACTCACAGCAGAATCTGTCTCCAGTTCATATTAATGACTGCAAGTGGGAGAAGCCGCCTGAACGGATGGAAAGCTCTAATGAGACCATGTTCCTTCACCCGTAGCCATATCTGTGCCACCTAATCTCTTTTCCATACTAACTGCCGGAGCAAGTTCATTTAATTGTATTTTCAGTTAAATTCCGCAAAGAGTGAATATGAAAATAAACACGGAATCATGTTTGCATGTTCAAACATCTTTCTCTTTAAATTCAGTACTTACTTTTTCTTGGTGATGACACTTAAACTGCTCCATGGCATGCATGGCTGTCCTTGGGGGGCTGGTGGATGGCACGCTCTTTTTAGTCGTGCTTCTTGGAGCACCTGAGGCACTGCAGTATCCCAGACCCGGTGCGCCTTTTTCTTCGGAGGAAGTTCAAATAAACACCAAGGAGTATTTGCTCGTCCATACCGCAGTTAATAGCAGAGTGAGACTTGCGTGCAAAGACACTGTCTGTCAGCAAAGCAAATATTGTATATTATGATTTTTGTATGCTTGACTAAGGGCAATATTTATTTCATCATTGGAGAGCTTGCATGAGGGATGTTATTCCCATGTGAGTGTCAAAAGGGATCTTCAGCGTCTTGCAGCAGATACCCTAAACTCCCTTCTTTGATAAAGTACCGTTTGTCAGCAAGTGTCTATGTTGAAAATTAGCAGTTCCTTCGGCACAAAAACCTTGACATTGAATGTAATTGAGGGGGTTAGTGTCGGCATGTTCGTAAGTATTACCTGTCATTTGAAATATGACAGTGCTGTAACTGCAGGACCTTGGGGACTTCAGTGCGTTGGCACTGCCATCCGACTGCCTTGGAGTCTGCGAGACAGCCTTCCGAGAGACTTCGACCCTGAGATAATTAACATGGCCCTGGAGGCTTCTGCCTTTTGCTTTTCTGCACTTGTTTAATAAGATGTTTGTTGCTCTGCTTGTCTCCAATGCAGCAGCGTGCCTTTGGGAACGCAGGGTCCTTCACGTTCTGTGGCAGTTAGTAGGTGTAGGTAATGCCGTCTGTGCATCCATTTCTTTTATTTCCAGCAAATTAAAATATTAGCATCAATTAGCCAGCTATACTTGGCGGCTTGCTTCATTTCTGAGAGGATGCACATACTTGTGTTATATGGAAACAAGGCCGGGGGGAGGATGTTTGTAACCTATTTTTTCTTCTGGCAGTTGAATCATATAATAATGAGAAATGGTAAAATGACGTCATAGGTTGTGGAAGTGAAAGGCAGCATGTAACGCTTCGGGGGGCCGAGGGAGGGCTGTGGTGGTCTGAGAGGTGCAGCCTCGGGGCGGAAGGTTATCAGCCGACCGCAGCTGGAGGGATGGTTTCTTTAATTGCTTACGTTGGTTGGGACCATGGTGGTTGAGTCCATAAACTCTTTGTGGTGTGTTACTGGAAGCAACATGAGCCTTAAATAAGAAAGGGGGCAAAACGAGCTGAAAATGTTTGAAGCATCCATGTGAAGACAAGCGGAACACAACTGGTGTTACTTTTCTGCTCTGTGAAATGGTGTTTTAAAGCGTTTTGAAAAATGCAGCTGTGTTACTCCAAAGAGATTCATGCTAATATGCTGACTGACATGGCAGAGCTTTCTCGAATATTGTAAGAACTCAAAGCAACGCTAAACCTAAATAATCAACTCCAGCGGGTGGCATTACTGAGCCAGGGTGCTTTCACAAAGGGGCCTTTTTAGCCATAACAAAAGCTTCACAAAGTCATCTTGTTTCTAGGGAATTGTCTGTTTCAAGGAAACAAACCTTAAAATATTATCCTTTGCTTTTTTTAACAGTTGACTTTTTAAAATATGTTTATTTCTGGCAGAATACGACAAAAAATGAGCATAACCTGGTGTGTGCAACCTCAGAGAGCTGTGGTTATGGTATTTAACTTTCATTTCATTATAGAAGAACAAATGAAACTGGAAAGATGTCTCATTACACCCATTTAGTTTGAAATGCTTCTAATCTGTCTTGCTTGTGGGGAGTATCACTCATAATTAGACCTGGGAATCAATGGAAGATAATATTGAACAGTGACTTTGGCTATTTTACAGAAATGCCATTACCGGAGAAGCTTGGAAAATGCTATCAAATAGAGTTGCAAATATGGAAAAGATTAACGTATAAACCACAATCCACCTGTAAGGACTCACAGTGTAGTAACGTATTTCAGGTTTCTTACTGTATTATTTTCAGTCATGCTAATGCAGAACGAAAGAGGGAAATACAGTGGTTTTCTTCTAATAATCCAGCGCTAGTTCAGGAGTTAAAGCCAAGATGACTGAAAGCTTCAATATACTAAAGACTCATTCTCCAGTTCTTTTACATTATGAATATAAATATCTTTTCAGTTACAGACGTTCGGCTTTCATTGTATAGCCCACCATTAGACATAAAACATATGAGAGAGCTGTCTACATTAGGCTATTGAAATTGTACTGATTTACAGCTCTTCTGTACCCTCACTTTGCGAATATTAAGGGGAAAGTAAAAGGAAGGGGTACTGAGAATGTTAAATAAATACATTTGTCTTTGACTTCCATTTAGGAGTGCTATGTATTTGGCTGATGTGGACTTGTTCTTTTGTTTGTTCTAAAGCACGACTCCAGCTTTTGTTGTTTCAGTTGTAACCTGGCTGTCTAAAAAAGTGGTAGTGTGATACATCATTCTTCTCGAATACAATGCCTTTAAGAATAGAGTTGTAGATTTTAATATACATCTTAAAGCATTTGGCTCCCTTGGGAAAGGACGGTGCTAAACTTAAACCCAAACACACATTTACCAGGATTACATTTAAAAGAACCAGTTGACTGCAAAATCACATACAAGTATTTGAATTAATTCCAAGCTGATCCTTTTCTCACTTAACAACTGTTACTGGAAGGGAAGAATCATTTTCTCAGTAAAGATAATTAAGCGCAATATGTTGATAAACTGCAGCTAATATTAATTATTGCTTGAATTTCAATCAGCGGTGACAGAAGACTTAAGCAAAAGAACATACAAACTCAAGATGTACCCGATGTGATCCAAAACTGATTGAAGTGGGTGGGACTGTTCAGCCAGCCTTGGGTCACAACCATTTAGGCGTCTCAGGTCCCACACTGCTGCTTTTGTTCTGCCTTGGCCTCTGCTCTGAGGCATCAAGGGTTTTAATGGCAATTAGTTAAATAGATGAATAATAACGAAGGATGTCAGAGGGCTTGCAGTGGTGGAAAGAAGCATATTGTACATGTAGATGGCCTTTTTCACAAAGCCATTTATTTATCTGAAAACAATGAAGTTCTGTCTATTTTCCCAGTAAATGGTAGAAAATAGCCAGAATTAAATGAGTAAAATTAACAGTCATAAAGTTAGGGAAGCATGAAATTAAAAAAGTGATTGCAGTAATAAGGTGTAAAAGTTTTTCAGAAAAAAATAATACCGTCTTGATTTGGCGAAAAACAATATTAGTACTACTTATTAAAGAGGAATACATTTCTCATCTGTGAGGTCTACATACTTTTTGGATTTACCTGCTCCGTTCTATTTGATTAGCTCAAATTAATGCTAATAAATTTGTCCTCCTCATTTTAATGATAGGTAAGCATTATAGCTTCTTTTTAGGGGAAAAAAAAAAAAAAAAAAAAAGAAACTAAGGGGTTTTGAGATTAGTAGCCAGAATTCATTCGAAAGGCCTTTAGTTTTAGACACTCAAAGTTTTCTGGCACGACGAGAGGCATAGAGCTAGGTGTTTGGTGATACCTCAAGCAGGATTTAGGTACTTCAGTCTGCAATTTTATCCGATGACAACTCAATGCAAAATATATATGCTGCCCTTGAACCAGAAGCCCATCCCTCCCAGGGAGAGCATACTTCTAAGGACATAGGAAAATACTTATTCTTGCTTTTTTTCCCCTTTTGCCCCCCCAAATACTTGCGTGCTTTGCCCAAAGCTGAATGACTTTAACAAGGGGTTGGAAGAGGAATAGCGTGAAGGAATACGAGTGAGGAACGAGATTGAGGTTACAGGTTGCAATACAGTAGTTCATCCTTATTTTGAGGGATGGGTTTTGATATGAATCATCTGAGGAACTGAGGCTCCTCAGAAATCGCTGACCTCTGTGGGCTTGTGCTTAGTTGGAAAGAGAAGCGGATAGACAGGGAGATCGATTTCTCCATCAGTCTTAGAGTTCTTCCATACAACATCTGGCATAGCCCAGATCTCTTTAGGTCTTGCACATGAATCCTGCCCGAGTGTCAGATTTATTTATTTCCTTCCCCTCCACCAATTTTCATGGCTTACCAGTGGAACAATCAATATAGCCCAGTAAAATTTTAATCTAAGCCCAAACAGCAGAACAGCAAGTAAATCGTGGTTTGTGTGATGCAAACAGAATGTTATGGCAGTGTTAGTTTTTTGTATCCAGACATAATTAACACCATTTCACCAAAATAATATTTCCGAATAACCCTGGAGATTATTTTTCCCAAAGATCTTCATTAAAATGCAGATAGAGATATCCCAATAAACTTAGAGAGGGGAGATATTCAAGGGAGTGTCATTTTAATAAACTGTTTTCATGAAAATAAGGTTTCCTGGTGAATCAGTAATCGGGTTCCCTTGAGATGCTCTGCTTTCACAGCTCTCCAGCTGGCTGGTTCGTTTGGTGTTAAACAGCTCTAACAGATCCGGAGAAGCTGAAAGGCTTGATAAGGTCAGAGTAGTGAATGACTGCTGAAGACGCAACTTATTCACAAAGAATGCATCTAGTTCTTTGAATGCATTTCTATTCATCTTTTCATCTCCGTGTTAGAGTTTCACATTTTATATAGAAATGTCAGCACGTTGGGTTGGGCTTTTTTTTTTTGAATATTGAGCTTTGCAGAGCTGATCTTTATTGTTTTCTTGAATCTTGCCCTTTTAATAACCTTTAAATGTAGGTCCACTTCCTGCTGGCAGACCAGCTACTTTGCCACGAGGGTTTGAAAAGGGACTCTTGTAGAAAGAATAGCGTGTTCCAGGCAGCGTTACATTTCCCATGTGTTGTTATCTGCGTCGCATCAGCTCAGTGGCACATTAAGTTATAGGCTGCCGTGGTCTGTTGGTATGGAACAGTTCCCATGAACTAGCATTAGGTATATTTTATGTAACAAGCCTGTCTTTAGGCTGATGTACAGGATTTCACATTTGGAGCCAGGCAGGGACGTAGCTGATGTTTCATTTCTACCGTTGTGTCCATTTTTTTTAACGCACATAACCACTTTCCAAGTGCTACTTACGTTAATGTTGCTTTTTGTGCAAGCTAACAGGAGATAGTGTTTCTTCAAGAAAATGTATTCTGGGAAAAATAACAGATTCCAGACGTGTAAGCGAAGTACCATATCCTGCTGCCCTGCAAGAGATCAAGACTTTGTCCTGCGGCCCAGCAACTGCAGTCTGGGGAGAGGTTGTTTCGGGTTTGGTGGCATTTTTAAGACTTGCTTCAGGGCCCAGATCAGATGTTTCTTAGATGCCTACTGTTGTGGGTGAATGCCTCATTTTAAATAACACACTCGCCGAGTGACCTTTGAAGAAAATCACTAATTTCTTTGTTTGGAGTGCAGAGGGCACGGATCTCACGGAGCGCTTTCTGGTAAACGGAGGATATTACTTCTGTATCAGTGTCACACTGTCAGAAAGTGGCACGTTGTTAAGATAATGTGACCTTTAGAATAATCATCTTTCAGTCCTTTATTCTGTCCGTGGTACTGTGAATCTCTAATTCTTAATGCTTTCTGATGAAAGTTGAAGTATTCGTGTTATTTCCCTTCAGCTACATAAGATGTTTTTTCTTCATAAATGGCACAGGTGTCATTTTGTCTATGAAAAACTTCTGTTTGCTGACTGTAAAATGTACCTCTGTTCTAAAATGTAAATTTAATAGGCATTTGCATATTTTATAAAGGAAAGAAACTGATATAATAATGCGTATAAACTGCTTTCCAATGGCTTTATTTGAGGGGAAAAAGTGGGCAAAAGTTGCCCTGTGAGCTTTGTGCAAGGTTGTCTGTCACAGGAGCAGAAAGTCACTGTGCTGGAGCAATAATTATTTAAAAGGAGAATATGAGACCAGGTTTGGGTAGGCATACGGATTTAATTTGACTACTTACCAATACTCTCTAGTAGTATTTTTTTTTTTTGCATTAAATTTCCAACAAACTGTTTTTGAGGAGATGCCCCAGCTTCAAAATTTTTGTTCTCAATCATGTAGTCCTCATTAAGTGCTGACTGAGTCAGAGGTTCAGCTTGGTCTCCTTCCCATCTTCTCTCTTGGAGCTATTCCATTAAATATGAGTCATACAATATGCTTTGGGTCAAGAAAACAGGCTTCTGTGCTTCTGTGGCTATGTCTCAGTTTAGAAATGATGTTTGTTTGTTGTGGTTGGGTTGGGTTTGGTTTGGTTGTGGGTTTGGTTTGGTTTTTTTTGTTTGTGTGGGTTTTTTGGTTGCCTTTTTTTTTTTTTTTTTTTTAACTACCAGAAGACTTAGCTGAAAGCTTTCTATCCTGCTGGGTTCTTAACCTGAGGAGAGTGCTGATTTTCAGCAATTGCTACTTTTCCTTTCATGTCATGAGGCCTATAGTCATAGAAAAAGATCCTGCTACTCAGCATAAGAAGCAGAGGTATGCTTGATTACTTTTTCAACTTTGCTGGTGTGATACAAGTCCAAATGGAGCAGAAAAATAATAGCAAAAAAGAGCTCGGGACCTTCACTTGTACTTTTTTTTTCCTTTTTTAGACAATGTTGAAGCAATGTTCACATTTCACTGGAGAGAAAAGCATTTTCAGAATAGAAGCTGCCTGTCCAAAAACCTGTGCTTTTATGGAGCAATGTTACAGTAATTCTTTTATGTTGTAATTCTACAAAGGCTATAAATTTTAAATACTTACAACTATTTGTAAGTATGTATTTAAATACTATGCTGACTTACTACAGAATCCCTATATAAAATCTCAGCAATGTTACTGGACTTGGTTACCCGAGTAAAAATTTGTGCTGATATTTGAAAAGCTTAACGTATATTAAATTTTTTGAGATAAAAAAGGAAATAAAGAAACAAAGCCAAGTATAACGTTTCAGTTTTTCTGTGCTTAAAATTTGAAAGTTAGCTACGGTTAAACAGATGTGTTTGAGTCTTGCATGACTTAAAAGAAAAAAAAATGTTACTGGCAATATTCAGTAAAAATTGGAGAGAAAGACACTTTTTAAGTCCCCTTTAAATTTAAAACCATGTAAATTTACAGAAGGGTCAACCTTATGGGGGTTACTTTTGATATGATTTTTTTCTGCTCATTGCTTTTGATTTCTGAAATCAGAAATCTTGAGGATTTTTTCCCCCAAAGGAAGAGACATTATATAATTTGATAGAAATAAAAAACTTAATTTTTCCTAATGTTTTTATATGATTATTGCTAATGGCAAACTTTCAGGCCTTTCACAATCTCCAATAAAAATCTAGTACCTGCAGATATTTCCTACTGTGGATGTATTGCAGAACCTTAAAAAGCACAAATAACGATAGCTTGTTCTTATAAACCTTTTAACAATATTTTAAAGAGATACCAGACACATTGGCGATGTGTCGAGTTTGTTAAAGCTAATACTTTAGCTCAGGGAACCCATTTGGCACTTCAAGTGAATCTTCGAGATGGTAATAATATCATTAAAAATTAATCGTGTAACCACTGGACCTGCCTTTAAAGACTTTTGAACTGCTGAGGCTTTCTGATCGGATACTGTTGCTCTAGTTCACCAGCGAAGCGAATCCAATGACTTTTTCGGCGTGCGGCTTACTTCGGTTAATGAAAGTACAATTTATTTACTTCAACGTATAGATTGTAAAACTCATCTCCTACTTGACACATTATGCTCTTCTGCATGTGTAACTTCTCTTCACTGAGCTAAAAAAGTATATAGTAAATGAGAAGGGACGCGTCGATCAACCGGGCATCATTTAAAATCCAATTGGAGTTTGGGGTTCTAGTTGTTGGTGGTGTCAACTACTGAGCCAGGCTCTTCTCTGGTGTGCCTCTGCTAAGCTAAGGGGAGTTACAGCTGCTGTGGGTTTGGCCTGTTACGCTTTATAGGGGTCTTCAGCATTCAAGGGAGCTTAAAAAAAAAAAAAAGGAGGAGGGGGATAAAAAAAAGGTCAAAATTATGATTTTTTTTTTTTTAAGAAGCTTGTATTTTTGTTGTTTATGATTTTTTTTCCCTAAGCGTTGATATTTTATTTTGAGATAAAGTATATATCGTCTGTCTCAAAGAAACATTCTGGCCCTCCCCTACGCTGCTTCCATTGTAATCAGGCCATCTCATTATTTTACTGTGAGAAAAAGTCATGGCTCCTAGGCATTTTGTCAAAATAGTTTTCAAAGCCTTGGCGATGCTGTTTCATTAGGTGTGTGAAATCCGAGGGCTATGGTAGAATCTGCTACGTCACTTACTCCAGGATAAACTAAACACAGGTGGTTTTCACTCGTGATGTGCACTCGGCATATAACCACCCTGGGGCGGGAGTGAGGTGGTGACCATGCTCTTGTATCATCGGCTCCATGGACTTACTGGTGACTGCCGTCTTTCCTTCCCGTGGAGTGACTGTGGCTATGGCGATGGGCTCAATCAGGATATGTCAAATACATCATGATATATTTGTCAGGATAATGGCCTGGCGGATGACTGCAGCTAGGGAGAGAGAAAACTGGGAGGCTGAATGATAGCATTTGTCATCTAGCGATGGTGTGTGGGTGCATTCGAGAAAAACTTTATACCCTGGAGTAACAGAAGATTTGCTTTAAGAGTGGGGTTTTATTTTATTTTATTTGTTTAGGTGTAGCATGACCACTTCATTACCAATTCATTCAAGTCACTAGCCATAGGACAAGAGGAAATGGCCTCAAGCTGCGCCAGGGGAGGTTTAGATTGGATATTAGGAAAGATGTCTTTCCTGCAAGAGTGGTGAGGCACTGGAACAGGCTGCCCAGAGAGGAGGTGGAGTCACCATCCCTGGGGGTGTTCAAACAACGTGTAGACGTGGCGCTTCAGGGAATGGTTTAGGGGACGTGGTAGTGTTGGGTTGAGGGTTGGACTTGATGATCCTAGAGGTCTTCTCCAGCCTTAATGGTTTTATGATTCAATGATAGAGTTGTACCTCTGGGCTTTCTCGCTCCTGCTTACCACTATTCGCTATCACGAAATAACTTTTGGATGGTGAAATTCATCAGCAAACGTCAGCGGCTGAAGCAGTAGCACTTCAATTAGTATTAGATCCATCACTGCTGAAGGCGGACGAAAGACATGAGCTGGCTCTTGGTTTACTTCCCTCTCCCTTCCTGAGGCAAGCTAACTCGCGTTGGCCTCCAGCGTGGGGTAAGGTGGCCTCGAGGCTGTGGTGGCACCAAGGCAGCAAGGGTGCGTGGGCTCCTGCTGCCGTCCTTGTTCGGACTGCTCCCTGAGGCGGCTGTGGCCTAGCAGATGCCTGCATCTACCACGGCTGTCTGTATATTCCTGTAAATATGGACATCTCCTTTATGTAGGACTCTTGCACTTCAGTTTTTGTCCGGAGGGCAGAAGCAGGTTGTTTCTCAGCTGGCTCTGCTGGCGCTTCCCTGATCCCGTGCCACAGCTGCCCGGCTACAGCAGCTTTAAGACTGCTCACTTTAAACCTTTAAGGGTCCTTTAAGGGTCAGAAGCCTAGTAGTCTCACAATAAATATTTAAACTTGGCAGTTATTACTGTCACTTTTATGTTCAAGTAAGTTATTTGTTGCCACAGAAATAGTTCAGCAGTAGTGTAACTTTGTAAGGAAATAGCAGATAATAATTTGCATTTATCCTGTATATAGCTATAAAAAATGCATGTACATATATAGTTGTGTGTATATATATTTGTGTATACTTAAGTAAACCGAATAATTTATGTACAAAATATCAACCATTCCTAAAAAAAGTCCAAAAACCACCCCAAAACAACAGCATAGATGCTGTAGGACATACGGAGGATTCTCATTAGGCTCTGACTTCAGACTCTGTCTTTTCACAACACTCTGTTGTAGGAACACTCTGTTGTGGGCAGACTGGAAGGTAAGTTAAAGGTTCATTAAACAGCATTCAATTAAAAAAAAAAAAAACCCTAATTGTCTTAGGTGGCAAATGCACCATTACACTCTGAACTACTACGTACGGCGGATTTATTAAGATTTGATTTGCACTTTCTTTTCAAGTGACAAACAGCACAGAATTATATGGTATTTATATATTGTTTCCATTATGAGGTTTATTTTACTATATTTTTCTTGGTTTATCTAGCATTTCAAGCTACAAGTCATAAACCTGGTTGGAATAATGCTAGGGATTTTGATGGTTCTACATCAAAGTGACCTTTTGTGATGTTTCTGTTCTGTTTTGTTAACTTATAGGGGAATAAATTGTGAGAACAAAAAATAAAATTAAAGGAAACAGTTGTAAATACTTCACCTCACTTTTATGCCATTTACATATCCAATAAAAACTAGGGGTAAAAAGAGCATATCACAAAGACAAGGTGACACTCCAGTCAGCTGTGGTGCTGTTTTTCTTCTGCTGTGCATTCAGAGAAGCTGATCCCAAGTTGGAAGTAATCGGGTGTACAGTTTGGAGAGAGGTTATCGTCTTTTGTGAAATTTAACATTAAAACATAAATGTTTCGTAAGTTATTTTATAGTATCGTAAAATCTAGAACTCAACTTCCATAATCCATTGCTGTATTGGAGTTTGCTGAAAAATGGAACTAATCAAAAATAGTACAATGAAAGTTTGCATTATGAGCTGCTTAAATCATAAGACTAGCGTTTGTAGTTCAAATTAGGCAACTAGTTATTGCATTTGTAGTCAGAATTAAAAGAACCCAATAGATCAACTAGTGATTTTAAAAATATTTCTTTTAAATATGCCTATATGCATACATATACATATAAAAATTACTACTTATACTTTGTGATTCAGATATAGCGACCCTTCGAGCTATTTGACTTTTAGAAAAAGAAAAAAATACACTGTTCTATGGCAAAACTGAAATGTTATGTGTATGCTTCTATTATTGTGGGATGAACATTTCACAACCATTAATTCTACCCAACACCCAACCCCACCCTTTTTTGCCCGTATCTTACTGTCTCACTAGAAGACACATCATAAAGCCAGCAGCGGCTGGAACGTACTCGCTGAGTCTTCTAGTGACAGTTCGCCGATTATTCCGATTCATTTGCATTTACTTCTTTCTCACACATTTGTGCTTCAATTTCTGTGCGTAATGCGGAGGGTGATGCATCTCTGATGTAATTTCAAACCCTTTTGGTTAAGATGACTCCCACTGACTGAGCAGACTGCCAGTCAAACCTTATGTGCTTTAGCATTTATCTTGGCATCTTCCACTTCTTTGGAGGTAGCGGTTCCTTTTCTAAAACAGTAAAGTTGCTATAATAGCATGCAGTAGAGATCCTCTTCTCTCCTTCAGCCTTCATTGGCATATGTGCTATGCTAAGTAGAGCAGCACAATCTTCTCTCTCTTTATTTCATTCTCTCATTTTCATTAAAATCACCAAGTTTCTGGTTTACCTCTGGTGTCATGGTCGTATCATGCTTCTCCACTGCCACGTGATTCTGTGCTTCTGCATAAAATGAAGGATGAATAAGACTAGCATTTCTTCATTGCTGTCACACCTTAGCAGTATCAGTGTCCTGTGGTGATGCAAGAGCAGATGCTGTGCGTACGTCTTTATGACCTCTTTGTACCTGCAAAACTAATGATAAATCTTCTGATTCAATGTTATATAATTATAGTTATTTTTTTGTTTTAGGCAACTTGTAGTTTATGTTGCT